>VXBB01003081.1:0-34555 GCA_013399915.1 Illadopsis cleaveri | reverse complement strand
CGAGGATGCAGGAGGCACCTACCTCCACCTCCTCCTCCTCCACCTCCTCCTCCCTGCTCTAGGAATCCTATGTGTGATTCTCCATGGAATAAGGGGCTGCAGC
The DNA here is from genome assembly GCA_013399915.1 of Illadopsis cleaveri. Lineage (NCBI taxonomy): Eukaryota > Metazoa > Chordata > Aves > Passeriformes > Timaliidae > Illadopsis > Illadopsis cleaveri. Next base: position 34,452 of record VXBB01003081.1, on the reverse strand, counting down.
AATGCCTCAGCCCCTTGCCCACCAAGCATTTCCATATTATTGTTGTTATCATTGTTACTGTTAAGGATTTGGAGATGAACTCATTCAATCACCCAGGCGGTGTGACAGTGACTGCCTGGGATGCTGCTGCTGTTGCCATGGTGACTGTGCCTGCTCTGGGGACCCCAAAATCCCCATCAGCCCTCCCAGGCACCCCTGTCCCCGTGTGCTGCACAAAGGATCCCATTTCCCCTCCTCTTTGCCACAGGAGAAGCAGATCTGCACCCCTAGCCCTCTGTCCCTCCCTGTCCCCTCTCCCATCCCGTCCTCCCTGGCTCTGCTCCAGCTGTTTCCTAGAAAGGCTGAAACAAAAGCTGCTCTGGCTGTCACAGGAGATCCCTGCAGGGCATCACCCTTGGCCCAAGTGACAGGGTCATCCCCAAGGCCACCAGCAGCCATCTGACCCACTGGGCTACCTGGAGAAAAACATCCTGAGTTTTAACTGGCATGGCCTGACCTCCTGTGTCTGCAGAGTTAGGAAAGCTGCTTCAAATATTCCACAATACTAAGGGTTTTTTAAAAAAAACCCCAAACAACCAAGCACAATTTGAATTTGTGTATACACTTATGAGACTCTTAATTGAGTCACCTCAATGAGCGTGAGCTCCCCTAGACTGTTCTGGGATGCTGTGGCCATTCCAACACATCTCTGTGGGCAGGGGAAAGGACAAATGCTGGAATGGTCACACTGGAGAGGAGACTGAGCTGGGCAAGACACGTGGGGCCAGAGCCAGGCACGCTGCAGGGAGGACAGCAGGGACAGGCAGGGACAGGCAGGGACACTGCAGGCAGTGCAGGCAGGGCCCAAGCCAGGCTGCTGCTGCTCCATCCCAGCCCCTGCCCAGCCCAGCTCCCATCTCCAAGCTGAGTCAAGGCTGTGAGAGACAATTCATACAAGAGAGGAAGGGCAAATCCCGTCTGTAGGGGCTGATCCCCAGCCCTCAGACACTGTGTGACAGCTGACAGCTGGCCTGGAGGCCTCACAGACACAAGTGAGGGACTTGGACTTGATCAGCCTGTGCTCCTGAGCACCAGCCTGTTCCTTAGGGAACCTTAGGAAAGGAATTTGCACCTGTATGAAAAGGGACTGGTACCCGTGAGAACTGATTCTGTACCATGAGACAAGAATGTAAACATCTTCAAAAAAGAAAACCTTTAGCAAGCACATACATGAGCAGCTACTAACCAATGAAGTGAGTAGCAAAAAGTTACTAACCAATTAGAATTAAACACAGTGCTTTTAGAAGCCATATAAATATAAATGTGAACAATAAAGGGGTGCTATTTGTTGCATGAAAAAAAGGTGTCTTGTCTGTCTCTACTGCGACACCAAAGGAGCCAGCCCCACGCCAGGCTACAGCTCCAGAGCCTGCCAGGGTGATTCCCAGAGCTCAAGGGCACTCTGGCATCTCGGTGAGTGGATGTGAGGAGCTGCTCACAGAACCATCTCTGGTGCCGGCCCCGGTGAAGTCACCACATGAGGAGGAAGTGAAACATTTGCATGAGCTAAAAATGTTTTCCTTTGCTGTGCGAGGCTGTGGAGCTGCAGCACGCCCCCTCTGCCACCCTCCTCACCACGGGAACGTCCTCTCCTGGCTGGATCATTCCTATTTGTGCTCCCAATCCCCAGGCCTGAGTCATGGCAAAACAGAACAGCCTTTCTTTGCAAAAATGTATTTCCCCAACACATGCAGTTACAGGATGTGCCCGACTCCACAAGCTCCCTGAATGTTTTTAATGATGCTGAAAGGAATCATTAAATCCGGAGTTAGGATTAGGATACCCTCATTCCTAATTCTCACTGTCAGGCAGGCCTTGACCTCCAGTTGCTGCTCTCTCAAGCTCAGCTGACAACACTCAGCAAACCCAGCAGGATGTGGTTGCTGTCAGCAGGTGAAACAAAAACAACCCCCAGGATTCCTCAGAGGTTGCTGTTCAGGAGGGAATTTTAAGACGTGACAGAGCCCGGGGTCACTGTGCTGCTCTCCAGGGTGGTGACAGCCCCTCCCCAGCCCAAGGCAGGAGCTGGCAGCAGCCTGGCCTCAGCCTGGCTCTCTCTGCACACTGAATTTGGGCCCTCCCTGACTGAACAGCCCCTTCCAGCACAGCAATGCTGCAGGGCTGTTTGCTGGAGGATGCTGCTGCTGGCCTGAGCTCCCAGAGGGATCTGTGCCTCCCTCCCAGCTCCTGGGGGAGGACCCTCTTCAAATGAATATTTAAACCCCTGGAAAGCCCAGGATTGATTCCCGGCTCAGGTCTGTACTGCTGTGATTGTTATTCCAGCAACAGATGGAGGGAGCATCCCTTCCTGCTCAAAGGCCTGTGCCAGCAGCCACACACTGCAACAGCAGCCACCCAGAGAAGCTCCTTTTCCAGCCTGATGCTGCTCCCCTGATCCTCTCTTCAGCACCATGGGTGAGCCCAGTCCTGGATGTCCCTCAGCACTGTGGAATCCCCAGCCTCAGTTACACTCACTCCTGATAGATCTCTCCTTTCCCAAGCTGCTGCTCCTCCTCCAGGCTGGGCTGCTGCCTTTCCCCAGCCTGCTGAAGTACCTGAGGATTTTAGGATATTACAGCCTGTCTCCAGATCAATTTTATTTCTCAAGACAAAAGGTTTTCCACTAATTTGTGCTCTCCTCCCTCCCCTACCTCCTCACTCTCATAATTTCAGCCTCATCTGCAGACCACAAAAGCAAGGGACTAAAGCTGCATGTCAGGTGGTTTGTGTTTAATGCTGCTGTATTTAATTGCTGCATCCCAGGGATCAAAGAGCCTGCAGTGGGAAATCCAGGAGGCAGCAAGCAAGCGTCAGTGTAATTTGATGGCTGAGTTTCTGCTCATTAACCCAATTCCTTTGAACTCAAGCAGGAGGTGCAGTCACACATCACTGGCAACCGACCTCGAAGGGATGCCCAAAGGGATGAGCTCTGGGTGAGCTGCAGAGGGACGAGCTGATGATGTTGGAATTTCCCAGCCTACATGGAGGAAGATTTCAGGAGTGCTGATCCAGTGTCAGACTGTCCATGAGGCTGCTGCCATGGGGAACCTCACACCATCCCTGCATTCCAGGCACTCTCCTTTGCATCCCCTCCTCTTGCTTTGGAAAAGAGCTTGTGAATTTGATGATCAGATTTATTGGTATTCTGTATCCTCACCTACAAAACGGCTGCAGAGCAACATTTCACATGGGCCTGAAGGGACAGGACACAGGGAATGGCTTCCCACTGCCAGAGGGCAGGGTTAGATGGGATATTGGGAAGGAATTGTCCCCTGGGAGGGTGGGGAGGCCCTGGCACAGGGTGCCCAGAGCAGCTGTGGCTGCCCCTGGATCTCTGGAAGTGTCCAGGGCCAGGTTGGACCAGGCTTGGAGAAATCTGGGCTAGTGGAAGGTGTCCCTGCCGTGGCAGGGGGTGGAATTGTGTGATTCTTCAGGTCCCTTCCCACTCAACATCCTGTGAGATCAACAACCACTGTTGAAAAGTGATTTCTGAATCATTGCAGAACTGGCCCCACTGCTCTCTGTACCTCAGAGAGAGCACTGCAGGCCCAGCCAGGCCCATGGAATTGTGCAGAAACCTCCTCCCTCCTTGTGACACTGTCCTCGTGTCCCTCTGGTCTGAACTGTGTAAAACAGACCAACAGGAACCCACAGTGGTGCTGAAACTGTCCTTCATTCTGGGAAAAGAAACAGGATGAGATTGGTCTTCAAGGCCAAGATCATTTAATCATGGAATCACAGCCTGGTTTGGGCTGAAAGGCACCTTAAAGATCATCAATCCCCACTCCATGCAATGAGCAGGGACACTTTCCACTGTCCCAGGCTGCTCCCAGCCCTGTCCAGCCTGGCCTTGGACACTGCCAGATGGGCAATTGTCCCTTGGCATGACCTGCCCTGGAGCTGCAGGATGAGAGGCAGCCTGGCTCAGCCACAGGGTCAATGGCCAGGGGGATGCCAGGGGGAAGGGGGCATGCAGGAAGGTGTGCCAGGATAAATTCATTTTCCTTTCAACCATTCTGTGGAAAATTATTTCCCTGTTTGAAATTCATGACTTGGCTAAAGCAGCAGAGCTGATGTGCACAATCCCCTGCCCACACCTGAGGGGTGAGCAGAGCCCACAGTCAGCACTGGGGTGACACAGAAAACAATATTAGCTCATTAGCACTGAGGGTGCCTCAGACCTGGAGAAAGGGCACCCACACATCAGGGATCTCTTTGATTCTTTGCTCACTTTCATTTCATCACCTGCCACCTCTTCCTTGGCTTGTTACCTCTGTTTAAAAATTTATACAGGCCCTGCTTAACCATCCCTTGTGCTTTGCTTGCAGGGATTGCAGAGACGTGGCTTGGGACTCGATGCATATTTAGGGATATTCCAGCTGGGCAAGTACCTTGAAAAAGCAGTTCTGAGTCTGCTGGAAACAAAACAAGGAGGATGACAGTGCTTTAGGTGAAACAGGTAAACCCAGCTCTGTCATTTGGGCTCTGTCAGCAGGGCCTGGTTGAGGCAGGGCACACCTCAAAGGGGCCAGGGCGAGGCTGTCACCCCACAGAGCTCCAGGCAGGTCCTTCCCTCCCTGCCCTCACACTGAAACCCACCCCACTCACCTGTCCAGACACAAAGAACTCCAGGTTAAATAAACCTGGAGCCAGCAAAACCCACGGAGGCACCAGTTCAGGAAGGCTCAGACTAAAGACAAACTGTCCCAGGAAGAGCTCTCAGCAAGGGGTGGGAAGAGGCACCAAGGGACCGAGGCCGTGCTGAAAAAAGACTTTGATCCAGACACAGCTGCACTGGCAGAGCTCTTTGGAGAGGAGGAGGGAGATGTGGGGTTCAACCTGTCCTCAGAGACAAAGGGCACCAAGAGAAGGGTGAGACATGGAGCTGGGGAGGGGTGGTTGTTGTCCCCTTCACAGCAGGGCCCCTCCACCCCACAGCTTCAAGCCTCCATCTCCCCAGACATTTACACCTGCTAAGTCACTTGGAATCCCAGCCTGGAGGCCCAGTCCCTGTCAGATCTCTGCTCTGAGAAAAGGAGATAAGCTGTGAGTGACAGGATCTTCAAAGCACAGAGAAAACTGCAGTAAGACAAGGCCTAATGGGCAGGAATTCAATTTAACCCCTGGGAATTCACCCTGAGGCTGCCCCAAAAGTCAAGGGCAGCTACAGGCTGGGGAAGGCTCCAGCTGGGGCAGGACTCTGCAGTGGATTCACAGCCTGGGACAGGAGGTGACCTTTATGAAGTGCAGAGGAAAGTCAAGAACCTTCCCCTGGAAAGTTTATGGTTAAAATAAGCTCTTGGTAAAAACCACAAAGCTGATGCACACTTAACCTCTGTCGCCCCAAACTTCCTCTACTGATGGTTGATATTTGGGACTGAAGGCAGAAATAGAATTCCGTCTTCTGAAAACAGAGGTGCATTTCAGTCTGGTTCCCTCTGCTGTCCCCACTCCACCCCCAAATCTCACAGACAGGGATAACATTAATAAATAAATCAAATGCAAAATGCAGTGCCAGGATACCCAAATAAACCCCTCTCTGGGGGAAGGCAGATCAAACCCAGCCCGTGGCTCTGCCTGGCTCCTGTCACACGTGAATTTCTCAGCACTGACCACGGAATGCAAATGCACCAACTCTTCCCTAGGAAGCTCCAGTGGGAGGGCAGCAGGGAGGAGGAATCAGCTGCTGTGCCAAGGGTGGTTTTTAGGAGAAAAGGACCCAATCCTCAGGCAAGGTGCTTTCATCCATCCCCTGCTGCTGGGAGCGAGGGATGCTCTGCTGGAGAGCAAAACAAATCTAATCCCAATGTGCCCGTGCCTTCTCCAGACTGCATCTGAATCCCTCCTCCCCTCACTCAAATCCACCTCTGCCCCAGGACCGAAGATGTTTTTCTCTGGGTTAATAAGCTTTGCAGTTGGAAGTTAATTGATTTCCAAGCTCCCAAGGCTCCTGGTGTGAGCAGCCCCCAATGGCCAAGTGCCCAGCTGGGGGTCACAGGGGTGTCTGTGGGGTCCTGCACATTCCCACGTGTTCCCTGCACATTCTGGCTGTCCCAAAGAGGCTCAGGGACCTTCCCAGCAGTGACAACAAAGCAGAACTGGGACTAGGACAGCAGACCACTAAAGCTCTCGGAGATTTCCTTCCTGCCTGCAGCCAGGTTTGCACTGAGCTAAACGTGGCTGAATTTGTAACCAAACCTGGAGGAAGTTGCCTGAGCAGGGAACAATCTCCTGCAAACAGAGCATCCCTTGGAAGCTAAGTTGACAGGCAGACAGCTTTTATGTCATTGACTTTTAGAAAGCCAAGCACACCAAACTCCAGAACTAGGTCAGTGGTGGCCATCCCACTCTATTTTTAGCTCCAGCTACAACCACAACACAACATTGCTACGAGCTACAGGAGATGTGTGATCACAACTGACATGAGGCTTGCATGACCCCACACGAGGAATCCAGAATCCCAGGGAGTTTATGGACACTGGGCCAGCAGCACTGACCCCTCTGTGTTCAGTCATTCATTTTGCTGTTTTTCTCCACATAAATAAGAACAAAATCCAACTCTAATCCTGTGGGCAAGATCACGGAATGGTTTGGATGGGAAGGTACCTTACAGCCCATCCTGTTCCCACCCCTGCCATGGCAGGGACACCTTCCACTGTCCCAGGCTGCTCCAAGCCCTGTCCAGCCTGGCCTTGGCCACTTCCAGGGATGGAGCAGCCACAGCTGCTCTGGGCCCCCTGTGCCAGGGCCTGACCATCCTCACAGTGGGGAATTCCCCCCCAGTATTCCATCCATCCCTGTCCTCTGGCAGTGGGAAGCCATTCCTTGTGTCCTGTCAATCCAAAGTCCCTCTAGCCCAGCTGAGCACAGCCAGTGCTGCTCCCCTGGGTTGGATCAGGAGCACCAAGGTCACTCCATGGAGGAGATTTGCCCATGGGAGGATGAGGCAGCTCAGGTCTGGCAGTGTCACCTAAAGAAGGTGGAACAGTTTGGGGTGTAACCTCAGTCATCAATCACAGCAGGTGCCTCAGATTTCATGAATACAATGAATCCTTCCAATTTATTCAAAGTAAACAATGTGGCCACAGCCTAGACAGGAATAACAGTGATGAGCCAGCCTTGCTCACCTCAGTGTCTCACCAAGGTCTGTCACACCGACACCACTCCTCCTCCTCCTCTGGGGTACCCTGTGGCTCTCCCTAAGCTGGCACTGAACAAGCCAGTTTGGCTGCTGGGGCTGCTCAGGCTGGCAGTGCTGGATTGTTGGTTGTTCTGGAGAAAAGGAGGCTCAGGGGGGACCTTGTGGCTCTGCACAACTCCCTGACAGGAGGGGACAGCCGGGGGGGTCGGGCTCTGCTCCCAGGGAACAGGGACAGGAGGAGAGGGAACGGCCTCAGGCTGGGCCAGGGGAGGCTCAGGGTGGATTTGGGGAAAATTTGTTCATGGAAAAGGTTGCCCAGCCCTGGCACAGGGCAGTGGTGGAGTCCTCATCCCTGGAGGGGTTTAAAAGCTGTGTGGATGTGGCACTTGGGGACATGGGTCCGTGGTGGTCTCGGCAGTGCTGGGGGAGTGGCTGGATTCAATCTCAGAGGGCGTTCCCAGCCTTGATTTTATCGCTCACTGATGAGACCCCTCAGGCTGCAGGCCCCAGCAGAGAGGAGTGCCAGCACTGATCCCTCCCCTGCCCTTCCTCAGGTCCCTCCCAGCAGTGGGAGATCCTGTCACTGTCACTGTGAGATGACACATCCCAACACCTCCTGCTGCAGGGGGGTGTGAGCTACACCAGGCACTAAATCCTCCTTGAGTCACTCAGGTGTGAGGGCTGCACCAGCCTGAGCTTCCTTTAAAGCTCACTCTCTCAGTGTTTTCTGCCCTGTTCCAAGCTCATCCTCCTCCTGCTCCTTTCTCTTGTTCAGGACTCTCCTGGTCAATTTGCAGGGTACAGCACCAGTGGAGTTGTCAGCCAGGCACAAGAGGATTATTAACATTCAAAAGTCTTCATATAAATCCTTATTAGAAAGCAAATTAATTCCAGCCTGAACCAAACTCAGCCCTAACGAGCAGCTGGGCAAACACGTCCCTCACGCTGCAAATGTCCAACTCAGGCAAACCCAGGCAGGGATGAAGGCTCTGGGAACTGGCACCCCAGTCCCACCTGCCCCCAGATGGGACCTGTTCAGCTGCTGGAGACATCTCCTGCTCAGCTCTGGTTTGAAGGTGGATGGTGGAATGAAGGTCCTGAACACAGAGTTGTGGTGGCATTTCAGAGACTCTGGAAACACCTCTTGTCTCCAGCTGTCACTCCAGAGGGGCAGGAGGCTCCTGCATGTCCCACCTACAGCCCTTGGCAGATTCCTGACACACCAAAGAGATCTAAAAATCACCTCCCCTGCTTCAGTCTACTTAAACCCTCCCTTCACACGAGTCATACCTGCTGTGGGGATGCACCTTATGTTCCCTGGCTCTGGAAAACAGGATCCTGTCCTGCCCCACTCTCCAGCTGATGCTGAGCAAGGCAAAACACAACATGTGCTGGTCTTTGAGGTGATAAATTTATGAGTAAGTGTTTTAATCATCCATTTCACTCTCTTCAAAAGTTCCTGGGAAGGAAATGTCACCACCTGGATTTGGATGTGAACACCAAGCCCAAGTGTGTGTCTGGCTGAAAAGTTTGCAGCAGCCCAGGCTCAGTGGGCTCAGGCACTGAAAGAGCTGTGCTTTCCTCTTCTCCACATTAAAAAAGGCAAAGGATTCATTCAGCAGATGCTGCTGGATCCTGCACATGGCTGGAGGCTCCTCAGAAGCATCTTTTATGCTTCCATGAAGAGCATCCAGTGAGATGTTTTAGAGTGGAGGAAGGACTACACTGTGCTTTCCCAAGAAATAAATAAACCCAAAAAATCACTCCTGACACTCCTGCCCTCTCCCTCAGTTTCCTTTCCTTTCCTTTCCTTTCCTTTCCTTTCCTTTCCTTTCCTTTCCTTCCTGAGGAAGCAGCAAGGCAGTGACAGTCCAAGGGCTGGGGGCACTGAAACCCCCTGGATGGCTGAAGATTTCAGGGCTTGTCTCTTTAATCAAAACAAGCAATTTTCACAAAAAAAGTCTCCCAGAGAATGATCTTCACTCCCTCTCTCCCTCACTGTCAGATCTCAGGATACAGCAGCCACATAAAGCCCTGTTTCCCTGGGAAACCAGGCTAAAAATAGCGGGGCTGGCTGGGGAGACTGGGCCGGGGGTTTGGGGGCTGCACCTGGAGATGGCACCAGGGTCCAACATCCCCCTGCTGACCCTGGGTGCTGAGGGCCCTGTGGAAAACCCTGCTGTCCCTGTGTACCATGGTGGAGAATGACCCTCCTGCCTGGACAAGGAGAGCTCAGCCCCTCCAGCTTCCCTGAGGATGCAGCAGGGCTGGGAACCATCCCTGGGCCAGGCTCAGCTTCCAGTGGCTCTGTGGGGCTGGAACCCCCAGGCAGGAGCTGGACACGAGCAGAGGTGTCACCAGCAGGGGACCTGGGGGGACCTGGAGAAAGTGACAACCCAGATCCTGCTGGATCCATAGCTCAGCTTCTGCAAATCTGCTCCCAAAAGCATCTCCGTGAGGACAGGAGCAAAGGAATGACTCCTGTGCCAGGGGCTGGGGGGGACTGAGGGGGTCGAAGGAGAGGTTGGCCAGAGCAGCTGTGGCTGCCCCTGGATCCCTGGAAGTGTCCAAGGCCAGGCTGGATCAGGCTTGGAGCAACCTGGGGCAGTGGGAGGTGTCGCTGCCCATGGCAGGGGGTGGGACTGAAGGGTTCTAAGGTCCCTTCCCACCCAACCCATTCCCTGATCCATGATCAGCACAGATGGGGTTATTTGATTGCTTGGCTGTTCTCTAGCTGTACATCAAGGAAACATCACTGTCAGAGTGCTCCATCCCTGCAAACACAAACACAAACACAAACACAAACACACAAACACAGCCCTGGCTGGAGGAAGGCTCCCCAAGGCCTGGCCCGTGAACATTCCCAGGAGGTGGCACAAGGATGGAGCCAGCCCTGTAAATGTTCCAGAACTGCCCTTCAGGCTGCCAGCAGATACCAGGCTGGGGTGATGCAGAATGAAAACCACTTTTCCTTCCCCAGCATCAGCTCATCTGAGTTCACACAAGGAAAAGCATGAAGGGAAAAAAAGAATCATCTTTTGTGCATTAATTCAAAATCTAATTACTCGGTATAAATTAGTCAGCTGGCTTCACCTCAGCTTTGCCATGCAACAGCCCATGAATCACAGCTCTGTTACAGGATGTATGGTGCCATTTGGATGTAAAAATGTTTTATGGAAGGCACCCTGTGGCCTGGGAATATTAATTTATACCACAGGCTCTGGTGGATGAACTGAAATTAAAGCAGATGAGGAGATAAGACACAGGCCCTGATCAATATCTGAAACTGAGGAACAGGCTCTGGGTGCTTTGTAAGGGGGAATCAGCCCCTGGAGCTCATGGACAGCTGGGATGTGTGGAGATGGTGGCATTAAAATCCACTGACTGACAAAGATTTTCTGGACAACAACACTGTCGTGGTTTCCTTCCCCTGCTTGCTCTGTGTCCTTCTAAATATTCCATTTACTGTTCCCAGATGAACTCCCATGGACACAGATCTGCACAGACACTATTCCTCTCTGGAATCCCAGCTTCCTACCAGAGAGCCACATTTTGTGGCAAGAACCTCTCTGGCAGCTCTTGCAGGCAATCCCGGTTTATTTCTGTGGTTAGTGAGGGATGAGGGGTGAGGGGTGATGCCTGAGAACAGCACACACAGCCCAATTTCCCCAGGGAGGCAGCAACACCCACTCCAAAGGCTCCAAACTCCCTTTACAAAGCTCAGCCATCACCTGGGAGTTATCCCAGCTGGAGGGGACCCCGTGGCCATGGACTGAGGGGACACCAGGGAGGAGTTCCTCCTCTTGAAGCAGCACAGAGCTGTTCCCATGTTTATGCTCCTGACCAGCTCCTCCTCATCACTTAGAGGAGAACTAAACATCTCTCTCACTGGCTCATTTGGAGCCAGTGCCCTGGAGCCAGAGACTGAATTAATTTCCACAGACCCTGAGTGGTTTTACAGTGGAGCTGATTCCCTCTTGTCCTGCCTCCTCCATGGTTACTGTCACCTCTGTGGGAACAACAAAGTCCTGGCCTGGGAAGGGAGCACAGGGCAGTCACCCAGAGCTGGCTGGGACAGGGTGGCAAATGTTCTCTCAGCATCTCCAATCCCCTGGCCAGCCTGTGAAAACAACCCCAGGGCAAGAGTGTCCGCCGAGAAAACAGGAATTCTCTGAATTAACTGGAGAATATCCGAACAGGCTGCCCAGGGCAGAGCTGGAGTCCCCATCCATGGAGGGGTTTAAAAGCCCTGTGGATGTGGCACTTGGGGACAGGGGTCAGTGGTGGCCTTGGCAGTGCTGGGGGAACAGCTGGACTCACATATGGAGGATTTTCCAGCCTGAATCTGTGATCCTTGTGGAGTTCAAGAACCTGAGTTTGTTATTTACCTAAACCCAGGGCTTGGCTCTAATAACACAGTTTTTGGGTGCCAGGAAATGCAGAAGACATGAAGTAGAGTTTGTTTTATGCATTTTTATCCATGTGTTTAGGAATTCTGCAAGGATTAGAGGTCAGGGAATTTAGGCTGGCATGGAAACACAGCCTGCTCCATATGAATGGGGGATAAACCCAGAAGGATTCTGGAGTCACCAGAAAAGAACATTTCAGGTGTGATCCCTTATCCACGGGTTCAGTGGATTTCTACATCCTGATATTCATGGAATTACAGAACCATGGAATGGTTTGGGTTGGGAGGGACCTTAAAGCTCATCCAGTGCCACCCCTGCCATGGGCAGGGACACCTTCCACTGTCCCAGGCTGCTCCAAGCCCCGTCCAGCCTTGCCTTGAACACTTCCAGGGATGATATTCTTTGCAAAGGTAGGATTAATTTACCATTCCATGGACACACTCACTCCTAAATTCCCAAATTAGAGCAAACACAGCCCCATCCTTCCCAACCACAGCAGTGCAGGGCACTGGGAAGTGAGTAGGAACATCCAAACCTTCCTCCAAATGAATTGGTAAAGAGGAAAACCAGGAAGACTTGAGAGGGGCAATTAAAAAGTTGGAGTGAGTCCAGGTGAGATCACAAATCTGCTGCAAGGGCTGGAGCCCCTCTGATCTGGAGCCAGGCTGGGAGAGCTGGGGGGGCTCACCTGGAGAGGAGAAGGATCCAGGGAGAGCTCAGAGCCACATCCAGGGCCTAAAGGGGCTCCAGGAGAGCTGGAGAGGGACTGGGGACAAGGGATGGAGGGACAGGACACAGGGAATGGCTTCCCCAGTGTTAGGTGGGATATTGGGAAGGAATTCCTCCCTGGGAGGGTGGGCAGGCCCTGGCACAGGGTGCCCAGAGCAGCTGTGGCTGCCCCTGGATCCCTGGCAGTGTCCAAGAAGCAGCCTGGGATAGAGGAACGTGTCCCTGCCATGGCAGGGGGTGGGAATGGATGGGCTTTAAATTCCCTTCCCTCCCTAATCACTCCATGATTCTATGAATATGCAAAATGCTGATGACTTCCCATCCTGCACTGCAAACCCATTTACAACCACCCTAAAAAATGTACCAGAGTAGGTGTAAAGGGTTTGTTAAATAAATAATCACCTCTGCTAGCGTATTTTCACCAGGAAAAAAAAAAAAAAAGCTCAACCTTTGACAACACAGCCCAGACTCCAGGAGAGAACTAAAAGCCTAATTTTCCTGAAAAACAAACAGAAAAATTATCAAAAGATGAAGGCATCCCATGATTTAATGGCATCACTTCAAACAATAGCACTGCCTGCAGTCAGAGCACGAAGCAGGGAGACCAAAAATGGGAATAATACATCACAAGTGGGGGAGAAAAAGGAAGTCTAAATGATGCAATAAAAAATAAACCATGTCTTTGAGAGACTCCAGTTAAACAAGTGAGGGGCCACGTTGTGCATTCATTATCATTCCAGCAGCAATTCCCTGGAGACTCGAGCCAGCAGCACTGCAGCACACACCAAAGCAGGAGGAAAGAGCATTTTAAATAGGTCACCAGTAAATATGATCATGATGGAGCTTTTTTTTGTTGTTGTTTTTTGTTAGCTGTCAGTCACTGGGGCCCTTAACCGAGGGAAATGCTGGAGAAGGAAAGAAACGATGGAGCAGCAGCGAGATGGGCAGAACTCCAGGGGAAAACGTGTGGCAGCTGCCTGAAAGCAGCTGGGTACTCCTGGGAGCACCAGCACCACACAGAGCAGCTCCCAGCACAGAACTGGGTGTTTAGAGGAAGGATAAACAGTGGGGAAATTCAGGTTGGGGCCCAGGGATTTAATGGAATTGTAGCTTTATTCCTTTTCTTTTCAGATTCCTTTTCCCACATCTCAGGATTTTTGTGGTGAGGAAATTAACCTCAAAGCATCCCTCCCAGTGACTCCCTGCTCAGTTCTACAGTGGAGTTTGGGGGGAAGAAAAGAAAAGAGAAAAGAAAAGAAAAGANAAAGAAAGAAAGAAAGAAAGAAAGAAAGAAAGAAAGAAAGAAAGAAAGAAAAAGAAAGAGAAAAGCTGCCCTTTGGAGCTCTGGGGAGCATCATGTGCTGTGTAGGGGTGGCACAGAGGGAAGGGAGGATGCCGTGGCTCCGTGTGCTGGCAGGCCAAGGCCCAGGCAGGGATGGCCAAGGGCAGCAGGGTGTCCCAGAGCAGAGAGCCCCAGCAGGGCAGTGCCCCATTCCCAAAGCCCATCCCCTGCACTCCTGGATCCAAATGCTCTGTGTTTGGCACAGGATCCCGCTGGCCCCAAAGCAGCATCCCCCATTCCCAGCTGCTCTGGGCCCACATTTGGGTCACTGTCCCCCAGCCCTGACACGGCTCAGCTGGAGCAGGACCCCCAGAGGGGACAGAAGGGGGAACAAAGGGAGCAGCGAGGGGACACCAGCTCGGTGTCACTGTCAGGTGTTGCTGTTTGACACCCATGGTTAAACCCATTCAAATCCTGCCCTGAAAACAAAACCAGCTCTTTGCTTCCCAGCCTTGGCTGGAGGGGCCTGTGAACAGCCCCGTGCTGGCCCTCAGGGACACGAGCAGAGATGGACCTTCAGAAATGATGCTGCTGGAAAGCTGGAGCATTTCTGGAGTTTTCTGGAACATCTGGCTGTTCTCCACACCTGGTGCATATCCAGAGCTCCTTCCACCCCAGCATTCCCCATGGGAAGGAAAACAGACCAGTGACAACACAAAACCACATCCACCTCAGAGGCAGAGCCCAGGCTGGATGGATCTGAAGCACCAGGTACACTTTGGGCTTTTCCTAGTTTGGTTTCTATCACTTGAACTGCATTTCCCTCTCAGCACTGCAGCTCCCAAATGAAATCCTTGAAGGAAAGGATGTGTTGAAATGGGATGAAATTTGTAGTGAAAGCTACTCCCCCCACACCCATTCCATCCACAGGCTGTGGGGAGCTGAGGGGCCCTCAGATAAACTCATACCTGTGCCTGCATGGGCAACAAACCTTAAACTCCCCAAGGAGTTGGACTTTATGATCCTCCTGGCTCCAGCTCAGGATATTGTGGGATTTTGTGACCCCAAGAAGCTCCTTTTGCCACCTACTTATCAACCCAGTGAGGGTGGCAAGGAGAAAATGGCTCATTGTTCTGCCCTGGGGAGGAGCTGAGGGCTGAGCACCCTGGAGGTGCTGGAAGCATCTCTGATTGCAGGAACCCCACGGGGACCCCCAGGAGAAGGCAGGAATCCCACAGGAACCCCAGGAGAAGGCAGGAATCCCACAGGAACCCCAGGAGAAGGCAGGAACCCCAGAGAGACCCCCAGGACAAGGCAGGAATCCCACAGGAACCCCAGGACAAGGCAGGTTGTTCCTGTGTGCCCAGANAGGAACCCCAGGAGAAGGCAGGAACCCCAGAGAGACCCCCAGGACAAGGCAGGAATCCCACAGGAACCCCAGGAGAAGGCAGGAACCCCAGAGAGACCCCCAGGACAAGGCAGGAATCCCACAGGAACCCCAGGACAAGGCAGGTTGTTCCTGTGTGCCCAGAGGACACCAGGGAGCTGCCCCAGAGCAGGGGCTGGGGCTGGGGCAGGAGATGAGCACTGCAGCCACACTAAACACCAGGATGTGGATGTGGCACCTCCTGGCAGCAGCTCAGGTCTGAGCCTGGCACTTGGATCACTCCCAGCCCTGCCCTGGCCCTCAGCCTGGTGCCAGCAGCACTTTTCCACGCCAGATCCTTTCAGGTGACATTTTCCACCGTGGAGATTTTGTTTGTTTGTTTGTTTGTGGGTTTTTTGTTTGTGTTTCGTTTAAAGCACCCTGAAGGGATCCCAGAGCTCAGAGCCCAGCACAGTACAGAAACTGGGAATAACAGAGGTCCCAGAGCTTTCCTGGGAGTGGGACAGACAACAGCACCATCAGGACCCTGCCACTGCATCTGGTGGGGAGAGGAGCCCAAACTCCAGCTGGTTGCTCTGAGTGGGAATTATCCCAGAATCTCAGGATGGGAAGGGATCTTAAACCCACCTAGTGCCACCCCTGCCATGTCAGGGACACCTTCCACTGTCCCAGGCTGCTCCAACCCCTGTCCATCCTGGCCTTGGACACTGCCAGGGATCCAGGGGCAGCCACAGCTGTGCCAGGGCCTCCCCATCCTCACTGTAAAAAGCTTCTTTATTCGGGGAAAAAACTGGGGAAAAAAAATCGGTTTTCCACACCAGCACTCCCCTTTGTTTTTTTCCCCCCTCACTTAATTCAGCACTAAAACATCATATTTGGATAATAAATTATTACAGCCAGTTCTGGGCAGGAGCAAAGGCTCTCAGCCTGACTCCAGGAACAAAGGAGATTTACTAGAAATCTGCCTCGGCTCATCCTCAATGCATCTGTTTTCAAAAGGGGGAAAAAGACAATGTTTAAGCAACAGCAAATCAAAAGTGATTTAAGGATCTGAAGGGCTGAAATGAAGCCAACACATTAAAACTCACCACAAAATTACCATAACTGCACTTATGCAAATTTTTCTTATATTACATCAAAAACCCAACACAGCTTAATTTAGGAATTTGGCAGAGCAAAGGGGAAAGAGGAGAGCCATGGACCAAACACACTCAGAAATTTGGGTAAGGAATGACAACCTGGTGTAGGAGGATTTGTACTGAGAGCAACACTGCAGGCTCAGTAGATTAAGTTGATCTACTTCAGTTTTTACACCTTCCTGTTGAGTTTACAGGAATATGGTTTTTTCCCAGCCTGCACCAGCCTTAAACCTTTAGCTCACAGATTCAGTCTTGTATCTGTAGCAAAAAACCAAAATAAAAACTCTAAAATCTGATAAGCAACAAACAGTTTTGCTTTGTTTTTCCAGTACAGCCACGTTTAAATTCTAATTTATTTGACCTCAGCTTCAGAAGGAATTGTTGGGAGCCAATATTTTTGCTAAATATTTAGTATCTGATTAAAAAGGTCCTCAGACATTTCCAAAAATGCCAAGCCCCAAGCTCAGAGTCTTCAGCACATTCAGATTTTATTAATGAGATCCTTCTCACCACCCAGAAAAAACCCAAACCCAAACCTCCCCTCTCAGCATAACACTTGAGTTCTGTGAAAAATCACTAATTAGAATCACTAAATAGACTGAAGTCATTAAATAGAATAATTTTCTGGGATCCCAATGACTTCTGACAGAGTAGTCACAGACACACCAATGCCTTTTGGAGAACAACTCAAATCTGAGCTCAGGAGATGCAATGAGCTGGGCCAGAGGAGAATGGGAGGAAAGGAAGCTGAAAACAGCAGTTTTGGCTCTGCTGAAGATGCCACAGAGCAGAAGAGCAGGGAAGCTTTGTTAATGTGTATTTTCATGCTAGTTTGTTTTATGTAAGAATGTAAAAAGAGGCTGGATCAAATATCCAAAATATTAATCAATATCAACATTTAATATTCTCTTGAATATTAAAGAGAAAAATGCCACTTCTCCTTATTGTTTCAAATATGACCAACCTACTGATCCTCTTTATTTTATTAAATTTCCATGTCCCTAAAAACATTAAGGTCTTGAAAACCATTGCTGACCTCGTTTTTACAGAAACCTCTTTGGGACTGATACTGAGAGCTCTCCCCAAACTGAGGGAGTGCAGTTAAAGGCAAAGCTTTTCCTAAGCTTGGCTCAGGCTCTGGCCCAGGGAGCACACCAAGATCTTTATGGGGAATAATGAGAGCCAAGGTGGGAACCCCAGCCTGGAGTGTCTCACTGGGAACAAAGCAGCTGCACAGCTCTTGGCAATATTTGAGCATCACCCATGAGCCATTTTTTGTGCCTGTATCTTTGTGAGCAGCTCCTGGTGCTGCCAGCCCAGCCCAGCCCCTTCCCACAGCCCAGGGAGGACACAGGAACAGGTCTGGGCTGGGATCTCACAGCAGGGCCAGCAGCAGTGCTGAGCACTGAGCACAGCAGAAGCTGCACAAGTTGGGAGCTTTGTGTTGACACCAAAAATCCATCTGTGTCCATTTTGGGTCCAAACCTGGCTGTTTGCAGCAGCAGCCCAGGGCTGCACACCCAGACTGCAGCCAGGGGGGATTATCCCTCTCCAGGAGCTGCTTCCCAGCTCGACATCCCTCTGCTTCAGCACAGAGGGCACATGGCAGGAACCTCAACCCCCTCCCCAAATCAACCCAGAACATCCACATGTAGCTGAGCTTGAGGCTGTTCCCAGTGCCCAGCCTGTGGTGCCAGCTGGGCTGTGCCAGCCTGGCAACGCTGCAACCAGAGCCCACGCAGGGCAGGCAGGGCAGGGCAGGGCAGNGAAGGGAAGGGCAGGGCAGGCAGCCCAGGCAGGGCAGGCAAGGCAGGACAGCCCAGGGCAGGGCAGGGCAGGGCAGGGCAGGGCAGGGCAGGCAGCCCAGGCAGGGCCACCTGCTCAGGGAAGGAGAGGCTCTGGAGCTGGGCTGGGCTGAAGCAAAGGCAAGACCAGCACCATGGGCACTGCTCACTGGGGCAGCACACACAGAACACACCCCGGGGCCTGCTGGGGCACAGCTGGACATGGCCCTGCCCAGAAACCCTGTCCTGGGCTGACCCCACAGCCTGGGCACCAGGGGACAGGATTGTCCCCTGTGCCCTGCTCAGGTGAGACCCCACCTGCAGCACAAGAGGGACCTGGAGCTGCTGGAGAGAGCCCAGAGGAGGCTCCAGGATGATCCCAGGGATGGAGCAGCTCTGCTGGGAGGAAAGGCTGGGACAGCTGGGATTGTTCAGCCTGGAGAGGAGACCGAGGGTGACCTCAGTGTGGCCCTGCAGGGCCTGAGGGAGCCAACAGCAAACATGGAGAGAGATGGAGAGAGACTAAAGAACCTGGAGTGACAGGACACAGGAAATGGCTTCAAACTGCCAGAGGGCAGGGTTAGATGGGATGTTGGGAAGGAATTGCTCCCTGTGAAGGTGGGGAGGTCCTGGCACAGGGTGCTCAGAGCAGCTGTGGCTGCCCCCGGATCCCTGGCAGGACAGGCTGGACAGGGCTTGGAGCAGCCTGGGACAGTGCAAGGTGTCCCTGCCATGGCAGGGGTGGCACTGGGTGGGCTTTGAGGTCCTTTCCAACCCAAACCATTCAGGACTTCTGTGATTTTGGGATGCAGCAGAGGATTTGGGGCTATGTTTGTACCATCCAACACTTTCTAGGAGACGCTTCCTGCTTCTGTCAGGTTGTTAAAGGGGGCGGGTGATGGTTCATGGAATCACGGAATCATTAAAGCTGGAAAAGACCTTTAAGATCATCAAGTCCAACTGTCAATCCAGCACCACCACCCTGTTCATCACTCAAGTGCCACATCCATGTGGCTTTTGAACATTTCCAGGGAAAGAAAAAAGTGTGGATTTGTGTCAAACTTTCCAAGTGTTGAATGAGCGCCGAGAGCTGCGGCTCAAGATCGAAAATAATAATTTGTGATAATGAATAAATACACTGAACAGAGCCCAGAGCCAGAAAGAGGGCTGTAATATGAGACAATTCCATTTTCCTGTGCCCACATCACTGCCTGTGCTGGAGGAAATCCCCAGTTCCCAGATCAAAAGGGAAGCTGGATTGGGAAGGGTGGCTGTGGGATGGTGGATGCAGGAATTCCAGATCCTTGGGGGTCGTGGCCTTGATTGCTTTAATTTCTGATCATAAATGTCTCAAGGAGAGCAGCGAGCTGGACAGAGCCTCAGAAAATAGCACAGAAAATGTTGAGGGCTCTAAAAATAAAATGTTCATATTTAGGGGCCTGAGGCTTCTGAAACCCTGAGGGAGGATCAGGAGGATGAGGATGAGGAGGATGATGAGGAGGAGGATGATGAGGAGGAGGATGAGGAGGATGAGGAGGAGGATGAGGAGGATGAGGAGGATGAGGAGGATGAGGAGGAGGATGAGGAGGAGGATGAGGAGGAGGATGAGGAGGAGGATGAGGAGGAGGAGGATGAGGAGGAGGAGGATGAGGAGGAGGAGGAGGATGGCTTGGATGGCTTTGAATTTTCTACTCTAGGACTGTCTCACCTCTTCTGACAGTCTCAATGCTGTTTTTTCCCCCCAGATCCACAAAAAATCCAGTTTCATCCTAGTGCTTTATCCTGTCCAAGGATGGAAAGGATTCACCTGTTCAATCCAGCAGATCCTTTAGATGGAGACAGGGAATGAACTGAGAAACTCAACTCTCCAAAAGGTCAGTGAGAGCAAACATCATTTGTATAATATCACACTGGGGTGGTGGGCTGGAGAGGACCTCTGCATCTCTGGGAGCACCTTTGGACACTGGACAGCACCTCTGGTCACTGAACAGGATTTTTGGGTCACTGGAGATCTATTTCCCAGGAATTACAGTTACTGAGGAAAACTGGGTCCAAATTCCCAAAGTTATCCACGATTTTGAAGTGCCCTGGGGAAGATTTCCTGAACACAAAACAATTCCAGGAAACCCCAACCGACCCCATGGAAATATCAATCATCTTCAGCACCTCAAGCCCCAGTAACTTCATTTTTACCAAGAGCTCCCTCCCAGGAAGACCTTGGACATGGAATTTTAGCATCCAGGAGCTGCTTAGAGAAGGGAAAGCACCAAAGTTACACAGGGATGCTGGAATAAAAGATAAAAAGGAATAAAACAGAATCCTCTTTCCAGAGGGTTTTGGACAAAATTGGTGCTGACACACAATGGTAGCAGGGCACAGGCAGACTGGGGAAGGAAAACTGACCAATAAACCTCTCTGGACTCAAAGGAAGGCCATGAAGTACAATTAATTGTTACTATTTATGTTATCAGTCACAAGAATTGACTTGCAGATGCCAAGGCTGGGACTCAAATGAAGGATTCACACAAACTCATCAGCCTGGTGAGAGCCCAAACCCTTCCCTTGAGCTCACTGTGTTCTCAGTATCGCAAATCCAGGACTGAGGGAGACAAATATTTTATTCCATGTCAGGAACACATTGAGAAGTGTAATAAAAAAGTACTTTTTCACAGGAATGTGAGCTGGGGAGGCTTCCCTGGCCAAGGACCCACTCAGAGACGGAGGATGAGTAGCAGCAGCAGTGGGAAGATGAATTTTAAGGAAGGGAATGATCCTCTTCCAAGTTCCTTAATGAGTTCCCTTCCCACAGGACAAGTGTTTGGAAAAACTCAGTTGAAACAAGAGTTTTCCAGGATATAAAAGAATTAAACCAGAGACAGAGTCTCATCAGGGTGCTGTAATTCCACCTTTTTGTGCCCTGGAGTCACTCAAAACAACAAATCTTTAATTTGTTTTCCCAAGGAAAATTCATTTCTCATTTCTCTCATTTCTGTAACCCAAGTTACAACTGAGGTTTACAGAAAAATTCCCAGAGATGATTATTGGGGAATCATGGAATGGTTTGGGTTGGAAGGGACCTTAAGGATCAGCCAGTGCCACCCTCTGCCAGGGGCAGGGACACCTTCCACTGTCCCAGGTGGCTCCAAGCCCTGTCCAACTTTATAAACCATAAATCAAAGGGAAATCTTAGCAAAAGCCTAGAAATATTTTTGAAGTCATAAAGACAAGCCAATAGAATTAGGCCATTTTTCCCAGTTTGTTTATTTCCCCATTTATTCTGTATAAGGAAACTTTTCCCTTTGCCACTGCCCTTCTGCAGGGTCAAGTACCTGGTGCTTAAAAGCTTCTACCTGGGAGTTCAGGCTCCCCCCAAAACCCAGCAGAACTTGCCTAAAAATGGATTATGATTAAAAATGACCCCTCAGCCCTGGCTGTGAGCCCATCAGGGATCTGCTCAAAGCTTAAGTGACAGATTCATGTGATGCCAGGGATGCCACCCCTCCTCTGAGGGCAGCCTCTGCCCCAGGACATGGATATTTCCTCAGGGAGAGGCTTTGGGAGCTGTGCTGGTCTTCTTCTGAACCAGTCTGGGCTCCTCCTCCTTCCTTTGTCCCAAAAATCCATCATTAATATCCCCATAGTCCAGAAGATGCTCCTGGCTTACCTCCCTGAATCTCAGCAGTTAATCAAGGTTCCTACCAGAGAAAGGTAAACAGCTTTAAAAGATAGGTACAATCTCAAACTGATTAAAATCAGCCCAGTTTTGATAAAAAGCATCTTTATATAACAAATGAAGGTTTAACCCCTGATCACCTGATTCCTGGGCCTGTGCTAAAGGTTTGTCTCTCTACATCAGTGAAAAAAAAAATCAAATAAAAAAATCTTGAATCTATTTTAATCAAATGATTTGTGTTCCAGACCAGGCTCATCATTGAGCTGAGCATTTTTTTCCTAAACAATCAAAATCACCCCAAGTTGAATCTCCTCTGGCTTTGTTTACAGACCAAAAATGTACCAAATGCTCCTGCTCTTGCACAGTGGGCTGGAAATGGGTATTTATGGGGTGTTTGTCTCCATCTCCCTGACAAATCCCTGGAAATGGGTATTTATGGGGTGTTTGTCTCCATCTCCCTGACAAACCCTTCTGCATTCAGACTAAATAACAAAATCACTGCTCAGCTCTGGGAGCATCACCTCAAGCACCACCTCTGAGATAATGGCAGCATTAAACCCTCACACTTCACTGTGTTTGCAGAAGATTTGTGTGCCACCACTGGTGCAAAGAGCAAAACACCAGAAAAAAACCATCTGTGAGTTCTTCTCTTTGTACCAAAGAGATCCAACCTCCCTGAACTGCTGCAGTTCTGGGGAGGATTTACCTGACAGTGACTTCTGCAGCCCAGGGTGTGAGGGGAATAAAGCCTCATCCCCAATTTGCAGCAGTTCCAGCCCTGTGGCTGAAGTTTTGAGTGCCAGGGAAGCAGCCAAAGTGCTCTTTTTTTTCCCCTAAAAAAGGCTTTTCTGAATGTCCTGAGGTGTCCCCTCCAGCCCCAGCTCAGCCTTGGGTTTCCCTACACCCACCCCAAGGGAAGAGCAGCCTCGGGTGACCCCACTGAGGTGTGACCCCACTGAAGTGTGACCCCACTGAGGTGTGACCCCACTGAGGTGTGACCCCACTGAACTGTGACCTTGCTTCTCCCCTCCCAGGCTCCTGCTCTGCTCAGAATTCAGCAGAAAAAGCTTTAATCCCAGTTGTATCCCTGTGTGCTGAGGGAGGCACAGAGGTGTTTTGGGATGTGCTTCCCCAGGCAGGTCTGGCTTGGAAGGGAAGCCTGGGAAACCCGGGCACCTTCCAGCAAACTTGGGCCTGTTTCACCTGCTTTGGACAGGCTGAGGGCACAGACTGCCCCCAGGTTTTTTTACATCTCTGTACATAGATGTAAATGCATAGAATTTCCTACATTTATAAATATAAACATATTTTTCCCCAATTCTTGCACATATTCTGGGCACTGGCATGGGGTGCCCAGAGCAGCTGTGGCTCCCCTGGATCCCTGAAAGTGCCCAAGGCCAGGTTGGACAGGGCTTGGAGCAGCCTGGGATAGTGGAAGGTGTCCCTGCCCATGGCAGGGGGCTGGTACTGGATGGGCTTTAGGGTCCCTTCCACCCAAAGCACACAAGGATCCTGGGGTATGTGCCTATCTCTGTATATACATGGATTTTCCCTGATTTACATATGTCATTTATGTATAAATTCCCCTGCACAGCCACATTCCTGTTACAGTGACACAAGTGCAGGTGACACCAAATCCAACACCCAAACCTCTCCATGTCCCCAACCAGAGAAATTGCTGCCACCTCACTCATGCACTGGGATGCAGGGATGGAGCACAAGGGCAGCACTTAGGGCAGGAGGACTGTGATCTTACTGAGGCCCACCAGAGCCCTGTGTGCAGCAGGACCTGCAGACACAGCCCCTGGGGCAGTCTGAGATCCCTCTGTGGGAATTCCTGCTCCATCAGTACCAACGCTCCAGGGTAAGGCCCCAGAACTAAGGAAAATGAATCCAGGGCACACTAATGATTAAAATTGGCTGACAGGTCCCAAAGCGCAATGGAAAATATAAAATTATCCTCAGGCAAGTGATTTTCTGCTGGAGTTCTGCAGGGATTGCTTTTGACTGCTCTTTTAACTCCCCCTTCCCTCCAGGAATCCTGGAAGGAGCCCAGGGGCTGTGGCTGCAGACAATGTGGGGATTAGGGAACAGAGAGCACTGGAGAGCAGGGCAGCAACTCCCTGATCCCAGCACGGGAGCAGCCAGACAGAACAAAGCCTGCCTGCTCCCCCTGGGCAGGGAATGACCCCTGGGAACAGGATGGGCCTTGGGCACCTTCCCTGGGGACATGTGAGCAGCCTGAGCACCCCCAGGGTTCAGATCACCCCCACAGGTGGGAGCCACAGCACAGTGACAGCACAGGGACGGGACCACAGCTGGGTCATCTCAGGTGAAGGGCACCCAGAAAGTGCCTTGCCCTGCACTGACCACTCCAGACATCTTCTACAGCCTCAGGGGCCGTGAGGATGTTAAATGGAAAGGGAAAATCCCTTTCTCCTGAGCCCCAGCACCGGCAGGGAGGCTGTGGCCACACCCAGAGCTCCCAGAGCTCCCAGCCTTGGCAACCCAAGGACAGGGCACTGAGCTCTGAGTTACTGCACAGCACCCTGGCTTCCTGCTGGGCACCAAGGGCAGGAACAGGCTCCAGAGTTCACACACCTGCCCCTGCAAGGGACCATTGGCTCTTCCCAGCTACTGCAGGCACTCACTGGATCCCAGCTCTCCTCATCCCTGACAAGGAGACAGCCAGGAAACGTCCAGGGGAGCTCAGGCCCATGGACACTACACACTGCTTTGCAGGCAGACATGAACTTACTGTGGCCACTACATCAACACCTCATCCAGCTTCCCATCATTTCTATTGGGAATTCAGCTCACTGCAAAAAAACCCCAAATCCAGCTGACTCAGTAGGAGTGTGACTTGAACTCCTGTTAACTCCATTAAAAATTACAGTTCACAGAAGCCTCATGTTAGTTTTCCCCAGTATAAACACTTATTTGTGAACCACAATCTCAAAGTAAGACAATTCCTACCAGGAATAACTTTAAAAAGACACAGCTTCATGAAGCTTTCATGAGTGATGCAAAGAAATGTGAACTCAGACAAAACATTCCTAAATATGAAGCCTTTGTCCCAAAAGCAGCTGCAGAAAGCAGCACTGAGAAATGTCACCTCTATAATTGTTCTAAAATGTCCAAGCTATTTCCTGCTAAAAATGACTGAAATTCCCAAATAGATGTGTAAGCATTGAAGTTCCTAGTTCAAAGAGTTTGGAATAAAAAAATAAAACCTGATAGAAAGCATCTGAGTGAGAAGGTTTGGGTGTCCCCAGCTCAGGGGACACCACCAGCCTCCTCCTCCCCTTTCCTACAACACAGAACAGCTCTGAACTCACATGATTTTATTACACAGACAGTTAAAGGATCATTACCTACCCCAGACAACCACAGGTGCCTGGGACACCTCAGCCCTGCTGAAACCTCCCAGCAGGGATTCAGGATGGGTGCTGAGATGGCTGCAAATTGCTTTTAATGCTCAGAGGGGGCCCTGGAACCCACAGGAGCTGCTCCCACACCCCGGGCAGATCAGAGCTTTTAAACCCCACCATGGGTGGGATCTTCCAAGCAATTGAACTTTTAGTTTTTCCTGCTGGCTCCAGTCTCAGCTCACAGCGAGCACCTCCTGCGGCAGGACAGAGAAACCCGAGCCCTGCCACAGGCACACGCCCCGCGGCTAATCCCGGCTAATGAGGAATTCCCCCAGCGCCTCTCCAGCCAGGGGTCAGCTAATCCCATTCACTGACAGCAGGCTTTGACGGTAGGAAAATGGAATGTGATGGAAAACATGAATATATTCCTGAATGGTTTGATTTACAGATATTGCTTTGAAGAGAGAAACCATGACATTTATATATTTGGGAAACTAAATGCAAGTTGTCCTGTGCATTGCCCTTAATCCAGGAACTTTTATTGGATGTTGGAGAAAAATGGGCTTCTACACCAGCTCTCCCATTTATCCAGCTGTGCTGAGATTTGTCATTTGAAGCACTACAATAATGCTAATATTGTGTTAAGTGAAGCTGAGCAGCACAGACATGTATTTAACTGCCATTCTCCTACAGACAGTGATTAGATTAAACCTAATTCTTTTAAAAGATAGAAATGTCACTGTTAAAATCAGTGTAAGAAGCTGGAAATCAGCAGTTTCCACCTTTAGAGAATGGTGCAGTATTTCAGGCTGATGGTCACAACCTCCTTTGTTAGAATGAAGCCCCTCTGCCTGGGGCTGAGTGGGGAACAGGTGACACAAGGGCTGGTGCTTGGGGGGCCCATCTGAGCACAAGAAAAAGCAATTTTGGGTATTTGGACACTGAACATGGGAGCCGGAGTGTCACCAACAGTGTCACAGCCTGTCCCCACATCAGAGACCTGGCAAGGCCCCGAGGAGCATCAGCCACCTGAAGAACTGCAGGGACTTCCAGGATTCCCAAATAAAGTGCATTGTATTACAGAACCTCCTGAGCCTGCAAGAGCAGCTGCCTTTGACATGAAATGATATTTCAGTAAAAGCAAAACCAGAGAATGTTTTCTGCTGCTTTGCAGTGCTGAATTTCCCCAAACAGGTTACACCAATGCTGAGAATTCATTTCCACTGGACTCAGTCCCTGCCTCTGGAAGCTCAGCCAGTCCTGAACTTCACACCACGATGGTGAGATGGGGCTGGACCAGCACAATCTTCTTGAATTCATGGAAAAATACCAAGGGACGTGAAGTGATCAAAATTCCCTCTCATTTTGCTGCCACTCACAGCTCTGTATGAAGGTTTACCTATAAAGACTACACTTCATCAGTCTTGTGGAGCTTGGGAGCAGCAAAGCCAAGGCTGCCCGTGCTGAGCAGCATCATTCCTCCTGGGATCTCCTCTGGAGGAGCCAGGGAACAACCCAAAGGTCTGCTCACTGCACACCCTGTTTCTCCCTGGAGTTCCTTTCTGTGGCTGCAGTGCAGTGCAGATCCCAGGTAAAAAGTGTGTCCCAAAAATGGCAGGAAAAAGGTCACTCTGGTATCCCAGGTGCTGCTGTGGGCAGCCTGGAATTCACTCCTGGGATCCAGGTGACTCTTGCTGCTCCAGGAGCTCGATCCCAGATATCCCCAACCCAACCACCAGCTTTGGCTCAGGGATTTACAAGACAGACAGACTTCAGGGAGCAGAGATGACATTGCACAGCTCAAGCAATAAACCACCTGCTGCTGCTGGGGCAGGGGGGCAGTCAGAGCAAAGAAGTCTGAGTTGTTAATTTTAAATATGGAGAGTTTGGCTGTAGGAAGCCCTCAGGAGCCATTGTGACACACTCCAAGTGCGCTGTCAGTGGTATTTGTCCCCCAAACACCTGTAGCTGTCACATACATACAGGGAAGGCAAAAGAGGCAACCAAGTGTTGTAGGTAAAAAGTGTGTCCCAAAAATGGCAGGAAAAAGGTCACCCTGGTATCCCAGGACTGCAGTGAAGCACCACAGCTCCAGCTGGAGCCCAGCACCAGTGACCCCAGGCACTGTGGAGTGGGTGTCCAGCAGCCCCAGCCCCAGCACTGACCTCTTGAAGTGACTGGCCAGGACCCCCACGAGCTCCCCGATCCTGCTGTCGTTGGAGGGGTCGTTGCTGAAGAGACAAACGATGAGATCCTTGTTGTCTTTGGTGTGGAACACCACGAGCTGGTCCTTCCCATTGGAGACACTCAGCCCCACCAGCTGTGGAGAGAAAGGGAGAACCATGTTGGGTGTGCTGATATAAAAATGTTGATGCCCCATCCCTGGCAGTGCCCAAGGCCAGGCTGGACAGGGCTTGGAGCACCCTGAACAGGGGAAGGTGTCCCTGCCCATGGCAGGGGTGGCACTGGAGGGGCTTTGAGGTGCTTCCAAACAAACCATTCCATGATTCCCTGTGCCTTTGCCACTGCCAGGCTGGTTCTCTCCTCTCCAGGGCGCTCCCAGGACCTCCCCATGGAGCTGAGGGGTGGCAGTGGCTGGGTGCTCCCCCAGCACCTGAGCAAGGTGCAACAACAGTGGCTTTGTGGAATTCAGCAGCCTGGGAGGTGGGAGGGAGTGTCCCCACCCAGCCTGAAAGTGTCACCCCCCAGCCTGAGCTGGCTCCCAGCAGCTCCTGTGTCCCTGCTGTGCCCCTCTCCCTGCCCAGGGCCATGGGGCACCCACCAGGGATGGCAGCAGCTGCTCTCCCAACAGCCCCAGGTAAAAGCTGTCCCCAACACATCCCCTGGATGTCACCACTGAACCCCACATCCATCAGGAGTCTGCCCAACAGCATCTTCACACCCACACATGCTGGGAAACCAAAGGTATGACAGCCTCAGGCTGTGCCAGGGGAGGGTCAGGTGGGATACTGGGAGAATTTCTTCACTGAATGGGTTGTGCAGCCCTGGCACAGCTGCCAGGGCAGGGGTGGAGTCTCCATCCCTGGAAGTGTCCAAAAAATGTGTGGATGTGGCACTGGAGGATGTGGTTTGGTGGTGCTGCTGCTGGGCTTGATGATTTTACAGGTCTTTTTCAACCTGAACAACTCTGTGCCCCTGTGATGTGCAGGTAACACAAGAATTTAGGAAGAATTTGAGTTGCAAAGCCACAATGATTATCATGTTTCGGCATGGATTAAGGCCTGGCTCTTCTGACAAAATAAAAAGTTGCAAGGGTTTGGCTTTTTTTTTGTTTGCTTGTTTTTTAATTTTATGAAATTTTCTTTTTGTCTGTTAAGTAACTGTACTTGGCTCATCAAAAGCTTTGTCATCATCTCACAAAGGAAAAAATGGAATTTTTAGGAGTGGCAATCTGAGACCACAGGTTACTCAGATGAATAAAAGAGAAAGCAAAAAAAGGATCTGTGTTGGGAAAACAAAGTGTGACGAGGGCAAAAATGCCTCAAACGGCAAGTACAGCAAAGCAGAGAAAGGAGAAATGAAAATAGAATAAAACAAAATAAAATACAATAAATTGGATAAAATACATGGAATATAACACATGGGACAAAAGAAATAGAATAAAATGAAGTAAATAGAATGTAATGAATAAAATAAAATAAAATAAAATAAAATAAAATAAAATAAAATAAAATAAAATAAACCAAGAAAGGTGAAAGGATGATGAGTACAGAGAGAACAGAGAGGACTTTCCCTGTCCATTAAAGGGCTCCTTTGAGCCATCCAGGGATTTGCAGAGGGAAGCCCCATTACCCTACAAGTGAGAGGCACCCACAAACCATTTTATTGAAATTAAAGTCTCATTATTCCCTTGTTTAGGGGCAAAGGCTCCTGTGTCCCCCAGAGCTGTGTGAGCACCAATCCAGCTGGAGATTCCTGACTCCTGTCAGCCCACAGCTCCTGGGGGCTCAGGCTGCTCCCTGGGTTTGCTTCAGCAGTCACAACGTGTTATTTCCAAGGAAGCTGTTCCAGCAGCTCTGGAGGCCTCACACATCCCAGAAAAGCCCAGCCCACAGCAGCGTGGTCTGTGCCCTATTTTTGGGATGAGGCTCCACACAAGGTCCAGTCCCTGGGATTGTTGGTTTGTCACCCCAGGAACTGAAGGACAGCAGCTGCTGACCCTGGAACCCCGGGCAGGGCCCTCCTGCTACCAGTTGCACCAGCACAGGTGGAGTTTACTCCCTGTTCAGGCTATTTTGGGGTTATGAAATGCTTTCCAAACAAGCCCCACCTCATGCACAGGCATTAACAGCTGCCTGGCTTTATAGTGTCCCTTAAAATTAATTTGCATGCTTAAATACCCTCCTGTGAGCACAATAGCACCACAGGGACTGCTGCCATCAAGGTTTTAAATGTGCAGCCAGTGTGAAAGATGAACAAGTCGCAGTGCCGGATTTGAAAAGGCAATTTAAACATTAATTATTCAACAGGACCCTGTTAGGAGGCCAAGAGCCCTTCAAAATCTTCCCATTTCACCCCTCCCCACAGTGAGCGAAGACTCTGTGAGCGAATAAGTGCAACACAAAAGAAATCATTTCAGAGAAGGTGCTTATCTCAGTATTTACCAACATTATTATTGGCCATGCTTGAAGAATAGGAAAAAATCCTCAGCTTCTACAGAACATCCTTTATTATGTTCACCACTGCAGGGGAGACGTGGCTGCAAGAGCCTTTCTGCTGCTTGGGTGCCTTTTAATTCCTCTCAGCCATTACCTGTTTGGTTTTAATTCAGGTAAGAACAAAAGGTCACAGTGTATTGGCACTCTGAGGCAGTGTCAGAGTGCTGGCAGATGAAAAATCCACACAGAGAATCCCCCAAAGCAGCATCTCCACATGGAGAAACCAGCAGGGCTGACAGGGAAGCTGTTGTTTGTCAGGTTGTGTAGAGGATGACACATTCCTCACCAAGAGCCATGGGCTGCTTTGGGTGTAAGGGACCTTAAGGATCACCCAGTGCCACCCCTGCCATGGGCAGGGACACATTGCATGGTCCCAGGGTGCTTCAAGCCCCGGCCAGCCTGGTCTGGGACACTCCCAGGGATCCAGGGGCAGCCACAGCTGCTCTGGGCACCCTGTGCCAGGACCACCCTCACTGTAAAAACCTCCTTCCTTCCATCTAAGCCAAATCAAACCTGGTTTAGTTCCCAGCCCTTCCCCCTGTCCCAGTGCAGGGACAGGAGGGACTGCAACCACGGCCAGGCAAACCTGGCTATGGGAGATGGGAGCGATTCCCTTGGCTGAAAACAAGTTTGTGTCTGTAGCAGCCATCAGCTGACTGTCTCCATGAGATCTCCATGGAAACACCACCCCTGAGGATGCTGCTGTGTTGACAGGGTGCTTCTGAAACGCTGACAGGGAGCAGCAGAGGGAGCAGGCAGAGGATTCCAGCCTG
Source organism: Illadopsis cleaveri (assembly GCA_013399915.1). Taxonomy (NCBI): domain Eukaryota; kingdom Metazoa; phylum Chordata; class Aves; order Passeriformes; family Timaliidae; genus Illadopsis; species Illadopsis cleaveri. The sequence continues at coordinate 4,046 of VXBB01003081.1, read as the reverse complement.
TACACCTCTGTGCATGGGCAGGACAATCCCTCCAGCCACAGAACACCCATCCACACGTAGGGCAGGGCTGCTCCATGGATACACATCACTGCTGGTGTCATTACTGTCCATCTGCTCCTCAAAAAACCTTCAGAGCATTTCAAACCATTGCTCTTTTCCCAAAAAGGAAGGAATTTCTGTACCACTGATCAGCTCCTTCCACTGTCTCCCTCACATGGTGGAAGGGCTTCCATGAAAGGAGGGATCAGGCACAGAAAAATGGGGAGAGTGTGCAAGGCAGCTCAGGAGTGGAAAGACAACACAAATATAAACATTAGGTAACAAATATAAAACATAACTACAACAAGGAACAAACAACTGCTCAATGGATTGACTGTTTGCCAGAGTTCAATCTGAGAAATCCTGGCAAGAGAAATACAAATGGAGTGGTTGCAAACTGGAATAAAATAGGTTTAGATTGGATATTAGGAAAAAATTCTTCCCTGTGAGGGTGGGAAGGCCCTGGCACAGGGTGCCCAGAGCAGCTGTGGCTGCCCCTGGATCCCTGGCAGTGCCCAAGGCCAGGCTGGACAGGGCTTGGAGCAGCCTGGGACAGTGGAAGGTGTCCCTGCCCATGGCAGGGGTGGCACTGGGTGGGCTTTAAGATCCTTTCCAATCCAAACTCAATTTCATTATTCTAGAAAATATTTTGTGTCCTGTGTATAAATCAAAGACACCCCAAACTCTCCTCCTGTCCCCTTCCTGCAGCTCACCCCAGCCCTGGAGCTGGGCACAGGCAGGGCTCTTCCCCAGGACACAGGGCAGGAGGAGCAGGTACAGGGAGAGGCTGTGGCCAACAGAACTGGAATTTTACACCACAGAATCTACCAAAGCTTGTTTTAATCAAATTTCCATCCTGGAATGTTACCTGGACAACTGGATAGGTGAGCAGAGGATCTCCTGGACCCACCCCTCCTGTGCCAAGCACTTCAAGAGCCCTGGAATCTCAAGGACTCCTGCTCAGGTCGAAGAAACTGTCTGGCCAAGAATCCCTGAGGTAGGTTACTGAAGGGAATAACTGCAGATCTACCAATAAAACTGATTTATAGCTGCAGAAATGTGAGAATTCTCAGAGCAAGAGACCTATCTGCACAGACCATTAACTGCTCTTGTCCTGAAGGACTGCAAAGCAGCCACACGACCAACACAGAGCCAAAATACAGCAAAAACACAACAAACATTGAGCCAAAAATACAACCAACACTGAGCCAAAATACAGCCAAAAATACAACAAACATTGAGCCAAAAATACAACCAACACTGAGCCAAAATACAGCCAAAACAGCCAACACAGGAGAGCCCTAGGGGTCTCTGCAGGAATGGATATTCTATTTTAGACACACCTTTCATTGGTGGAAAAGCAACAATAACTGACATTTCTTAGTAACATATTCTGAGTAATCTGAAATTGTACCTGACCTACTCACCTCTAATTTTTAAGGCATTAAGGATTTCAGAGGGAAATGTTCAGGTGACCAACAAATGATCTGGTCTCGTGCTGTTGTAAATGTACAATCTGCACCTTTACACCCCTCAGGCACACAGGTAAAACAGACATTGTTCTAAACCTGTGATAAACACAGATTTATCTCTCATTAGTCCTGCAGTCAGTGAATTTCAGTGACCTGGAGACTCTGGTTGAGGTAGAGAAACCAATAGTGAGAAATCCTGATGGACAAAATCCCACCTTGTCCACGTCACCAAAAAACACCTGTCTAGGAACACCTGGAAAATCAGGTGTGGAAAACCCCTCTGCTAAAAGGCTGTGAGTGTGTCAGAGCTCTGCTGGGAGGCCGAGGGTGTTTGCACCCCAGTTTTCACCAGGCTGGGGATGTTTGTACCCTGCTTTGCACAGGCTGGGGGTGTTTGCACGTTTGCACCCCAGTTTTCACCAGGCTGGGGGTGTTTGTATCCTGCTTTGCACAGGCTGGGGGTGTTTGCACCCCCATTTTCACCAGGCTGGGGATGTTTGTACCCTGCTTTGCACGGGCACACAGCAGGATGTGCTGCCAGCCCCTCTGAGCACGGAGACACCAGTGCTGGGACAGAACAGCAGCCAGGAAAAGCTCCTGCAGCTGCTCGGGGCAGCTTCCCTTCAAAACAAGAGGCACTGCCATGGAGACACTGCCTGCTGCAGCCAGGATTCCTACTGGGAGTAGCTACTCCATGGATGCGCTGTGCTGGCTGCCCAGCTGAGGCTGATGCCCAGCAAGGAGGGCAGGAGGAGACTCAAACCCAACATTATGGATGCAGCCAGAGCTAATCATCCCCTCCACATCTGCAGATGAGATTTCACCCTCGCCCTAATCCCATCCCTGCCCTCCCAGCAATACAGAAATGCCAGGTTTGTCATTTCTCCAAATGCAAACATGCCAATAAAAACATGCAGGGCATTTCCCAGCAGCCAGGCAGGCTCTGGAGGTTGGAGATAACCAGAGCACTGTCACCTCAGGCTGAGGGAGATGAGCAGGCAGCTGAATCCCTGCTCCAGGATGCTGGGGAGCAAAGCTGAGGTGCTGCCCACCCCCTTCCATCCCTGATAATCCCCTGGCAGCTCCGCCCTGCTACCCCCAAGGCCAGACCTCACCGTAATTCCGAGTTTAGCTTTGGTGAGATTTACATTAAACATGAACAAATATAAAAAAATAAAAATAAAAACATTCAAGCACGACCTGAAGGATCAAACAAACCCTCAGAGACTTGGGAATAGTGCCATAAGCTGCTGTGAGATGCCAACCCCTTCTGGGGCCAGGACCCCGCACACAGCAAAGAAAACTGAAACAGGGAGGGAGCAGAGAATTGTAAGAGGCAGTTTGGGGTTTAGCTTTTATTTTATGCACCAAAATTAAAAGCTAATATGATCATAGAATCATAAAACCATGGAATATTCTGAGTTGGAAGGGATCCACCAGGATCATCCAGCCCGACTCCTGGCCCTGTCCAGGACACCCCAACAATCCCACCCTGATGCTTTGGTGTTGTGATAACTGCACTATAACTGTTATAAAGACATTAAATATATTAGAAACTGTAACCCAAGGACTTTTTCCATTTAATGGACATGAAAATGGAGCTACAGAGTAAAGACACTGCCCTGAAAGAGCCCCAGAGGAGGATCCCCACCCCTGTACTCACGTTGTAGAGGGGGATGGTCTTCATCACCTTGTACTGCTTCATGGGGTCCATCTTGTACAGGTGTCTGTCAGTGATGAAAATGGCCCTGTCCTCCACCTTGTTAAAGCGATTCACCTGCAGAGAAACACCCTGTCAGTCCCACTGATCACTGCAGGAACACAGGAAACCGAACTGTGCAGTGCTGAGTGCCAAACTCACACAAAAATGCCCCAAACTTACACAACAGTACTGCAAACTCGTACAAAAATACCCCAAAGTCACAAAACAAACACCCTCTACTAACAAATACCCCAAACTCACACAAAAATGCCCCAAACTTACATAATAGTGCTGCAAACGTGTACAAAAATACCCCAAAGTCACATAACTAACATTTTAAACTCACAAACAGCCAAAACTCACATAAAATTACCTCAAATACACAAAAACACCCCAAACTCACAAAACAAACACCCTAAACTAACAAATACCCCAAACTCACCCAAAAATACCCCAAACCCACACGGCTCCTAAACAGGTTTTCTCCTCAGATCCTGGACCAGTGAAAAGGGAACATGGTCCCTGTAATCCCATTTTACAAACAGACAGAGGAGCAACATTCCCAGGCATCCAGCAGAGCTGTGGCACCCTGGGAAATTCCAGGGCTTCACTCAAATCAAGGTCAGATGCTTCCCCCAGCCATGTTCACGCCCTGTCCAAGTGGAGCCCAATCCCAGGCTGTTGTGCCCACGTTACCCCTGAGCCTTGGGCACCCCAAAGGTCCCATGGAGAATCCCTGCCCTGCAGAGCCAGGCTGCACCACGGGCTGGCACAGCCCAGACCTGTGGCTTTGGGCCATCCTTGTTACGGGTTCTGCCCCTCCATCCCTTGTC
>VXBB01003079.1:0-50889 GCA_013399915.1 Illadopsis cleaveri | reverse complement strand
CGCCTGTGCAGTGCCGGGGGGCCGGCCCCAGCCCTGCCCGCCTCGTTACACAACCGGCCGCCGCCACAGACCGAGTTTCACAAGTCCCGCCGCCGCTGCCCGCACCACCCCCGCACCGTGCGCGCCGACCCCCGCTCCGCGCATCGCCGGCACTGCCCCCCGCCCTGCCCGCCGCGCTCATGCCATGTCACAGCTGGGCACAGGGACCCCGCGGCCAGCGGTAACCCCTGCGGCCGGGGGGACACCGCGCCGGGGCTGGGCATGGCACTGAGAGCGGCTCCGGGACGAGCATCTTCATCTTCCTAGACGGTACGTACGGCCGCGGACCGTGCCGGGGCGAGGGCAGCGGGAGGGTCCTCGCTCTTGCAGCCCCCGGGAGAAGCCCCCGCTGCGCTCGCCGCTCCGCTCTGCCTCCGTGGGTCTCTGCCAGGACGATCCCAGGTAAGTTCTGTAAAGGAAAACTGACAGCCGCAAGTCCTCTGATTTTTTTTTTTTTTTTTTTTCTCCTTAAAAAATCCGCGTACTGTCAAGACGGGCGCAGGATGCGCGGGGGATTCTGGCTGTGGCGGGCAGGCGGGACGGGGACTCTGGGACAGGGATGCAGGAGCATCCCGAGGCTGGGCAGCGACATCCCCGTCCCTCAGAGCCCACGGAGCCGCTCGGGCTGAGCGCAGCTGAGAGCTGCGGTGATTTGGGATTGCGAGAAAGCGATTTTTTTTTTTTTTTTTTTTTTTTTTTTTTAATGGGTCTGATCGCCGACTTCTCGTTCTGTCTTGAAGTTCGTCGTTCAAGGAATGTGTTTGACTGAAAAGAGTGTGGAGAAAAACCTCCGAAATTAGTCTTGCACCTAAAGATAGCATCTAAAATCCGGGTTGAAAAGTTATTCTTCCCACCAGGGGCTGTTGTGTCATTTGATTTTACAGGATGTTTACATTTTAAGAGGGGAATTAAGAAGGCTTTGAAAGTCCCTCACCTGTTTCAGACATGGATTTGTGAATGATAACTCCACGCCTTGGTCCTTAGTGGCAGGAATTGTGAAGTGATTGCTGTGGGTAGCTCGCACTGGAAGCGCAGGTCGGAGCTGAGCCCTGTGTGATTCATCAGTGAGGTGTCACACGCGGTTTGGACAGCTGTAGTCCTTTGTGGAGTGCCACAAACCCCGAAGGCAGGAGGCTCCCGAGCCATCCCAGAGCAAATCTCTGCTCGGTGCATTTTAGAGAAGTCCAGCACATCAGTCCCTTTTTGGGGACAGAACTGGCACCCGAGTGCCAACTCCCCCTGATCCCTGAATGAAGTTGTTTCCTTCAGCAAGGGAGTGGCCCCGGAATAGTGTCCCTGAAATCAAAGCCATTAAAACGCCCCATGCCTTACCTGCCTGAGGAGGGTAGGGTTATTTATTAGCTGAAGTTTATTTTGCTGTGTGCAGTGAAAGCTGCGATGCTGATTTCACTAGAGGGATGAGACGTTCTGGTGTATACATGAGAAAATCTTAGTAGTCACTTCCTTCATTTCCTTCATTTTTGAGCAGAGTGCCGGTGCTCTCCCCTGTCCTTGTTTTGCTGGATCAGTGCTGAACTAATCCCTAGCTCTGGAAATGCGAATTTGGCTTAAAGAGACAGCTAGCTCTTCATGGGTTTGATGTGTAGGCTTTACAGTCCTCACAGATCTGATGGATGTTGTTTGAAGCAGCAGACACTTTCAGAAGCACGCAGTGCAGAGCCCTGGTACTGAATGTCTGACGATGTTTTGGTTGGGAATTTGTGGGATTTTTTTAAACTTCCTAGGCTGCAACCCCTCACCGTAGTTATTCAGTCAGAAAAATACGTTTGGATTTGAGGTTTTTTTAGAAACTGTATTAAAAACAAAACATGGATCATTCTCCTGTAATGTACTAATCAGAGTAAGGCAGTGTGTCAGTGCTGCAGCAGGAGGACCAGAACAGCAGCACTCGGGACTCTGCAGATGATGGAGCCCTGACAAATAGAGCAGGCACTAATGAGGACAGGAAGCTCCAGAGAAAGCCAAAAGTTGAAATTTTTGTGGAAGGGAGGCATTACTGTCTCTTGGTCTAAACGTGTGTACTACCGAATCTTTAGAATTTTTATGGAAGAGGTAATAGGAAAAATGAAAATGGCTTTAGGAATGGTTGCTTGCTGCTCACGTATCCTGATTGTTCCAAGCTGTGGATCACTTGATTTGAAGAAAAAAGTAAAATTGGTTTGAAATGTTTTTATAAACTGCAAACTTAAGTGAGAAATGTGATGGTTCCTGGATTTTAGCCATTGAAACTATATCTGTGTTAAAATATTTTTCTGGTTTAAGACATACATCAAGTACACAAAAATAGCTCAGAGTTAAAGATTAAAATTAGCAAATGAGTAGTTCGTAATTAAAGTCTCATGATGGAGGAAGTGGCATTACATTGCAGAGATACTGATGTCAGATGCAACTTCTGCTCATTAGTAGTATCAAAGTATTGGTGGGATGTCTTTACAGTTTGGAGCCAGGGCTTGTCTATGCACAGAAGTTGCTTTATTTTGTCCTAAATTGCTTAACTCTCAATATTCACATGTAATGGTACAAAGGTTTTAATGCCAACATAGATCATTCTTTCAAGACTGGAGAAATAAACTGTGTGCCTCTACCAGAACAATTGAATTGGGGCTTGTACTGGAACATTTACAGATCCTAGTGAAATAATATGGCTTTAAACAGAGTGGTTATAGCTCCACCAGCTCTGTCCCAGCCTTAGCCCAGGCTGAGGCCATTCTGGTTTTTTGCCTTGTTTCACTGCTGCTTTGGTGTGGCCAAAATATATGTCCTGTATGTCCTGTGGCCCTAAAGCTGAAGGAGCAATGTCCCTGTAGAAAAGTCCTGCAAGGCCCTATTTATTGTTACTCCAGTCTCACTTAAGCCCAGATTTAAGGGAGGCTGAGGTGGTGGCAGGCCCCAGCAAGAGCTCTGTGCACAGCTGGGCTTGCTGGCTGCACATCTGCCCAGCCTCAGAATCACCAGATTCAGTCAAACCACAAAGGTCTGTGCAATTAATGAGAGGCTTTGACCTACTTCATATTCCTTTATTGTCTTTGGCCTTGTCTACATGGGGAAATTAGACCAATTTAGTTTAAGTCTGTTTTTAAAGTGATTTGATTAACCTGGTGTGACCTTATATAAGGACATCCTTATTTTGGTTCAAATGAGCTTATTTGGGTTCAACCAAAACCTGCACTTAGTCAATTTGCACAGAACTGAAATTAGACATGCCTAAACTGGAAGGGGAACTGGTGTCTCTAAATAATGACACAACTTTCTCATGAAAGCAGAACCTTCTGTAGAATCTGGAACAGAGTGTAATTACTGACAAATCTGCAGGCAAGTGAAAGCTATTCATAGCAAAGGTTTCAAAAAAACCCAGGGAAAACAGGCAAAACTTAAATATCTTGGTGAGAGAAATGAAGAGGTGCCAATAATCCTGGAATACTGTGGCACAAGGCTTGCAGAGCTTGCAGCAAGGTTCTCCCATGGCTCTTCAGATGCAGAAGAGGGCCAGCATTTGTGTCCTTTACAGGGAGTCCCTAGAGAGTCAGAAAATAAAAAAGCAATGCAGGAAATGTTAGGCCAGCTGGTTTGAACACACCAGTACCCAGCGTCTCATGACGTGTTTTGTAGGAAAGAATAATTAGAGATGGAAATAATGAGGAAGCAGGCTAAATTATAGCAAGATTTTATCAAAGATGGATTGTGCTAGACTAATCTAACATCTTTTTCGTATAACAGATTATTTAGGTGGGGTAGGGTAGGAATGTTATTTATCTAAAGCCAAGCATTTGATACCATGCCCCACAGGACGTTATGGCTTAAAATGAGGATGGTGGCTCAAGACAAGACTTGAAAGGTAGAAAAGAAAAGACACAACCATTGCATTCAAATGAAGTTGTCTGAGTGGAAAGAGGTATTCAGAGAAAGTCATCAGGATGGAGGGAGATTGGTGGTGTTGCTCCCTTGCGACCAGGCTTGGGGCTGTTGGATGGATTCCTCTGACCTGTGTGCAAGGTCTGGGTGTGTGCCCAGGAGCTGTGTGACATGGCAAAAACTTGGGAGGTATTGTCAGTAAGAGAGGAGGATTAGACTATCACACAAAAGGAATTTAGATGACTCTGTTGATTGGGAGTGATAGACATAAAATGGCATTTAACAGTGCTGAGTGCAAAGTCAAGTTGTAAGCATGGAGACCAATAACAAGAATTTCCAGTGTGAAATAGGAGCTCATCAGTTGTCCATGGCACAAGGGAGAGATGTGGATGCACTGGCTGCTCAGAAGATACCCGGGGGTAAGCACTGAAATACAGCTGGTAAAGGGACCACTGACATCCTTGGATACCAAAGGAAAATAATCTGAGAAATTCAGGGAAATGTGATACGATCATTGTACAAATCATCATAGAGAGTGTCAATACAAGAGCTCCACGTTGTTTTTGGAGTATTTTACTGATGTTTTGCATAGTTCTGGACATCCCTGTCAAGAAAACATTAAATTACAATGGTAGGAGAGCTAGAGAGATGGTTGCACAAACACACCATCTGCTGTACAAAGTGAGGTTAAAGAGCATCATTTGTTTAGCTCTGGCCAGGTGAACAATAAAGGGACAGTCCTAATAAAGGGACAGTCTACACTGGGGTATTTTTCACACAGTTGCACAGTTGGCACTATATAGCAAGAGGGCAGAAAAAAATAAGCTAAAAAATAGCATCTGCACTAGGTCAAATTTTCCAAATTGGTCATGAATAAATTTGGGTGGAGAATTAGAAGAAAGCTTGTAGCTACCCAAGGATTGAAGTTGCATAAGAGTCTTTCAATTAGGGTAGTTTTGAGATAGATCTTGATAATCTTATGAAAGAGATTATACAATTAAATTAGAGAGTTCCCGGAGATAGGAAATTACATTTGCAGAGTTAGTTCTTTGGTCTGCAGTGTAGTCATATTTTTAATGTATGCTTGAAAGGAGAATGGATCTTGTTTGTTTGCACTTTTAACCCCATGTATCGAGTCTTCTGCTGTTTTCTTGGGAGATGAGGCAAAAAATAATTTTCTCTGTTGCTGCGGGTTTGAATCTTTTTTCTCCCACATCTGAGTTCATCTCAAGCGCTATACATTGAAAAAAAATGTGCAGTGCAGCCTCCTTGTAGCATCAGACAAGCACAATTACCTGCAGATTTTTCTGGCATGCTCCTGGTTCAACCTGTTCATCAGATTTTGGACTGGAGACATTTTTCCCTCACACTGTATTGCCTGTAACCGTGTTATACTTCATGGTGTGTTTTCTGGGATCTGTTGCTGGTGTAAATGTGTGGCTCCATGGACTTGCAGTACTGGCAGTGACCTTCACCTGCCCTTTGCTGTGTCACAGAGCAATTTAATCTTACATGCTTCTTATGTGTATCATAAGTTTATTGTGTGATGTGTTCTCGGGCTTCTGGTGCTGCTTGGCAGGTTGAAGAGATGTTGTTGTTTTCCAAGACTGGAGTGCTGGGTTGGTGTTCCCTTTTAACCTGACATTCCTAAAATAAGTTGGAAACCTGGACTTAGTATCATCTCTGCTCTGATGCTGATCACAGCAAAATTCTCTAAATCATGCAGGATAAAATTTAGAAGAAAGAAGTGACTGCTGACCATTAGTGACGAATTAATAACTTTAAAAACACAGTATGTGGTTTGTGTAAAGTTGAATGTATGAGATCCATCTTACTGCAAGAAAGAGAGAAGGAGGTAGATAAAACAGGACAGAAATGAAAAAGGGAAGGGAAGGGAAGGGAAGGGAAGGGAAGGGAAGGGAAGGGAAGGGAAGGAAAGGAAAGGAAAGGAAAGGAAAGGAAAGGAAAGGAAAGGAAAGGAAAGNAAGGGAAGGGAAGGGAAGGGAAGGGGAAGGGAGCAGCTCAACTTAGCCTGCAGCAGAGATCGCCTACCTGCCAATCTGCCTGTAAAGGCAAATTGAAATATTGAAAAACGTCAGCACCAATGAGGGTAACACTGAGATGGCAGAAGAGGAAGTGTGTTAGCCAAACTCCATGGAGCTGTTGAAATGCATTGAATCATCTGACTGACTTGTATTCTTAGGCAAACACAATTGTACAATTGATTAATTTGTCGACATTCCTCTAGCGCGTAACGCTATGGTAACCGAGAGGCTGGCTAAACATTGCCACGGAGAGCTGCAAAACATCTTTCTTTGGGAGAGAGGGAGGGAGCAGAGCAAGGCCTTGGAGCTCTGACTTTGGGGGGCTGATGCACACGGACACACACACACAAATACACACACCTTTGCAGTTGGAATTGGGCTCCTGCTGCAGGTGGTGGAAGGTGAGCGCCGGGCGGTTTGTGGCCACGTGCATGTTCTGGGTATGACCAAAGAGGTGACCTGGCTAACAACTGCCTGCAGCACGTTTGCTGCCTGATCTGTTCACAGCTGACAGACTGGGACCACTGTACCACCCTCCTGATGGAATCCCTGTCACCTGGTATCCAGAGCAGGCAGGGATGGCAAAGGATTTGGTCTTCCCTGCATCCCTCTCCCACAGCATGGAGAGCTCTGTCACCCTGCACATCACCTTCCATCAGCTTCTGGGACCTCAGTTCTTCAGGGCTGCTCTGCAGGGGCCTGTTGTGTGAAATAGAAATGTGTTTTCAGAGTTTTACACCAAGTTCCTGGGTTTGGCTGGCTGCTGTGTGGTAGCTGGACTGTTCTCTGTGCCCTGGCTCTGGGCAGAGGCTTGACCCTTCTTTATCCAGCAGCAGCATCACAGCTCAGCAGAGACCTGCTCTGTCTCCCCATGATTATGAAATATTCTGAGTTGGAAGGGTCACTGAGGTGTTCCCCCTCACCTATAAGTGAATGTGAGCTGCTTTGTTGAGTGTCACTTATAGGCAGATTGATTAACTGATTGACTAATAGATAAATGCAGAGATATTTGTAGGTGTGTTTATTCTTGTTTACATACTGCCCAAGCCTGGGCAAGATTTTCAAGTATGTAGCAATGGCAGGAATCATATCCATAAAAATGCTAATCTCCTCTCTTGCTTCATCTGTTCAGCCCACAAACACATGCTTAAATTAATAAGGTTTGTTGGTTCTCTTCTGGGCTCAGCCTACTTTGATCTTGGTTTAATGCACAGCACAGTGCAGTGCATTGCTCCTGGACAATAAAGTTTTGATCATAAACAGCATACTAAGCAAGCCATCTTTTAGATAATTAATGAGCAATGATTAGAGCTCCCATTTCCTGTAGGTATTTTGGTATTTTGCATAGGCATGGCTGCATTATAGGAAGATTTTCAAGCCAATGCAGAGGCTTTATGTGAAGGGGATGAGATAAAGCCCTGGCCCCGATGAAGATAAAGATTGAACTTCCACCAGCTTCTTTGTGGGGACCTCTCCCGAAGTGTCAGCTGAAGAGAAAAATGGATGTCCCTGGGAGTCTGTCCTTGGGTTTAGGCTGTTCAAAGCTCTGCTGCACAAACTGCAAATAGGTGTTTATGTATGGAGGAGGATGCTGTGTGTTTGGTCCACTGTTGGCTTGTCACAGCAAAGGCAGCAATTAGGGAGGCTCTAATAGCTGGGGAGGGTTACACCCCTTGCTGAGGAAGTTTGACCATAAACCTGTTTGTCCTGTCTCTGAGTGCAATGTACACTGGCTCAATTTACAGTAACTTGAAAACATTCACTCTGATCAAACTGCTTCCAATCAATTTTTATTAAGTGATGTATTAATGTGTGTGTGTTAAGTGAGTCACACAAGACAAAAAGGTGGGACTTGAGTTGACTGCACTACTGATGTATTTATTAAATATGAGTATTGATAGTTTGCCTTTTCTCTTGAATAATTGTAATGGCTTCCTTTTGGAGCAGGCTTTCCATGGAAAGGGCACAGCAGGAAGTATTAATAAAACAAACTCTTAGTGCTAATCTTAACACCTACATTTTCTGTTTAATTTTGCTTATGCAGAGGGCTGAGCTGTCTCATTAGTGGAGACAATGTGTCAACATAGGAAAAGTGAGTTACTGCGTTTTCTTTCCGTCATAAGCTCTGGGGTTCACCTCCCACACGGCAGCAGTGATGTGGAGCTGTGTGATTGCACAGGGAGCTTACACGGCCCCTTGAGTGCCAGTCCTGACAAACTGGGGCAGGTGTTCCCTCTTGCTCATTCTGCTGCAGCATGGACTTCTGAGAAAGCACTTTTTTATCCAAGCCATCTTCACATCTCATGGGGCTTGGCCTTTCAGCAGCAAGACCTCCTGTTACCTGTGTCTCGCTGGGACTGGAGCTGAAGTCCATTATTTGGGGAAGTTTGCACAAGTCAGGAAGCCTTGCTGAAAATTATTTGACATGGGAAAATTGTCTGCAATTCTGTTTTTCGACTTTCTGGAAATAATTCAGAGTGTGGAAGGAGAGGCTCCCAGAAGAAGATTGTTAGAAGGAAAATGTATATGATTCTGCAATAGTCCTGGTATCTTGTCTGGAAAGGGCAAAGATCCATTGCCTAAAATGGGAGAAGAAAATGAAAAAAAAAAAAAAATGGACTAAAATTGCCACTAAGCCATTTGTAAACCTGAAACGAGGCTGAGTCAAAACTTTGTCTTATCCAGGGCACATGCTTTGAATCTGGAGCTGAATTCCTTATATTGGATATATTCATAGTTAAAAGGGCAAGGATTGTTCAGATGGAGTCTAAAGGATTAGAATTACGAGTTTGTTGGTAGTATGCTGTTGTGACTAGAGCAGAATTTCTGTTTTCACTTGGGGGATGAAAAAAGACTAATGCCAGCAAGAACAACTTCTGTGTTTTGATTTTTTTTTGAAGGAAAGCATGTGAATATTAATAAATGGTCCAGCTGGGATAGCATCTTTCTTTCAAATTGTCCTTAGAGATAGTGTATTATATTAAGAAACATGAATTTGGTTGTACAGTAAGTGAAATTTTATAAATCATCAACTTATTTCAAAAGTTGCAGTGCTGAGGAAATTTTTCTGGGATTTTTCCAATATAGTCTGGTTTGAATTGTTTGAATAAGAAAAGATATTGGTGAATAAATCAGATAATGAGCTGCTTTACGTAGAAGGCATAATGCCTATTTATGATGTATAGAAGTCCTAAGAGAGATGAATTGCCAGTTTAATCTTCTTTGGATTGTGTTTGCAATCTGCTTTTATGCAGCATTTCTGACTATTTCAGAGATTACTCTTCAGACGCTTGCATAGACTTAATTTCTATTTGAATTACATCTCTACAAGGTCATTTGCAGGCCAAAGTTCATTTATTTCACCTTTTTTTTAGTCCCTTGATCTTGAGGTGAAACTTGCTAAGTGTCGCCAAAAGTTTTCTTCTGACCTAGTTGCTCTTGTCAGAACTTAGTTATCACCCTTACCAGAAGGAGTAATAGAGACCAACACTTTTGTCCTTGGAATTTTTGGCACAATGTGGCTGAGCTTTGCAGTTGACCTGAGAGGAAAGGAGATTTCTCCCTTGCCCTTGAAGAAATAAGGAGCATATTCAGATAAATACTTCTTTTTCCTACTTTTTTGTGAGTTCTTTTGATAAATTTCCTGTGGAAAAGAGGCTTGCTGGATGAATTAGATTAACTAAACGTTAGATTTCTCTAATAGTGCATTGGCATTGACTCCTCACCCATGAAGCAGCTTTTATTTGAGAAAAAATTTGGAATTATTTTTTGTCTTTCCTGACATGAACATCATGCTTTATGAGGGTATAATGTCAATCAGCTTTATTAGCAACTGATTTTTCTCACAACCTTGCAACACTTGCAGCAACTTCCATCAAAGGGCCCCAATGGGGAAACCTTGGTGAAAGGATGACATGCAATGCTGCAGCGTGGTGGAGCAGGATTGCAACTCTGCATAAAGGAAGCAAGCAGCTGGGAGATATTAAAAACTTCTGACAGAGATAGGAAGATAATTCTCAAGATAATTCTGCATCTACTCTAGCTCCTGTCTCTTGCCAGGTTTCCCAAGGCCTGGGTCACAAGGTTAGAGAAAACTGTGGGCTGGTTGTGTCATCCTTCGGCTGCAGATGCAACAGAGCTTCGCCACTGCAGGAAACCACCAGCAGACCCAGAGAGGCTGTCATCACCCTCCCATCCAGGATGATGGTTTCCAAAACATTAACATTCATGTCAGGTCTAGATAGGGATCAGCAGAGGCTTAAATCCTTGTCAGGAACAGATGTGAGATACCTAATCAGTTATTTCCTAAGGAAAATGAGTTTGATTGCATGAATAGTTGTAAATATTTCATTCAGCAGCTCAGCTACTACAGCAATGGTAAACAAGCTTCTGAGGCTGAAGAGAAGCATTTTGTGGCACTGCACTTGATTTCTTATTCATTTTAACTTCAGTGTGGAAGAAATAAGTTTAGGTACTTTGGATCACATTTTGTGACAGCACTGATCGTAACCAGGGGCTCACTTTGAAGACAGCCAAAGAAGTCATTGAGAGGTTTGGGTTGGAAGGGACCGTAAAGATCATCTGATTCCATCCCCTCTGGACAGGGGCACCTTCCACCAGACCAGGTTGCTCAGGGCCACCCCCAACCTGGCCGTGAACACTTCCAGGGATGGACATCCACAGCTTCTCTGGGCAAACTGTGCTTCACCACCCTCAAAGAGGATTCCCTCCTAACATCTAAATCTAAATCTAACCTAATTTAGTTTAAAACCATTCCCCCTTGTAGNAAGATCATCTGATTCCATCCCCTCTGGACAGGGGCACCTTCCACCAGACCAGGTTGCTCAGGGCCACCCCCAACCTGGCCTTGAACACTTCCAGGGATGGACATCCACAGCTTCTCTGGGCAAACTGCGCTGCACCACCCTCAAAGAGAAGGATTCCCTCCTAACATCTAAATCTGAATCTAACCTAATTTAGTTTAAAACCATTCCCCCTTGTAGATAAATATCTACCTATGTAAAAAGCATCTCTCCCTGTTTTTTATAAGCTCCCTTTAGTCTTTGAATGCCTCAGTGAGGTCTCCCCAGAGCCATCTCTTCTCCAGGCTGAAGAACCCCAGCTCTCCCAGCCTGTCTCCATAGCAGAGGTGCTCCAGCCCTCTCATGAATTTTGTGCCCCTTCTCTGGACTTCCTGCAGCAGGTCCACGTCTTTCTTGTGCTGAAGACCACAGAGCTGGATGCAGAACCTCAGGTGGGCTCTCATCAGGGCAGAGTAGAAGGGGAGAAGCACAATCCTGAACATCCCTCACCCTGATGAACGTGGCCAGCTCAGTCCCAGCTTAGTGTGCAGCACTCATCCTCAGGATGAGCACAAAGCTGGAGATTCTGCCACTGAGGAGAGATGTCCCTGGAGTAAATTCTGGCTTGGAGAGGAAGAGGACAGCCTGAGCATCTATTCACTGCCTTGGCTTTGCACTGCCAGGTTGGTGTGGTGGTAAGCACAGCCCTTGTGTGGAGGCTGAGCCAGGATTAGGTGCTCTGTGCCCCTTCGGGCAGTGGCTGCCTCACATCTCTGCTGGCTCTTTGAAATACTTGCTCCACATAAGCAATAATTAAGGACACAGCTTTAATTTCTTGTTTGTTTTGCACTTCTCACTTGTTGAAACCGAATTAAACTGAGAGAAACTTCGACATGAAATCAGGGTGGGTGTAATGCCAGTTTTGAAGTCGATAAGGGTTTCACTACTGATCTCCTGCAGAAAGGCTGCTGAGATGAAGGAAAGGAAGGAGGAAGTTAGCTTTTCTCTCTGCCTAATTGAATGTTTTCCCTGTTTGAGTTTCAGTTGAACCTCTGTGTAACAGTTTGCTTGTGATTTTTAGCAGATGGGCATGTAAGCAGTGCACTAAGGAAAGAGGCTGGGAGTGCAAATGATGTTCACCTCCCAAACCGTGGTGTGGAATTCTGAGGAAACTGGGACTGCCAGCTAAAGGTCACGGGCATTTTTAACTCCTGCTGCTGGCTTCATGCTCCTGTGTAGATGTTTGTCAGGAATCTTGCTGGCCTTGGTGGTATTCAGCCATGCTGAGTCATATTTTGTTATTATGACTGATTATCCAGCCAGCCACGCAAATAAACTGTAAGGGAGGAAAAAGGGATGTGTGTGAATAGCTTATCTATGACAGAATGAGGCCTTGGGTCTTTGTGCATAATATGTGTAACAACAATGACCTAGTAGGAAAGTGTTCCAGTGACTGACATATTTGCAGTCTAAAAAAGATCAGAAAGTAATGAGAGAGAGAGAGATCTGTGGATCTTCTGTGTTATCTTTTCTTCTTCCTGAAGGAAAGTTTTGCTTTCTCATTATACTTCCATGGTACCATGCAGGATGATGAATGTGATTGCAGTTAATTGTTTAAATATTCCTTTATTCCTGAAGCTTTCAAAACAAATAACCATCTTTTGAGGAGCTAGTTGAGAAGTGATGTGGGCAAGATAGTGCAAAAGAGAATATTGGATGTGAAGTTAAAAGTACCTCAGAGAAGAGACAGAAAAGCATGTGGGGGTGTTTTAAAAAAAGGAGAAAATACCCCAGTTATTTTATTTCCAAGATCAGTTATATTATTAGCAATACCAGCATAAGTAGCAACAATCCTTCTTGATAAAAACTTGTAAACTTCAATAGTTGGTGTACCAGAGAAGGAATTACAATTGGGCCAACATCTTTTCTGTTGCATCAGTCTTCTCGTGTTATTTAATGCAAATACTACAAATGAGTACAACTTTGTCCAAAATACATTTGCTGGTTATATTTGTCATCTGTCTCCTTCATAGTAAACCAGAAGAGACATCTGTGGAGAAGGTCTGGTAGCCACAGAAAATATTTTGCATCACAGTCTCTAAGTGGTGCCATTATGAGCTATTCTCAGCCCAAAGGACCGTTCTCCAGGGCAGCTGAAACACAGATTTTTTTGATATTTGGTGTTTGTGCCCCTTGGTGACTGTATTTTATATTTACAATGCAAAGAGCAAAACACTGGGTGGAAAAGTGCCACTTGGAGACACCTGTGAGTGATTTTGGAAACTGCCAGTAATGAGAGGTGGGTTTTCTCACAATGGTGCTCAAGTCTAGCCCTTAATCATACACTTGAAACAAGTGGGCTCAGACCTTATGAAAGGTGTTTACTTACTCAGCTTTAAGGCACAGGCCAAGAAATAACTTGATCGGATTAGCCGAGTTTGAATAGGAGCAGCAGCAAATAGAATCAAACGAGTGTGAACCACGCTGCTGTGCTCTCTATTAGAAAAATATCTGCCAGCTGCCACTGCAGAGAATAATCCTGCAGGATGCTGACACCTCCAGTCTGCATTGCCCGAGGGAACTGGACCAGGGCACTTCAGGCGTGCAGCTCCCATTACTCACCTTAGCTGAACAATGTTTTTTTTTTCCCTTTGAAATCCTACTTTTCCCTGTTATATAAAGGCTGGCTCTTTTCTGCCTCCTGCTTCTTGCAAGGCTCTTGGCACTTACAGGGGCTGAGTGCATCGCTGGTTATTCTCAGCTGCAAGATTACAGAGATGGCAGTGGTCAGGTCAGTGGGGCATGAACGTGGCTCAGCTGGAGAGCAGATGTGAGCAGAGCATTTAAGGAAAGCAGCTGAAATTCTGGGAGTCAAATGAGGATAAGCCAAATTCTGAAATCTGAGGGCTTTGTTTAAATGCCTTTTTGACTTAGGTGCAAATCATAACTGATATGTTATATATTATAAAATATGACTGATTATACCTGGGATGCTCCAGAATTAAACACTCCAAAAGGGTAAGGAAGTTTCTTATGCTTGAACTTGAATGCTTAAAGCCAAAGATGTGAAATGAGGTCAGTTAGCTCAGCTGCAGTGAATCCTTTGATATTCATTTAATGGATAAGTAGATATAACTCTGAGCTCGCAGGGAAGACTTTGAATTTTAACTACTAAAGCTCTTTATAGTTTTCTCATAGGTCTTTTACATAAACTGGACATTGGTAAGCCTTTCTTTAAGGAGAGGGTGATGAAAAACTGAAACAGGCTTCCTAGAGAGGTGGTCAATTCCTCAAGCCTGACAGCATTTAGGAGGAATTTGGACAATGCTCATAATACCACATGTTAACTTTTGACCAACCCTGAAGTGGTCAGGCAGATGAACTAGCTGGTCATTGTACGTCCCTTCCAACTGAAATATTCTGTTTTATTCTATTCCACTGAGCAGTTAAACTGTACAGACAGGTAGTGCTGTTCCACTTCTGCTGCAGTACCACGTCTCCTCAACTTGTTCCCTCTTTTCTTCTGCCTCAGAGCCAGAGGTGAGAGGTGGTCTGGCTCTGGGAGATCCATTGTGTTTGCAGTGTTTGGTTTGAGATACTGGTCAAAATACTGGAAAAGTTGAACTCTGGATAAGGAACTGGATTCTTCTCTGATACGGGGAGTCTTTCAGTCTGGTTCAGACCTATCTCTAATCCTTTTGTGGTAATATTTCCTTTTATTGAATAGCTTCCTTATGTATTGAATTCCAGAAATTCCAGGTTGGTGATACACATGGGAAACAGATTGCAACAGAGAGCAGATTTAATTACTCAGGTCTAGAATTACGAAGGCAGAACACTTTTTTGTCATGTTGTTTGAAAAGGGGGAAGAATCTTCCCTTTTTTATTTATAGGATGAAGTTTGAGATCAAGTGACTGTGAGCTGCCCTTTCATTGGTCATTCAGTGACCACTTGAGGAAAAAATAACGAACTGGGTTTCCCGCCCTTCTTCATTTGAAAATCAGGTCTTTCCAGTGCTGTGTGTTTAAGGGAGTCCTAAGACTATAGTCTTAGATGCTTCAGGAAGCTTATTTTAGGAGGGAGGGCTTGACTGAATGCCAATAGACAGAGCTAATCATCAGGACATCTGGATTCACTTCTTAACTCTGCTGCATGACCTTGGGTCAATGATTTAGGTCGAGTTTTTCCAAAATGTTCAGTATTTGTAGGTGCTTTTTGCTGGATTTCAGCATTACTGAAAATTGGGCTGTAACTGCATTCACTGTTTAAAATTCAGCGTCCCAAAACTGGGACACTTGTGAAAAGGAGACAGAAGTAAAAATGTGTGCCCCTGTTTCCTCATTTGTACAACAAGGATGGATAACTGTGTTTGTAGAGTGTACTGAGAGGGAAAAGCATCAGACAGGAGAAAGATGGCAGCAAGCTGCTTGCAAAGTGTCAGAAAAGTAGTAGAAATCAAAGGATGCTGAACAAGGACCAAACTTCCCAGGGTTCTCCAGCCAAAGGGCTCCCCAGACTGTACAGAGGACCAAGCAGCTGTAAGGAAGTGCAGAAATGATGGGGCCAAAGCCCATTTTCAGCCTTCCCATCTGCTCCCAACAGCAGCAGAGGAATTGCCCTTTCTGGGAAGGGGGATCCAGAGACACAGGACTGATCACAGTCAGGGTGGCGCAGGTGCAGCAAGCTGTGTGGTTCTAGCAGAGTCTGATTTGTGTCACAGACAGTCTGAGCATGGCAGAGAGGGGCAGACCTGCTGGGCAGGTGTGGAGCAGTTCTGCTATTAACACCTGCTCAGGTGGTGGAAGAGTCCTGGTAGTGTCAAGCTCCTTTCCTGAATATTTCTGGGAGCTGCTGGACTCCTGCTTCCAGGGCTGGTGAGTTCATCACTTCCATGGCTGCATCCTGACTCCAGTGCCCACTGTGGCTGCTACCAGGCTTTAAAATGAGCTGAAGCACATTTATACTGCCATGGCCAGGGCAGTAATGCTTGTAGACAGAAGACACTTTTGAAAGAAAATCCTCCAGTCCACAAATAGCTCCTACCATCTGCTGGTCCTGCAGGCTGGGGGTAGATGCATCATGAAGCCAAGTCATACACTGATTTTGCCCCACTGGAGCAGAGCACTTCTGCAGTGTGGTCCTGAAACCACCCAGGACCCACTTCTGACCCAGCTGAAGACCTCTGCTTTTACTGTACAGAGCAAGCAGCCCCTCAGGCCTCACATTTTATTTTTGCAATACGAGTTCAACTCCAGCACAGGCAAACACAAAGCACAAGTGCTCATCTCCTTATCTGTACCATCCTCAAGGATCTGAAATGCATTTTCTATACAGAATGGAGAAAGGCAAAGAAGAAGCAAAGCAAAAAAAATGTATTGTTTGAGGAGAAAAAAGAGAACAGCTAAGAACACGAATGCTACTATTGCCTCTTTCAATGAGCTGGTAGTTGCTGGGGGTGTTCTCTTGCTCAGAAAAGTAGAGGAGAAGGTATTTAGTTTAATTAGATCACTGATTTTCTTTGCTGCCTAATGATTACATTTATTCTGTGCACGGGGAGAGCTCAAGGCATAAAAGTAGGCACTTTTTAATGGCACAGAGACTTTCTGTAGCTCTGTGCTGAGGGTGAGTTCCACCTGTAGTAAATAGAAGAGGAATTACAAAGCGATTTCAGGGTGATGCATCCAAACAGGCAGCTTTGACATGTTTGTCCTCATACCTTCCTTGTTGCCAAAACAAAATCCAAACCCCAGAAAGGACCCAGTGACCTCACTTAATGCCACCAATGCAGCTGATGTGAGCTGTGTCCTCTTGGTGGGAGTAATGCACAGCATCTCCCAGGGAGCCTGGTGATCCCTGCTCCAGCTGGCAACCCCTGAAATCAGAACAGGAGGGCTCAGAGTGCCCAGCACCAGCTCCACAGGCAGTTCTGCAGAGGACAACAGTGCTGACAGAGCAGAGTGCTGGCTTCTTTGAAAATGTCCTTTGCTGATTGGCTGTGAGAGTGTTAAAACTCTTCTGAGTGAAACCCTGAAATGAGCCAGAATTTCAACACCAGGTTTATGATCAGATGGTGCTCAAATTTTTTAAGCTGGAGAATCAATAGCTTTGGGAGGAATTTTTTTTTTTTAGCTTGTTAAGTCACTGTTTTCATTGCTGAAATTTATTGTGTTAACCTTCCCACAGCCCCACTCCTTTGTGATTTGCCAGAGAAGGGAAGAGGATAGGAAGTGGCCTGAGGCAGGAGTGAAGGCTCTCTGCTCACCTCCCTCCCCATGCACCCAGCAGCAGTGGTTACCTAACTCCCAGCATCAGGGGGTGAGCTGCAGGAGTCATCCTGAATGTCACCACTGCTTTCCTGGGTAGAAATTGCTCTCAGTATTTTTTTTTGCAAATTGCTCTGAAGTAAAATGTGTGTTTATGCACTCACCCCCACACAGATGCATTTGCATCATTTGGATCAGCCAGGAACAGAAACACAGCTTTAAGAGCTGGGAGTTTTGGAGAACATTCTGTTCAAAAGACTTTTGACCATTCGTTTTCAATATTCCTGCCCTCTCTTCAGCTCTGTGTACCTTTTCTGGAAGTAATCCCCTGAAAACACACAATCCCAACTGCTGCTGAAGGATTGACTGTGAACAGCTCTCATCCTACATGAGGGAAAGCCATGCTATTATTTGAGGGTTATTTTGGCTCTTTGTCTGAGTCAGGTATGGTACAGAATTGTTTATAGGTTGGATATCATCATTTCATACTGCAACACACATTTATTTACCTTTCCTGTAGTAACTGAATGGCAACAAATAAATAGAAGTATTCACCCCAAACTGCAGAAGAAATATTATTTGTGTTCTTATCCTACCCTGCTTGTGCCAGAAGTACAGTTTTGTATTTCTTAGGGTTGTGAGTCAGCCTTTTGCTTTTTGCCATGTTTTGGGAATTTTAAGGGGCCATTAGACAAATTGGTAGAATTAATTAAATGCATGCTCTTCTTGTTAGAGAAACCCCAGAGACATTTTGAATAATATTCTACAGTGTTGTCTCTTCACCCTGCAAGGTTCAGCAATTTGCTAGAACAGAGCAAACTTGGCCAGCTATTTTCTCCAGGATCTGATAAAAAAATCCTGGAGAACAAAATGTTCCAGTAATCATCTTTTCCCAAGTATCTGTTAGTTTTTAGTCCTTTTCAGCCTTTCTTTTTTCCAAAGCACCATATATTGATAAAAAACAAAAACCAACAAAAACAAAACAAAAAAACCACCCCACACTACCATTGTTCCTGACAGTATCTTTCATTTCACTTTTGTGCTGAATCACAGTGTTCTGTTACAGCCTTTTTTATGGTGTAATTGTTTTGTATAATCCATTTTCTTTGGACACTTTTTAGCTTCTGTCTGAAGCTGTTACTGCTCTAATAAATGTAGTTATAAATCTGTCACAGGTAACAAGCTAAATTTAGAGCTCAATAAACTGAGGGGAGAGTATGCTGTAGATAAGTAAGTGCATTGAGATGCAACAGTTACAGCAGTAGCACAAAAAATCCACTTCTGGCAGATGAAAAAAGGGGAAACACAGAACATTTGGTTCCCTCCCTCACTGACCACCATCACCCATGTTCTAGCAAGCAAAGATGCTGTCTGAAAATACAGGTACAGTCATGGTACCCACAAAGAGTTCCAGGGTGTGTTGGTGCTGTGGATGGGTGTGCTGGGATGGACCAGTTCCCTCAGCCACCCCGTGGGTGCAGAGTGGTGTTTCTGTACAGCTTGGAGCTCACAGCCCCACCACTGACCTGAGGGACATCCCAGTTCCTCCAGAGAGGGTCTGGAGCTGGGACTGGGAGCTGTCCAGGACCCTGTGCTGCTGGAGCTGGACAGAGGTGTCCTGGGAGCCAAAACCCATCAGATAGATCCCCAGCAGCATCATTCCTCAGGCTGTGTGTCCCTGAAGGAAACCTGTCAGTCCCGTGTGCTCAGACCTGGGCAAGCCAAGCTCCCACAGTGAAATGCTTGGGAGATTGTCAGAACTGAGATCATTGTACATTTTTTTCTCTTTTGGGAAGAGGAAGGTGAAGAATGTGGAGAAGAAAAATGGAAAGATTAAGGCAGGTGATAAAGAAATTACAAGATGGGGAGAAACCGCGTTCAAGAGAGATCCAGTTCTCTGAATTGTGATGCAGTGGATGTTCAGTGCAGGGGTTAAGAGAGGGAAGGGCAGAAAAGAGGGAAGAACAACAGAGGGCAAGGAAAGGGGAGGGTGAAACAGAGGCAGAAAAAAATTAAGCAAGCAGATCAAATAACACAGGTATGCAACTCCTTTGCCACACCTGGTTTAGGTTTTGCATTTCTGTGTGATGCCTTCATGCTGGGCTGGGGCACAGCAGTGGTGAGGCCGTGCCCTGTGGGGAGCTCTGGCACATGGGAATGTCACAGCTGTGGCTTTTGCCCACTCACTGTGACACTGGGGCAAACATCTGTGTCTGTGTGACAGGAGGGTGAGTGGCACAGCACCTTCCTGTGCTGAACAACCACAGGGCTTCAGCCACACTGTTTGTTTTTTTCAAATGCCATTTGCCATTTGCCATTTTTCAAATGCATCTTATAGTTGAACCAGTAGCACTTCACTGAAGAGGTTAAATTCTGCCTTTTAAAAATGAAATCAGCTGTTTTGCTGCCAGCCACAGTCGTGCCCTCCTGTTGCCTCAAGAATAATGAGACATTGGCATACTGACACATAAATCATGTTGCTGAGGAATGTGTTATCTCTCTTATTTGTGGCTGCATCTTGTAATTGAGGGCTCTCTGATGAGTTCATTGCATGCAAAGTCTGTGGAATTTATTGGCACAGCACATTTCCATAATTAAAGTGTTTCCTATGGTGTAGATTTGAAGACTCCCTACCTGCTGTATGTTACTTTAATGCAAAATTCTGTGAAAACTTAAATACAAGCAGAGCAAAGTTTTTATGCATAGAGAATGTTTTTCATTAGACCAGTGGTTATAGCTGGGAAAAGCAATCAAATCATCTGGGTTCAGGGACACTTTTAGGTGATGGATGAAAGCTTTATTCATTGCTGATCACAAAGAAAAGGGCAGCATCTCTCACAGAAATATCTTTGCCTTGACATGAGTGACATAGCCAAATAATTAAAATTTAACCTATAATGAAACATTCATAGTTACTTTTGGCTTCAGGACACAAATCTGACTGTTCCATTAAGAATTATCCTAAGGTAATGTTAATATTTTGATGGTTTGCAGCAAATCAATAAAAAAGCATTTTCTTTACTCACAGGTTTGCAGTTTTAGATAGCTCCTGAAGTCAGATAGTCCTGCAAAATAGAAAATCCCCTCTGCCATTCTCTCTTCAGTGAAAAAATGTGCCAGAATATAGCAGATAGCATGGAATAATACTTTAACTATTAGTTGTTGTCTGCAAAGTCCATTTGCCTTGTTAAGTCTGTCATTTGGCTGCATTACCCTTTCTGTAACCCTGGAAACAACTTCAGATACTGTGATATTTGAAAAGTCTGAAATGCAATGTACCCTTAAAACACTTTGAGTGCTTTTTGAGACTCCCTGTACAAAGGAAGGAAAAAATAATTTCCCTTTACAGAGGGCATTAAGCAGTGATGGATGTGCATTGCTTTGTGAGGAAGCTGATCCTCACCTGATGGAGGTGGGGTGAGAAACGATGCCAGCAGCACTGACAAGTTTCCTCTTTACCTGCCCACAGAGTTCAGGAATCCCTCTCTCAAAGTGTTACAGAAGGGGATTTTCAGGTGGCAATAAATAAATTTTGATCCCTCTGGTTAATGTAGTTAAGGTCAAAGAGATTCTATCTGGAGCTATTTAAAGTACCCTTAACCTGCAGACATACTGCTGTCAGTAGTGCTAAGTGCCTTAACTGGCTGAGGAGTGTATACAACCCTTATGAAACTATTCTTAAGTATTCTGGTTACTATATTTAGCTCTGTCTTATAACAAGACAAAAAGCACTTAGCTAAATGCAGTCCTGAAGTGCTTAATCCAGTTAAGATTATTTTGTCCTTAGGTGTCTCCTACTGAGACTTTTTCTAGCTCAGCCATCCTGCTGCATCATGCAGAAAGCTACTCTGTGTGGTTGGGGCTGTGAGTTCTTTCATGGCCATCTATTTATTCTGAGAGCTGCTCCAAGTCTGGTGTTGGCTGAGGGCATTGCTCATGTTCATTATTAGGAAACCTCCTCCCTCTGCCCCTGGCAGCTCACATCTGCTGTGCTGCAGCTGTGGTAACTCCTGGAGAGTGGAGGATCCAGGCTTCATTTCCCAGTTCAGGCTCAGTGAGCATTAGCTGGACTCTTGACTCTTTTGGTGACCAAACAGTTTTTCCCTCAGCTTGCTGCTGTTCCAGCTGGGTGGAATTCCAGCCAACCATTCCAATGAGGCAGAAAACCCACCAGGCGTCCTGGGAGCTGTGGGCAAAATTTCCATAAAATAGTTTCTATAAAATAGTGCTTTGCACTCCAAGCTTGGGGAAAAAATCCCTTCCTTTAGCTGAATATTTGCATGGTCAAGTCTGCATACAAAGAAGATTCCCTGAAAATTTTTGATAGATCTTTCTGTGTGTCCACAAGCATTTTTTTTATCATTTAACCCATTGCTGTAAAGAGACTTTTCTTTATAACTGTGTATCTCTGAACTTATCCCCAGTCCCCCAGTCTTCTGTAGGAGTCATTCTTCTAGAGGAGAAACAACTGTGTGATTTTGATAGAGCAGCACTGAGGGATGAGCAGCAGTGATAACAGCCTCAGCTCAACAGGGCAACAAATAAGATCACACACTCCTTTTGAACTGGAATAAAAGCACGTCACTTCTCTCAGCTGTGAGAACAGAGACAGAGCACATCCACTGAGTTTAAATTTGCTGTGCAGGTGTTGTTTCCAGCTGCAGCTTCACTGAGGGTGGCAGGAGTTACATGGTATTTCCCCTAGATTTTGTTACATGATATTTTCCCTAGATTTTGTTACATGATATTTTCCCTAGATTTTGTGTGTCCCATCAGTAGCAAGTATTAAAGGGAGGCCTTGAGTCCATTCACAGGTGGGTGGCTGTGGTTTGTGCTGACTTTTGCTCATCATGTTTGTCTTGAGGGAGGTTTGAGTTGCAAGATTTGATAGATGAGGTACAGGTCCTGCTTCTGGTTTTCACAGCACACCAGGCAAGCTGTCATACTTGGGAAGAACTCCAGCAGATCCTCAGTGGCTCCAAGCCAGTAGGGCCACTCTGCCACCCTGCTGGGTCGCACAGCTTTTGGGACATGACAGGTCCTGTTGGCCTTCCCAGGCTGCTTCTGTGGCAATAGATGGTGCCCACAGAGCCAGGAGAACTTGGTCCAGCTCCCATTGCTGGAGGCTTTGCTCCTCAGTCCTACTTGAGCATGTTTCTAATTTGTGGTGGTTTTCTCAGCTTGAAGTGATTGCAGCTGTCTAGGCTAAGTCTTGCCTGCAACTGTGTTTTAACTGGACTTGCTTTTCCTTCCAGGATTAATTTTTCTCCGTCTCTATTTACATGCTGATAAGAAGTGCTAATCCCACTCTGTCAGTCTGGACTGATGAATCTGAGGAATAGAACAGGTAATTTCTGATTTGGCTCGTAGCTTTTTGGTGACTTGGGCAGTAAGAACCACTCCCTCTCTATGGAGTGCATTCATAACAAAAGAATTCGTACAGTTTCCTCTGCCCAGTTTATCTGCAGGGAGGGAGATCCTTGCCCTGGAGCAGGGAAGGAAGGATAAAATTCTGTAGCTGTTGCTGTGAGCAGCATCTTTGACTTCCTGACAGTTGTGGGTGGTTCTGTTTTGTGTTATTTTTATAGCTACCAAGTTGTCTGAGCTTGGAGTAGTCTCTAAACAGAGAAAATCGTTTGGATGTACCTTCTAAAAAATGCCCCCTGAGTTCTGGGCAGCATGGGGTGTTTCTGCAGGGAAAGTGCTCACAGGAGATGGGGGAGATTGGTTCTGATGGTGGGGATGGGTGTGATTTCCTCTTTGGAGGTGTCTGAGGGGGTGCAGTCCAGCAGAGCTGACCTGGGCAAGGTGATGTGGAGTGACAGCAGCTGCCTCACCTGCACCTCCCTGGCTCTGTGTCCCTCAGACTCAGCCCATGTGAGTCACAAAAGGCAGGTCACCAGTGAAGAAGTTACCCTTGTGTTGAATTCTCCGTCATTAAATGGGGTTTGAGAGTCCTGTGTCCTCACTGGGAGTTGTTTCCAGCTGTTCTCCTTCCCTGGTTAGTGCCAGGTGAGGATATTTTAAATGGAAGCTTTGGGTATGAATCCCAGGACACAGCTCAGGTGATGTGGGAGAAGTCCAGCAGTGCAAGCAGCAGTCACTGGCTGCAGGATGCTCTGCATGAACCTGTCTCATATCATCTCTTAGATATCCTGACAATGCACTGCCGTTGCCTAATACTAATCCTTTAGGGGATTAGCACAGTTTCTTTCTTTCTTCCTCCTATGTCTTTCCACTGAAAAAGAAATCTCAGATATGTTCCAAGCAAGGCGGGCAGTGATTGAGATAAACCAATAACCTGTCTGATTTCCCAGAACAGGGCCAGCTGTGGTGCTGCCAGGTCAGATTTCTCTCCTTTTTACTCTTGCATTTGCCAGGAAGATGCTGATTCCTGTGCAGAGATGGGTGCTGCAGCAGGATTCCCTATTCTGGCTCAGAGGACAGGACAATGGCAGGCTGAGGGGCTTTTAGATCTTTCCCTTTAAAGTCCTGTTGTTCTAGCTGGATGTTTGGGCCTGTAGCAGCAGCCTCACTTCTCATGCCTCAGTAGCTGACTCAACAAGCAAGGAAAGGCACACCAAGAGTGGAATTTGGGAAAGGGAAGGTTGAAACATCCAGGAGGACTTTAAGCACAAACCACTACGCTCCATGGTTTGAGTTCTTAGCAAGATCAGGGAATATTCTCAGTAAGCACTTCTGTCTTTCCCTTGCAGAGCCCTGTGTTGTGTAAACGAACTGATGGATGAAGATGAGAAGGACAGGGCAAAGAGGTATGATGGGATGCACCCCTGGAGGAGAATTGTAAATTCTGTGTTATCCAGTGCTTGGCAATGAACTTGACCTCCCTGATGTCAGAGGCAAAGCTCCCACACGGTTTACAGGCTGTGCACAGCTGACCACAAGCAGCAAAATTTAAGTCAGGCTTGTCACAGAGTTTGGCCACCCCTACAATGGGTTATCTGGCTGAGTGGTCCTTAAATGTCATTGCTGTGCCCTCAGGATTTCGTGCTATCCCATGGCTATTTATCATCTTGAAGCAGGAGTCCTGACCTGTGGTTTTATTTTATTTATCAAGCAGTGCTGCCCACCTCGGGTAGAGTTCCCTTGGCAGTCCTGTCTTAGCACAGGTCTGAGTAAGTCTCCTGTCAGAGAAGCTCTTGGCTCATTTCTATTTAGTCATTGCACACGAGTGCCAAAACAGACATGGCTGTGAGCATGAATCCTGGATCTGAGAACATCCAAATGCCAGCCTGAATATGAATGGAAATGCTTTCTGCATCCCACCCTCAGTCTAGATCACAGGAAGTATGTATCATCACGAATACACTTGTAAAGCAAATTAATTACTACTGGAAGGGGTTTTATGAAAAGTGTTTGGAAGAAACTGAATGGATTTGCTTTTCTCCTTCATTGTTTTTAATGAAGGGGGAAAGCCTAATAAATATTCTTAATTTGTGAACTGAAAACTAGTTGTGGTTCTGCAGCCACTCTTAACATTCCCAGTTTCATGTATCACAGCAGTAGATTTTCAAGACCACATACAAGATTTTGTTCTGCAGTTCAATTGGCTCTGCACAGTACTGTCTGTTCATAAGCTCCTTTTGCAAGTGCAAACCAGAGAAATCCTTCACATCTTGACGTTTATATGTGTGTGTTCTAACTGCAAAACAAAAGTTCATAAAAATTAAGTGAGCAAAGCATGAACATGCATGAACGTACCTTAACTGGAGGAATTTCTCCTATGACACCTTCACTGTCACTGCTTTTGAAACAGTGATGAGCTGCTGCTGAAATGTTTGTAAGGATATGGTCTTTCCCAAATGAGCCCAAATTTGTGTTACCTCCAGGTGTTCCTTGCTGCAGTTTAAATACAAGAATCTAAACTCTGCTGGGAATGTTTATTTGTTTAAAATTGGGCTTGCACACAGGGGTTCTGCTGGTGCTTAGAGCCTTGTAGCAAAAGTGTTTTGCTGGGGCAGGGTGGATCACCTCACCCTGGTTTGTGCTCCGCTCTGCTCAGTGGCATTTGTGTTTTTGTCACCCAGGGCATCACGCAACAAATCTGAGAAGAAGAGGAGAGACCAGTTCAATGTCCTCATCAAAGAGCTTTGCACCATGCTGCAGGGCCACGGCCACCCTCTCAAGATGGACAAGTCCACAATACTGCAGAGGACCATCGACTTCCTACAGAAACAGAAAGGTGCTGGAGGGTTCTGGCTCTGCACTTGCCCAGCAGCCACTCAGAAAATGCAAACTGGTTTGTTATTTTTTTCCCAAGCCACCCAGAGAGGACATGAGCTTAAGTGAGGGGCAGAATAAGGCACAGCAGTTGGCCTCAGGAGATGGGTTAGAGCTGAATGCATTGCTGAGCAGTTAAACACAGATTTCAAAAGATGCAGTGCTGTGTGCTTTAATTTACTGTGGGTGCAGCATTACCCTCACTGGCCTCCACATCCCCTGGCCTGCTTTGTGCACTCTCAAACAGAGCATGAGGAGGGAAAAGCTGAGGAACAGCACCCATTACAAAAGTCAGGGGACAGGTGATCCTATCCTATCTTCCCAGGTCTCCTGGATTAGGAGAGGATAAGCCTGTCCTGTGCCTGGGCACTCACAAGAGCAGCTTGTGAAACAGCTCCAGAATTAAAAGAAACAGCCCCAGAATTGCAGACACCCTTTGCTCACAGGGACACTCTACTACTCTAAAATTAGCCCACTGAACTTAATTTTTTAAGATTTTATTCAGGGCCCCTAAAATGTCTCCATTTCCCTTTCTTGATTTCTAATATGTTTGTTTCGTGATGGTGTGGAAAATGACTGTTGCATGCAAGAAGTCTCTGTGTGAGGAATGATATGAGGATGATTCCTCTAACAGCCTCTTTAAAGAAATCTAGTGTTACTTGAAAATGAAAAAAAAAATCCAAGTAGCGTGAGTCATGTTGCTTTTTTGATATTTTCTCTTTAAGAAATCACAGCACAGACAGAAGCCTGTCAGATTAGACAAGACTGGAAGCCTTCATTTCTTAGCAACGAGGAGTTCACCCAGTTGATGTTAGAGGTAAGAAGAAATTAAATAGATTAGTCAGAAATAATCAGTTCAGTGGAGTAGATCAGGGATATACAGTTCTTTTTCACCTGTAGGTCCCAATGTTAATGATTTCTACTCTGCTGGCACATACAGTACAAACCTGACAGAGACCAATGTTGTACTGAATGCTTTACAGACACAGAATTAAAAATAAGATTGCTTCCCCTTAAAGGTAAATGGCTTTTTGTTTGGCAGTGAAGACTGATCTGGCCCAGATTTGGCCTGGTGAGAGAGGAAAAAGAGAATTTCCTTTTCTCAGAAGAGCCGCTAGAGCTGGCTTTTTTTAGGAAAAACTTGAAAGGACCTGAAAAAAGCAGAGCAGCTCTCTTCCTCCCACATCCCATTAGGCAGGCAGCACTGCCTGTGCTGCCTGTGCAGCTGCTGCCTGTGTGCTGCTGTCCTCCTGATGGGAGTGCTGCCTCTTCTGCTTGAATTGCCTTTAAGTGCATTCAGGAAAACAGCTCTTATACTCCCACCTCTGAAAATGCTTTGCCAATCTAGAAACATCCCCCAAGCCCACTTTTCTCCCCTTTTAAGGATGTGGCTCTGGGTTTGTGCTGCGTGCTGCTGTGGCAGGGACATCTCCTGCCCTGCGTGGGCAGCTGCTGCTCTTTGCCCCACCAAAATCAGGGTGTATGCTGGGCTGAGCTGGGAGGTGCTGCTGTGTCTTAGTTACTCCTTTTCATCAGGATGTCATGACTCACCTCTCTGGAAAAGTCTGTTCATTCTTTCTGGGAATCTCTCTTGCCAAACAAGCTGGCTTGTTCCAGCTGAATCAAAACAAATTCCCCCCCTCAGACTGGAGGTGGTGGGGGAGAGCAAGCCCTGTAATAACTGCTGGCTTGCTGGACCACTGAACAGAAATCAGTGGGGTTTTTTCCCAGAGAAGACCCAATTTGAGCAAAGGCAGAGCCTGGCAGTGAGGTGGGGGAGATGGTGGATGCTGCATCTTTGGCTCCCTGGAGCTCAGCTGCAGAGTGTCTTTAGAGGAGCTGGCTTTGTCCACAGTGCTGACCAGCTATCAAACCTCCCAGATCTCGATGTCAGAGAAGAATAAGGACAGGCACTGGGTAAATGGTACAAGGAAATATTGTGAAGAACAAGGAGAACACAACATCCAAGGAGAAAAGCACAGGCAGTGACTTAAAAGGGACAGAGAGCTTTAACTCTGGGACAAAAACCACTGTGAATGAGAAAGGGGAAACAAAACAAGCCTCCAAATTATTTTGTCACTGGCCTTACAAATCAGTGCTTTAAGCAAAATAAATTAGGCTTTAGAATTTCTTCATATTGTCCATAAACTGCTAAAAATACATAAATTGTATAATTTTTCTCTCTCTGCTTATCCATCCATCTATCCATCCACAATGCTGGATTTGCCATGATGATATCTGACATCTCCTTACGCACTGACTTTGTTAACTATTGTGTAATTCAGAACAGATAATGAAGTGACTGAAGTCAGCAGGATTGTGTGGGTGTTGAAATTCTAAGCATCACTGTGTCACTTCATGTTAAATAAATACTCACTGAGTGAAAAATACAAGTCAATTTAATAATAATGAGAATGAGAAAATAAGAATGTAAAAAGAATGTCGAATTAGACAGCATGTGTAATTTTTATTTTTCCACACTGAACTGTCATTTCTTTGATTAATTTCTGCTAGGTTTAAGCTAAAATATTTTAAGTTTTTTCCATGCATAATTCTGTTTTGGTGTTTTTTTTTTTTCTTTTTTTTTCTCTGCCTGTTATCATTAGGCACTAGATGGCTTTCTCATTGCTCTTACCACTGATGGGATTATTATTTATGTATCTGATAGTGTTTCATCTCTGCTAGGACACTTACCGGTAAGTTCTGACCAATACATTGAAGGCTCATTCCCTCCTGATTGTAAATCAGTCAATGCAGGGCTGGGGATTGGGTTTGTCCAACCAAAGAGTCAACTGACTGTGGGTGGGAGGTCAACCAACAAACTCTTGGGGAGTTTCTGAAGTTGCTGTGATTAACTGATTCTCTCCCAGGGTCCATGAGTTAGCTTAAAAAAAACCCAGCTGTGCAAAATTACTGTACTCACAGCTCATCACTTGGCTGTGCATCTGAATGGTCTGGGAGGTGTTTGACCCAGCAGGTTAATAGAAAATCTTATGGTTGTGAAATCCGTGCTGAAGCTCTTCTTAGATAATGTAAATGTTATTTCAAAACTGAATCTGTGCTCTTTGAATGACATTGGGTTTTTCTACTTTGAACTCATGTAGTCTTTAGTAACAAATGTGTGGCCTCAGGCTTTTCTGGGAGAACTTCTAGAAACCTGTTAGTTGTCAGGTGCAGAAATTTCAGCTTGGCCCCTGAAAAAAACATTTCTCTCTTTATCTGGTGCCAAGCATGAAGCACCAAAGGATGTCCTATATGAGAGCAAATCACCCGAATGTCACCTGAATGCAAAGAACAAATCTGTGCTGACATTTTGGTAGGACCCCCTTAGTCAGGATGTGTGGGTTGATGAGCACTGAATCACTTGTGGGTCAAGCTGATTTTGCCAGATGTTCAGCCCAGGAGACAAATGGAGGATGTGGGGAGGAGCTGTCCCTCCTCTGTCACGCTTTCAAAGAAAAATGTTTCACTTCTCATTATGTTATATTCCTGTGGTACCAGAGTTTCTTCTCCAGCCTGTATCTGCTTGAACTGAAGGGCAACCTCTGGGACTCAGTCAACCTTTTGCAAACAGATAGTAATCCTGGGGTAAAACAGTTTAAGGGTTGTATTCTGCCCTAGATCCATCTGCAGAATGACTGGGTTTCCTTGTCTTGGGCATCCAGACCAGCAGCACCTGTGCTCTGCTGAGGGGTGAAAAGGCATGTGGTTGTGTCAGGCTGTACTGCTGAACATGACAAAGCATTCTTTTGTATCAGTCAGATTTGGTGGACCAAAATATATTAAACTTTCTGCCTGAGGGGGAGCAGAGCGAGGTGTACAAGCTCCTTTCTCCACACGTGCTCATGACAGATCCTGTTGCAGCTGATTTCCTCAATGGTAAGCTCTGCTCTTGTCTGTCGGTCAGAGAAGTTTGCCAAAAGTAAAGAGCTCCTGGAGAAGTCTGCACAGAACTCCCCAGCTGCTTAGTGCTCTTGCCTGCCACTTCTGTTTTGCTGCATTTGTGGGTTTTAGTGCATGACAGCTCCAATGTTCCTGTGTGCTCCCAGTACTTGCTCTTTGATTAGGACAGTGTTTGTTTTACCACCTGCTTTGCCCCTTGGATGGTAGATGCTTTTCACAAGGGGGGATGCTAGACTAAGCCTGAGAGAGGGGTGAGGGCTCAAAGGAAAAAAAAAATTGGAGAAATCCCAACCAGTTTTGGCAGAGCTGTTACTCTTTAAGAAGCTTTCATGTCTCAGGAGACAAGAGAAGCCCAAATGTAACTTAAGCAAGAGCCTTTCTACCTGACCAGTCCATCTGGATCTGTACTGCTGGCTGCTGTCCCATGTCCCTTTCCTACAGAAAATGTCCCCAAAACCAGAGCAGGCAGCAGCATCTTCCCAGCACCTGTGTTCCATGAATCCTGTGCTGAGCCCCCACCCCTTTCCCAGTGGGTTTGGGAGCACTTGGCTCCCCTCCCTGCTGCTCCATGAGCATCAGTGGCAGCTGAGCACCCTGATGAGGCTCTAAACAGCCTGGTGATGATGCCCTGAGCAGGATGATGATGCTCTGAGCACCCTGATGATGCTCAGCCCTGGGGGTGGTTTCCCTCTGGCTGAAGACCGTGTGGTTTAATCCATAGAGTTCAAACTTGGGGCAGAAAACTGGCTTTTAGAGCTTGGCTCAGTGCCCTCCACTGTTAATGGGAAGGCTTAGGGTGAGTTCAGTGCCCTATGGGTCCAGATCTTAGGACCTAGGACCAGAGCAGAGTACTGCAATCCCATGGAACTGCATGAAATCCTGCATCCAGGAGGTCAGGGGAAAATCCTGCTGACCAGTACAGCCAGGGCTTCACCCTCAGCTTACTGGAGTGACTACAAAGACAAGAAAAAAGGGTGAGAATACATTTCCTTAAGCAGAAACAGCTGGTAATTTCTCCCAGTAGTTATATATTTACTTCTGGGTATCAGAAGCTCCCCAGCAGGGTGTGCTCAGATACCACAGCAGCAGAGTTGGTAGATAAATTAAATATGTGAGTGAGGTAAAGTGCAGACTTCTAATAACATTGTCTGTGTCTCCCTCTCTTTCTCTCATTTCAGTGGAAAAACAAATAGAGTTTTGTTGCCATTTAGCAAGAGGCAGCTTAGATCCAAATGAACCCCTGATGTATGAATATGTGAAATTTGTAGTGGATTTTAAATATTTTACTCATGGTAAGTTACTGTTCCAGCCTATCTTTGCCTCTCTACCCCTCTCCTTTAAACTGTCTTGATCTGTAGCTTCTTAAAGGCTCTGTTTCTGCTGAAAATGCTCCTTAATTGTCAGGGATGGAGTGAGCTGTGCATACATTGGATATATTTTTTATACAAAAGTGGTGGGGAGTCTGTTGATCAGAAGAGTGCACTCTCCTGCAAAGCTGATACCAGACTGAAAATGCCTCTGTTTGACCCACTGCCAATTGTAAAGCAGCCCACTTATTCAAACAGGCAGTAAAATATGGTATTTTGTTTCACTCATGGCAGTGAAATGACACTTCACAGACATCAAATACTCTGAGGTGCTTGTAAAATCCTGAACCTTTCAAATGTTGGCCTGGAGAAAGGCTGACAAGGAGACTGCAGCTGCCCACTGTGGGCTGCTCAGAGCTGTGTTACAAAGCTCCCCTGCATGCCACAGGTATGTGGTTACAGCTGTGAAATTTGGAGCCTGAAGGGTCCTGCTTGAAATAAAATCAGTGTGGCATCACCCCGTGGGTAGGAGGGGTTTGTTGTTTGGGTTTCCTCAGTCACTGCACCTGTCTTAACAGGGGAAGAAAGCTCTCTTTCCTCCTCTTCTTCTAAAATAAATTGTCCTTGTTGTTTCCAGTGCCTACACCCTCCTGTAATGGCTTTGAGTCAGCTATTGCACGAGCTTTCAGGTCAGCCACGGAGGAGCAGATTTGCCTGGTAGCAACTGTTCGTCTGGTCACGCCTCAGTTCCTAAAGGTGAGCTCTGGGTCCTTAAAGGGGAGCTCTGGGTCCCTAAAGGTGAACTCTGGGCTCTTAAAGGTGAGCTCTGGGTCCTTAAAGGTGAGCTCTGGGTCCCTAAAGGTGAGCTCTGAGTCCCTAAAGGTGAGCTCTGGGCTCTTAAAGGTGAGCTCTGGGCTCTTAAAGGTGAGCTCTGAGTCCCTAAAGGTGAGCTCTGAGTCCTTAAAGGTGAGCTCTGTGCCCTGGGGCACTGCCAGCAGCAGGGGCAGCAGCACAGCTGGCTTGTGCACAGGGTTAGCAGAGGAGAGAGGACATGGCTGTGGCTGGGAGGTGACATTTTTGACAGAAAAAGAGGAGAACCAAAAAAAAATTGATTCCTGACAGTTAAAAAACCCACACAGTGAGCAATAAGTTAACAGAGCAAACCAGAGTGTCACTATTTTTTCAAGCCCCTCAGAAAACACATTCTTGCTCTTCACAAAATCTTTTTTTGGGAAGGCTGTGGTAATCCAGCAGATCTCCCTCCAGAAGGTGCAGATTCACAGAGCACCCCACACATGCCACATGGCTGAGTTTTGGGAAGGTGAGGTACAAAGCAGGAGCTGCTTTTGAGAAGAGGTGGTTTTGTGATGGGGTTGTCTCGGAGGGGGCAGCCTGGGGAGCTCCAGGACGAGGTGACCCCCTTGGGAATTTGCAGCCTTCAAAGGTGGGCATCCACCACTGCTTTGTGTAAGGAAGCCATCAGCATCTGGAAACATGGAAAATATGTGTCATGGGCTCTTCCTGCTGGTCTGTAAATGTCCCATGGCCCTGTGCACTGGTGACAGGGATAACAACCCTCGGTGCTGCTTGCTCAAGGGGGCATGAGCCAGCTCAGAGGCTGGACCTGGAGCTGTCTCCATATTCAAATACCAATATCTGCAAAAAGCTGGGGAATTTTGCCTAGAGAGTGCAAGATGAGACTCTGACTATTTATCCTAGCTCTGAAATTCAGCTCAAGGTGAAACTATTCAGCCATTTTCCATCAGTTCATGCATCTATTAAAACAAGTCTTACACATTCCTTAGAGGAAAACAAGTCAAGTGCTTTAAAAGCATTGTATTGTGCTATGGTTTATTATGTCAACAAGATGCATCCCAGGTTTTGCTATCAGGCTCCTTTTGTCATTTTATAGAGTTAAATCTCTGAATGTGCCCACTGTTTTGCAGGAGCTCTGCAATGTTGAAGAGCCGTGTGAAGAATTCACATCGAGGCATAGTTTAGAATGGAAGTTTTTATTCTTGGACCACAGGTAAGAGGTTTGGGTTTAGTCACTGAAGGATGAATAAACTGTAGTTCAAAAATAGAAAACTTTGTATACCTATTGCCTGAGATCCCAAATGGAATAACTCTAATTAAATGCAACTTAGTAAGTAGCAGTACTCTGAATTTAGCTGTTAGGCATCCTTAAATGCTTCACTATTTTCCATATTTAAGGCAAGCAAGAAACCATGGAAAAATAGACATATTTAATGTCTAAATATTTCCATTTGGACATTAGCTTCCAGGAATCCTTCTAAACCTTTTGCTGTGTCATTAAACTTTAGACTTTTCACCTTGAGAAATGATAGAATTTCTAAAAACAAAATAAAAAACAATGGATTTTATTACTTAATTGTAGATTAGTTTTTGACAATGCAATATGGTGGGCTAGAATTCAGCTTGGTGAATGAAACAGACTGGAACCAGTTTATTAAGGTGCTTAATTTAGGATTAATTTTCTTCAAAAGAAGCACTTTTTTACTTCTCTGTATTTGACATATGTGCATAAGCACATTGCAAAATCTTCCCTTTTTCATTATCCTTCCCCTTGTGAACTGTGCCAAGGTAGTCATTACTAAAAACAGAAGACTAGTAAATAAGACTCTAAGGAAAAAAAGAATATTGGTGAGGAAAAAAAAAATCTAAATACCATCTGGACATTTAGAGCAAGAAAGAGAGAGAGCAAATAGAAATGAATAATAACTTTCATTTCTATAGAACACAAGGTGTGTGCCTCACATCATACCTTGGAGCATGGAGGAACTGACCCTCTGACAGCCCTACAGCTGACCATGGTGGTTTGGGACAGTCAGATAATTATTCACTCAGATGAGATCTTGCTGGAGTGGCTTTGTTAGACTTTAATTGGCCTGTCTGGTAATGCACATTTTTAGAATCAGCTGATTAATGTTAAGATCTGTAAAAGAGCCCAAAGCCCCTCACGTCACTAATGAGGTGAGCTGCTTTTCCACAGGGCTGTGTCCCAGCAGCTCCTGTGAAAAAAAGGTGAGTAGGAGCTACTTTGAAACTTGTCAAAGAGTCTTTTGATGAATCTGGGTTATGACTCAGAGAGGAATTTCTGTGCTGGGTGCTTGCAGACAATCCAGTCCCACTGATGTCCCCAGCAAGGAACCCATTGCTGCTGAAAGGAAATTAAGATGATGCAGATGCTGAGGCAGAGTTTGTGACAGCCTCAGATGCAAGCAGTGAGCTCAGACCCAAGGATGAGCAGGAGATCGTGGGAGTTGTCTCATTTAGTCACTGATTCCAAGCTCTCCCCAGTACAAGCTGCAGGACACTGGGAAATGTTGCTGTTTCTTGCTGATTGGCATCACCACAGGCTGCCCAGAGGGCACCCAGCAGGAGCTATCAAACTATCCTTTGCTGTCATGATCACAATTCAAGTCAGAGTAACAATGGATGCAATAAAAGCATTCCATAGATCTGGATAAACATGAGAAAAATAGGAAAAAAATCTGTATTCTGGGTCTGTATGTAAATATGTGTAGAGGAAGAAAAACCCATCAACTTTGATAATGATCTGTTTCTCTTCTGCACTGTGGTACTGTTCTCATTTTCCCTTCATTTATTAAAAGACTGCACCCAAAAGGCTCTCTAAAGGCTGTGCATTCCCATTTGCACAGCAAGTTGCAGATCTCAGGGCTGAAACTTAAGCTAACAAGACACTTTTAAATTGCTCCACAAGGCATCTCCTTGTTAAATGACAGATGAGAAGCATTTTGTGGTTGTTTTCTCTTATGAAGAGCTCTGGTGATATTCAGGAAAGCATAATACTTTCCTGATCAGCTTAAATGTTTATCTGATGTGCATCTGAAAGACATTATTGTCTTGAATATAAGCATGTCATTAAAAACAGGAGAAACAGTGATGCATCCTGCCAAAGGGACAGCAAGGAAGGACACTTTAATAAATACACATATTATCATCATTAACAGAAATCTGGGTCACATGAGGAAAAGGAACAGAGTGCTATGAAAAGTTACTTGAACAAATAAAGCTGTGTTGTGGCAGAGAGCACTGTGTGCTCAGCTCTGTTTTCAGGGGATTTGCTGTCCCTTGTGCTCCTGCTCACACCTTGCCCCTCCTGGCACTGCTGCTGAGCAGATCCCTGGATTTTCCTTCTCCCCCCATTTCCCATTTGGTGCCAGACTGCTGTGGGGAGCAGGGAGGTTACAGACCTTCCTGGGCTCTCTGTGGCTGGATAACCTGTGCTCACTTTGTCAAGAGGACAAATGTGGAGCTGGGTGGCTCAGCCAAGAGAGAACTTCACAAAGTAATAACCAAAAAACTCAGTTTGGGTGACTGATCCATCCAAACCCACGTGTTTGAAATAACATTTCCTCATAGCCTTGGCCACTTTATGCCCTTCTTCCTTAAGAGCACTCAGCTTGTCAGGAGAGGGGCAGCAGGAGAGGCAGGTTTGATAGACACCATCACCTTCAGCCCATTTTGAGTAATTTACCCTTTTGCCCTATTCCTGGGCAGGAATAACAGGTGGAGCCACACTAGCACAGGTCCTGCCTCACTGAGTGCTTGAGCTGGTACAGACAGGAGTGTACCTGAGTGCTGGGAGATGGAGAGTGACATCCTGATACAGGGAGCAGAGACAAAAGCAGTGGTTTTCTCCCTCAACATTTCAGTGTTGTTTCATCTGCTTTAAAAAAAAATCTCATATTTTGCCTAGAAAAAGGAAAATCTAGAACTGATAGGAGAATAGTGAGGTAAGTCATTGCAATGTGCTTATCTAAATACTTCATCAGTTCCTTCTCTTCCAACCAAAGCAAAACCAGCCCTAAATCAGCCCCATGCCTATTGCTGTCTGTGCTGCCAGCACAGAAAGTTTTGTTTGCTATAGTTTCCCAAGCTTTTCCAGGGGAGCAATTACTTTTTCCCAAGCTGGTCCTGACACACACACTGCAGCTTCCCACTTATTCTCTCTCCTAGAGTCACTACCCAGATGACACTTACATTATCCAACCTACTGGATAATTTTACTCCAGCTCCAAGCAGTTCTGTGCAGGATCAGCCACAGCCAAGCTGTGTCTCACAAGCATCCTTAATGAATTGAGTCACTCACACACGTACATGCCTTTCTCTACACCCACATAATGAATAGGCTGTGAAACAGTAAACACACACCTTTTCATTTTCTCAATTTTTACCTCCCCCTCGCTGTCAGGGTTTTTTTTTTTTTTTCTGTTTGTATGTAAAAATACATCACTGCCTATATGAAAATCCTCTCCAGGTTTCCCTGCCAAGTGAATGAACAAGGTGTTTTATTGCTGGTATCACAGCTTATCTGCCAGGATGTCAAAAGCATCAAGTTTTGTGCTCACTGCCTGACCTTTGCTTCCTTTCTAGGGCTCCACCTATTATAGGATATTTACCCTTTGAGGTTCTGGGAACGTCAGGGTATGATTACTACCACGCAGATGACCTGGAGCTTCTTGCTAGGTGCCATGAACACTGTAAGTTGCCCTGCCTCTGCAATGTGTCTGTCTCTGATCTCCTTTGTCACTTGTGCAAAACCTTTTACTGTCATTGCCAAAGGTTTCTTCTTCAGGGGCATGTGGGAACTCTCCCTTCCCGTGACAGACTGTCACAGCTGACACCTAGGAGGCTGAAATCTGCAGAATTCAGTCAGATCAGGAGCTGTTTGTGCAGGTTTCCTGAACTGGCAGATAGCTTGTTTGAGCACAGGTTGTCTCAGAGTGAGATGAGATTAAAAGGTTGGCAGTCAGAGCTATCCCCCCTCTGCCCTACGAGTTTTGTTGATTTGTCACAGTTCTTGCCATTCCCCTGGGCTCTGGAGTTAGCCAGGAGGCTCCACTCACCAAAACACCTTCTGAGAGCATCATTTGGATCACCTACCTGTGCAATTAGGTGTTGTGAACCTCACTTACTCATTAGGAAAATGCTTCTGGAGATTCAGAATCATTTTACATACACAAGTACTGAACAGAGTTTCCCTGTGGGTGAAGATGGCTCAGGTTTGGTGACCTGAAAGGAAAACAACAAAGCAGAATAGTCAAGTTTCAGGTTCAGGCTAATGTGTGAATACCATAGAAGGTCCATGAAGTTTGTTTTTGTGCAAGGAGGAATAGTGTGGCCTGTTGGAGCCAGGGCAGACATCTTCCCTACTGTCAAGTGAAATGGGTTTGTTTAAAGCACATTTGTATTTTACTTTGCATTAATTGTGGGTACTTTAAGTGAGCATGTTTCATTTTGTACTCCCAGCAGTCTGGAACAATTAGTGTGGTTATTTAACATAGTTCCCCTCATTCCAGTTGTATTACAGCACCTGAGATTTTTCTGGACACAGCCTGATAAAACATGCCAGGTTGGAGTAGGTCAGGTCTTGGAAGAAAACTCTCAGTTAAAACTCCACTGTCTTCTTGTTTTGTGCCATTATTAGGATTCTTCACATCTCCAGCCTTTGAAATGCATTCTCATGTACTTATGAAAGGCAAAAAATTGGTTTAATTAATGTTATTTATGTTTATTTCAGGAAACCCATAAGTTATAAGAATGTAGCTAGTTATTTGGTTATACCAGTTATGAGAGAAGTTTCAAAATAGCAAAGGGAACTCCTGAAAGTCAGCAGGAATGACCCCAAACAAGAGCTGAGTACATGGTTGTGCATCATCTGTCTTGTTTACAAAGCTCATTTTAGCACTGACTCAGTCTGGGAGAGGGGTGTGGGGCTGAAGGATTTTTCTAAATCACCTTTGCACCATAAAATTCCTGTTTGCTATAAATTTCTTCCCCTTTCTATTAAACAGTGATGCAGTTTGGAAAAGGAAAGTCCTGTTACTATCGGTTCCTGACCAAAGGGCAGCAGTGGATCTGGCTGCAGACACACTACTACATCACCTACCACCAGTGGAACTCCAAGCCCGAGTTCATTGTTTGCACTCACCTGGTAGTCAGGTAGGAGCCAGCACCAAACCCTTCACAGTGTGTCTCATGTCTCAGTGCTCAGCCATTGCTTTTTCTGGTTCTGTTTCATGATAACCAAATATTTGCTGTGCCAACTGACACACTAAAATGATATGTAATTCCATGAAACTATCCTGACAGGGAATATGTGGTTTATTACCTATTTACCTTTTCTTTTTTGTTTTTTTTTGGCAACTGAGCCAAAAGCCTGGAAGCCACCTTTGGCCAAATCTCTTAGTGTATTACATTCCCCTTTTGTCCCCAGTGCTGACATGGCCTTAGAAAGAATTAAAGCTGTTGGGAATCAGACATCTTTCTGGGCATGAATGAGATCATGTAACTCCTACAAGACCTTTTGATCAGAGCTTTAAATATTTATGATTTGAAGTTAGCTGCTGGCTTGCTGGCCTTATTCCTCACCCAAATGCAGCCCTGGATCCCCCCCTAGTGGGAAAGCTGCTTGTGCTGAGTTGCAGCCCGTGCTGGAAGGCAGTGCATGTGTGGGATGCTCTGTGAATCTGCACCTTCTGGAGGGAGATCTGCTGGATTACCACAGCCTTCTCAAAAAAGACTTTGTGAAGAGTAATAATGTCTTTTCTGAAGGGCTTGAAAAAATTGTGACACGCTGGTTTGCTCTGTAAACTTGTTGCGCACTGTGTGGGTTTTTTTTACTGTCAGGAATCAATTTTTTTCTGGTTCTCCTGTTTTTCTGTCAAACACCTGGAAGAGCAAACACTAGTAAATGTGAAATATCTGGGTATGTTGGAGTGAGCCAGAGGAGGGCCATGAAGATGCTCTGAGGGCTGGAGCACCTCTCCTGTGAGGACAGGAAGAGAGAGCTGGGGTTGTTCAGCCTGGAGAAGAGAGGAGCCTCTTCCAGTGCCTAAGGGAACTCCAAGAGAGCTGGAGAAGGAGTTCTGGAGTTATAGAACAAGGGGGAATGGCTTTAAACTGTCAGAGACAGGTTTAGATCAGGCAGAAATTCTTCCTGTGAGGGTGGAGAGGCACTGGAAGCCCAGAGAAGCTGTGGCTGCCCCATCCCTGGGCTGTTCAAGGCCAGGCTGGCTGGGGCCCTGAACAACCTGGAAGGTGTTTTGCCCACAGTAGAGGTCTTGGAACCAGATAATTTTCAAGGTCACTTTCAACCCAAATTCTGTTGATTCTGATTCTGTGATCTGTGGTATAAACTACATATGAAATATTAACATGAGCAAACGTTACAGAGAGAGATTGCTTCTCACAGATGCCTCTGCCATCCTCCAGAGAATTCAGCTTCACTTTAAGGACTGAATTTATTGTGCATGAACTTGTTCCTTCTTTCTGCTTCCAGTGCCTCTTAAACCTAATGATGTAGTCCTACATTTTCAAGTTCAATTCTGTCTCAGATAGTTCAGGCTTAAAATATGTTACTGAAGCACACAAGTTAAAAACGTTGTTTCAGGAAAATTCATTGCGACAATGATATAAGTGAGGTCGGTTCAGCAGCTTCTCTTGCCTTCCAGGAAGGTTGCAGCTCATTAATTTTTCATCACCCGAAAGTCTGGCACCTCTCAGTGCCCACAATCCATGAGCACTCAGAGAGTCTTTGAAACATCCTCTCCAATTTATCCCAGTAGTGAATCGTGTGGCATTGGTTACTGTAAATATTGAGTTATTTCAGAGGGAAAAAAAGTAAGGAAAGAAAATACTTTGAGAGGCACCTTATAGGGGTTCCTGCACTTCACATTGCACCTGTGTAGCTCTGCCTGTTTGTATTTGGAGCCTCCACTGGAGTGCAGGATGTTAACTCTGCTGCATGCACAGTTCTGTGCGCCCTCAGGAGGGACCCAACCTTGTCCTGCCCAAGGCACTGACATTTTTTTGCACATACCATGCAAAAAAAAAAAGAGTTCTTGTTTATCATCATCAG
The DNA here is from genome assembly GCA_013399915.1 of Illadopsis cleaveri. Lineage (NCBI taxonomy): Eukaryota > Metazoa > Chordata > Aves > Passeriformes > Timaliidae > Illadopsis > Illadopsis cleaveri. Next base: position 11,507 of record VXBB01003079.1, on the reverse strand, counting down.
GTTCTAAAATGAATGTACTCTTGTTGTGGAAGTTTACCTGGATGAGGGCTGTAAAATCATTTTTTGGTTTTTTTTTGTTTGTTTGTTTTGGGTTTTTTTAGTTATGCAGAAGTTCGGGCTGAGAGAAGGCGAGATCTTGGCCTGGAAGAGTCATCAATTGAACTGGCCTCCTCTTCTCTAAAGGTACCATGTTCCTTCACAGTTGAATGAGGAGATGTTTAAACCAAACTGAGAAATAGCTTATCAACCTTAGGGAAATATCTGTTCTTTCTTCTCCCTTTTCTTTACTCCCATCTCATTCCAAGGGCTTAAGGAGGTGGAGGTCTCTGAAGGTTGTGAGTTCAGTCCTCACACGCGGCACCATTGAATGTGGCATTTTATCTTCTTTTTCTTGTTAGAGCCAGGATTAATTGCATGAGAGACGTTGTTTTGTGTTCAGACTCGGTGTTTATTAATTCTTATCCATGTTACATTCTCACAAACTGTGAGTTATAGCTAACAAAGTGAAAAATGGCTCTGTCTCTTATCCCTTTACAAGGTCTTTTAAGAACAAGCTGCCCAATTAAGAAATGACACCTAAACTATTTTTACTTTTAACCCAATAACCAACCACCCATGGTCTGCAATGTGGATTCTTCTACCCAATTACAAAATACCACCCAGACCATGAAGAAAAAGGTGAAAATGAAGGAATAGCCTAGCCCTAAATCCTCCATCTTGCTTTATATATATATTACTATATTCTAAACCCTTAAACTCTAAGTTTTCTACCATATGATATTACACACTTCTACTCAAACTCCACACCCACAATCCCAGTGCTGTCACTCAATTTTGGGAGCCTTTTCCACGGCCTCAGGTCAGTGCAGTGTTTGCTTGGGGGTCAGTGCCTGTCAGCACAGAAAGCCTGAACTTCTCAGTGCCCAGGGTTCCAACAGAGGTCCCTTCCAGGGCCATTCCCTGCTGCTGAGGATCTCACCTCTTGTTCTTTGCTCCTTGCAGAGCCACAGCAGCTTCCTGGACGTGGGGCAGTGCGGCAGCAGCCAGGACGCCAGCCGGGAGGGAGTGTCCCTGTCATCGCACAGCTCCCGCTGCTCCTCGCACACCACCCTCTCCAACTCCACCTGTAGGTGCAGGGCCAGCCCAGCTGGGGTGCAGGCAGGGGGCTGGAGGGCAGAGCAGCCTCCAAAATCATGCTGTTCAGCTGGAAGGGACCCAGTCAGGGTGGGAGGGGAATGCTCAGCACTGGGAGCTGCAAACCGGGTCATGACAAGTGACACAGCAGCAGCAGAGCCAAGGCCACCTCCTCCCTCTTAACCTGTATGAGAGCAGATTTCCCCTGACTTGTCACCAGCTGAGGGTCATGCCTGTTTGCTGTGGGTCTGGGGACTAGAGGTGACTCACTAGCTCACTGACAAAAGTTTTATGTTGGGATAATATAATTTTATTTTGGGGTCTCTCATGTGAAATCCCTGCAGAAGGAGCACAGAAGGATGCCTGCCTTGCTGGCAGCTTCATCCCAGCTCCCATCAGTGCCCTCCTTGCCCTGGGGGAGGCAGCAAGATGACTGCAGTGCCCTGTGTGGGGCCATGGGTAGGAAACTGAGGGGACTTTCCTTGAGGTACTTGCCATGGGGAGAGTGGGGTTCTCATCTGGATACACCCATGGAGGGCAGGCTGAATAGGGGATTAGCATCAGGAGGGAGCCCAGCAAGTCGGGTGGGGAACCAGAGGGACCATAGAGGGGCAGAGACCCAAACTGCCTGTAGAGGGGCGGTTTGAGGACCCATTTTGGCAATGTTTGGGTCACTGGCCATCTACATATGTGGAATTCAGGCTAAGCCAGGGTACCCAGGTGCAGACTTTTCTATCCAATTACAAAATACCACACAGACCCATGAAGAAGAAGGTGAAAAAGAAGGATTTAGCCTCTGCCATAAAACCTCCATCCTGCTTTATATATATAATACTGTATTCTAAACCCTAACTCTGAGTTTTCCACCATGTGATATCACACACTTCTATTCAAACTACGCACCCATAATCCCAGTTCTGTCACTCGATTTTGAAAGCCTGCTCCAAGGCCTCATGTCAAATGCAGTGTTTGCTTGGGGGTTAGCACAGAAAGTCTAAAAATGCTCCATGCCCAGGGCTGCAGCCCCCAGGCAGGGTGTGCTGTGTGACAGTGAGTGTCTCTCTTGCAGCCACGTCCTCGGTGCGGCGCACGGACACCAGCACTCCCACACGGCCACCAGGGGCTCCGGGGGACAAGGCAGCCCTGAGGCTGGCAGCAGCTGGGAGCTCTCAGGTCAGTGGTGCTGAGGAGCAGGAGCCTTCCTGAGGCTGTAGGGAAATGAGCAAAACAAGTGTTGGTCTCACTGTCAGAGATGCTGGATCCCACACTCGGGATGTGCTGGGATTTTCTGGGCAGGGCAGAGCCACTGGAGAGATGCCTGGGGCTCCTCTGCTGCCTTCTTTCAGGATTCAGTTGGCTCCTCCAAGCCAGATGCCTTTTCACACCACCATCAACCCTCTTTTCTTGGGGTTTGTACACATGAGATGACCTTTATCCAAAACGGGTGCTGACACCAAGGACTTGAAACTACCAGGGGCATGCAGGAGCCTAAATTCTCCCTTCAGATTTATCCTCAGATCTCCAATCTCAATTGTCCCAATTCCCTGCACTTGTTCATCCCTGGTATGAGCTGCACCAGCTCTGCACTAGAGGTGCTGTGGACCTACAGTAAGGCAGATTTTCATTTCTAGGCCATAGCCACTCCTCAAGCCTCTGGTGAACACCTCTCCCAGCACCCCGTGGCTCAGCTGGCAGTGCCCTCCCAGCACCCTGTCATGGTATGTGGTTCATTTTGTTCAGTGCACTGGTGTGTCCTGTCAGCAGGGCAGCCTAGCTGGCTTTGGTTCACTGCCCTCACGTCCTTGCTGGCTCATCCCAGAGTGGGAACAAAGGGTTTTGTGCCCTTTCTGTTGCTGAGATTTACCTGCAACAACCTTATTGCAACCACTTATTTCAGTGGGCAGAGAGAGCAGGTGGGACACCCAAAGAAACAGCAGAGGAGAAGGTTTGCACTTGTCAAAAGCATTGTGGGCTGCTGAAGGCTTCTTCCTGAATCTCCAGCAGCTACCTACAGGCTGATACACTGCTGAAGAGTTTTAGTAGAGGAAGGGGATGTCATGGAAGGTTTGAGTGAGGCCAGGAAAAGAAAAGAAAACAAAAACCCCAAGAAAAGTGGGTCATAAACCATAATGACAAGGTCTGTCCTTCCAGGGCTTTGATGCCAGTGCAGTAAATGTTCAGACTATAAAACAGAGACTGAAAATGGCCAGTGTAGGTGTGAAGGATGGATCCCCAGGTGGGATTGCAGCCTAACTTGGGCCTGGCATCTGCCAAATATCATTAGCAGCACAATAAAAACCCAACCAGGAGGTGTGGCAAGGGTTTGGATGCAAGGTCTGCCAGAAAACACAAGTGGGCCCAAACCAGCTGGGTGTTATCCTGGAGGACAGGAGAGTCCCGTGTATAGACACTTCATCTATGCAGAAATTATAAAGACCAACACCTGGAGGGAGGCACTGCATGTGAGCCAGATGTGCTGCTGCTCTGGAGCTACAGTGGCACTTTGGTTAAATATGCAACTGCCATTTTTTGTCAGCATCATATTTTTTATGGCAAAAGCCAAAAAGCAGTTCATTTTTCTGAATCCAGCATTGCTATGGGTGTGAGTAGCAGGACTGGTCCTACCCCGTGGTCCTTTTTCTGTGTTCTCTGCAGCCAGTGTACCATTTCCCCACCCAGCTGGGGATGATGCACCAGCTGAAAGAGCAGCTGGAGGAGAGGACTCGCATCCTGCAAGCTGACATCAAAACACAGCAAGAGGAGCTCCATGTCATCAAGGAGCAGCTGCAGCTTGTGCAGGACTCCAACCTGCAGGTACCTGCTGCCTCTGGTGCTCCCAAACTCACCAGCCATTTGCTTTTCCTTTGAGCACACAGAGCAGTAACAAAATTGTCTGTGGCAAAAGCATTCTTGACAAATTGGTAACTTGGTTTCACATGTGGGAGTGGTGTTTCCCCCAGAGATGAGTGAGGTCGATATCTGGCTGAGTTTTGAATCAGTAGTTTCTGTGATTTAGAAAAAAAGCAATCCCAAATTAATCCAAAGTCTCCCGTGCACAAAAAGCTTGGTGGTTCTGTGCCTGGTTAGTGCTGCTGGATCCCCACTGCCACTCCTGCACTGCACAGCAGGCACAACGGAGCTGGAACAGTCCTGGCTCTGAATAAATATTCGTCACAAGCTAAGGTTTGATTTTCTGTTACTCATGGTCCATTTTGCCCCTGGATTTAGAGGCAGTGCTGCTGCTGCAGTGTTATTCCTGCCAGGCAGTACAACCAACTCCTCCTGTGCCTCTTTCACCCACAGATGCTGATGCAGCAGCCGATCCCCGTCGTCTTCAACACGGTGCAGCAGCCGAGCCCCCGGAGGCCACAGGGGACACCCAGGCAGAGCACAGCCAAGAAGTCACAGCAGCCAGCCCCCATGGGGACAAAGCACTACTGCAGCACCCACCTGCTGTCACCACAGCCATTCCTCAGGGAGCCCTGTGGCACAGTCCCCCAGGTCGCTGGCATTGTCCTCATCCCCTGTCCCAGCTCCCAAATGCTCCGTGTCACTGCTCCCCATGGCCCCGTGCATCCCCTCTGTGCTGGTTTTACTGGCACTGAGGAATTTGTTGTGAACAATGTCACTCAGCTGTAAAAATGATAAACCATGTAGCCAAAAAGCATTTAAACCCCAGAGAGTGCAGGAGCCCTGCTGGTGACTGGGGAGGAAGTGAATGGGAGTTCTGGGCTCTCATCAGCACAGTGCTCATTCACAGCCAGTGAGAGCTGTGGTTTCATAACACAGCAGTAGGTATAATTTGAAAAGATTAACTTTGCTCTGCCAGAGGATTCTTGGAAGGCAGCTTTGAAAAAACAATTTTGTCATCACTAAACCTAAATCTCCACTATTAAGATGGGGAAAAAACTTGAGTTGTTCAAAAACAAAAAAGGCCAAAACTGCTGCTTTAAAGGACAGATGAGATGCTTTCCTTGGAGAGTTCAGATTTGCACTTCCCCTCTTAAGCTGTTCTCTTCCTCCTCAAGCCTTTTGTGCCCTTACCCTTGTACTGTAATTTCTCAAAAGACTGTCTGGAGATGCCAACACCTGCCCTGCAGGGACAATAAATGCTCATGGGTTGGTGGTCTTGAATAGATCTACTGTTCCTACTGCTGTGTTCAGGGACAATATCCTATTGTTCCTTCTCCTTTTCCCATCTGCCCACTGTAAGTGGTTCTTTTATCCTTCCATCAGGGGGCTTTAAAAGTTCTATAGGTACCTATGTCTTCATTTCAGGCACAGCAGCAGAAGCAGCAGCACTCAGTGAGAGGAAGCCAAGGCCAGCAAACGTGTGTGCCAGGGCAGACAAGCATTTCAGTGCCCTTCTACAGCAACCCCATGGTGTTCTCCCAGACACACCCCCTTGCTGTGGCTGCACAGGTGCCCACGGACAGCAGTGAGAGGCAGCCACCAGCTGAGTACAGCCAGGACAGGAGCCTCAGGTACCCACAGCCCTGCTGGCACCATCCTGGGGACAGGGGCAGAAAACAGCAGTACTTGGGCAGGTGTGGGTGGGCAATGGGCTTGGGATGCCACAGCCAGTGTAAGGATGTTCCCTCTGCAGGGGTGAGCCCAGTGTGCTGTGCACATCATGCTGTATCATCAGGGGGCTTAAATCCCCTTCTCTCCCTATTTCCAAAAATTAATGTAACCTCTGTCCATTTAAATTTTCCATAAACTAATCTAACCCTGCTCTCTGTCAGTTTAAATTTTCTATAAATTAATCCAAACCCTGCCCTCTGTCACTGCCCCTCATCCTGTCGCTCCATGCCCTTGTCAAAAGTCCCTCTCCTGCTCTCTTTTAGCCCCTTTAGGTACTGGACGGTTCTGTAAGATGTCCCTGCAGCCTTCTCCAGTCTCAACAATCCCAATCTTCTCAGCAGGTATTCACAGGAGAGATGTGAGGTGATGATCCTATTTCATTAGCTTGTTTTCAAGGTAGTGGTTTACCTGCTCTCATGGAGAATTTTCAAGGAGTTGTTTCTAGAGACTGTCAGGACCTTGGAGCTCAGACCTCTCCCTTCCCTGACCATCCTCTGTTTTCCTTCCACCACAGGATGCTGTTGGATCAGTCCATCCAGGCCATGATGCCCACAGCCAACAGCAGTTGCCAGCCTGTGCAGAGCAGTGCCAGCAGGCAGCAAGGAAAGTGAGTCTCTGCTTGCCCTTATTTTCCTGCAGTGTCTTAGCAGGACACTTTATGGCACTAAAAGACATGGAAATACTTGTAGCTGGTCATGCAAACACAGACTCAGTCTGGAATGAAATAAAAGTTCAGCCAGTTAGGAGAAAAATGAGAATGATTTTTAATTATGAAGAAATTTATGATAAACAAAGTGCATTAAAAAAAAATTAACCATTTTCTGGCTTTTGCAAAGCATGAAATGCTTGACCAAGACATAGAGAAAATGTACAGCCTTAAAAAATCATAATTTTCAGCAGTTCCAGTCAGTGCTTTTTGGGCAGAGGGGAATCAGGGGCATCCTGTCAGCAAGGTCTGCATGGTTTGAGCAGCCCTGAGCCCAGTTTGCTGCAGGCTGGTTCCTGCAGCAGCTGGGCTCCCAGTGCCCGTTCTGAGGGTGGGTCTGTGTGTGTTCTCACCCCTGGTTTTTCCTCCCTGTGGCAGGTTTGTTGCAGAGCAGCAGGGCCTGCCTCCCCCAGCACAGCCTGTCACCTGCAGCGCCGCGCGGCCGCCGGCCCCGCCGTCCATCTTCTCCCCGTCCCTCATGATCCCACACCCCGGCCTCACAGCCCACCAGCCCAGCACCCCAGTCCATCTGCACCAGTGGCCACAGCAGCAGGTCCAGCAGCACCGCCTCTACCTTCAGGTATTGGGGCAGGAGCAGGTTTCTGAGGAGGCACAGGGATGGCTTAGGGGTGGGTTGGGGTGTTTGGAAGAAATGTGTCGCTGTAGGACACGGAAAGAATGACACACATGCAGTCAGGTCGTCAGGGCAAAAAGAGGGAAGTTTATTTTCTTACTTGGGTTTATAGAGATTTTGGACAGTGACCATGGATTGGAGGATGAGGTCCCCACCTCTCCAACCACAGTGATCAAACTAGAAGTTTATCAATTGTCCCTCCTCAAGACAGGAATGATAAACACGAAGGACAGTTTCAATAACATCACTTTTGTTTACATGACATCTGTGAGAAACTCCACTACAAGAATGCAAACATCAGAAGGCTGAAAAAGATCAGGGGACAGAAATGAGGCTTATCTGGCTGATCAAGCCTTTGCACATCCTCCATTCCTGTTGTATCTCCACACAGCCAGGTACTCAGCCTTTCCAGGCTGACTCTGCACCCACTCAAAGCCATATTTTCCAACAAACTCTGTTATCACACAGTGTTCAGAAGAAATACCCAGATTTCAAACACAACTTTTCATCCAGAGGGGCTCTGGTGGGAAACTTCCTGTAGTAATGAAAAATTGTTAGAGAGAAGCTCTTTGGAAAACATACCTCATGCTATTACATCTCATCAGAGCAAGGTTTTTATCAGCTGCTGTCACAGCTTTCTTTTAATGAATGGGTGTTGCACAACACACATCTCTGGACAAGGTGGTTTTGGTTTTTCCACATAATTTACATCAGTGACACTGCCAAGGAGAGGCGTTGTTGAAACTAATAATTCATCAGTAACATGCTCTCCAAGCCTTGCCTGGATGGCAGAGGTTAAGTTACAGTCCTCCAGGCAAAGATAGGAGGAAAGAAAGTGAGAGGAGTAGGTACAGCTGAAAGAAGCCACACAGCAGGACTGGATTTAGAGTGAGAAATGTATCATTGTTGTCAGCAAATGTGGGCATGAAACGTCTCTGCTTTGGATATGTGCCCTCATGGGCTGCATTGCAGTTAGTGTGGACAGCAGAATGATGATGTTGGAACAGATAAATAGCTCCAGGGCCAAAGTAAACCAGAGTTTGATGGCACAGTGCCTTTAACAGGGGTGAAACAGCAAGCCCAGGTCTTTGAGGTACCAGCCATGGGTGGGTACATGGTTACTCTAGGACCTCTTCTTTGGTTGTCTGAAGGTCTTTCCCATCAAAGTCGCACATCCTGCAGATTGTACCTCACATACAAGTAGCTTTTGGGGGGTCTCCATTCCTGCTGGGGTCCCCATGAGCCTGTTAGGACAGATGGGTCCTGCTTCCCCTCCGTGCTCTCCAGGCACTGTTGGTTATGCTGACGGCAACAGCATCCTGAGGAGCACAGCTCCTACCCTCCAGTTTAGGACTTGGTGCACACACTCCTGGCCACGAGTCTCAGCATCAGCCCTGCAGCAGGAGAGGGGCAGCTGTGACTGCTCACATTTGTGTCTCCCAACAGATGCAAGGTCCCGAGCTGGTGCCCGGGGCTCCGACGCAGCGCATTTTCCAACCGCCCCACACTCCGCAGCAGAACCCCTTGAGCTACTTCCTCCACCCGCAGCAGCAGAGCCACCACACGCAGGGGCAGCCCTGCAACCTGCCTGACCTGCCCGAGATGCAGCTGCCCTGAAGGTCTGTCCTGGGAGACGAGGAGCTCACGGCTGCAGCCACCGCGCCCGGGCGTGCACGGGAGAGAGAGAGAGAGAGAGAGCACGGCGCCGTCGGAGCACGGCAGCGGAGAGGTCGGGCTCACGGGGAGGTGGTGGCTGGAGGGATGATCCCTGACAGGGATGCATGGCTGGAGGGATGATCCCTGACAGGGATGCATGGCTGGAGGGATGATCCCTGACAGGGATGCATGGCTGGAGGGATGATCCCTGACAGGAGTGCATGGCTGCATGGCTGCAAGGGCCCTGTTTGTTGGGATTTCCATGCAGCCAGTCCGTGATGCTGTACCCTGGTCCAGGGGAAGTGATGACTTCCTTGCTGCAGGGAGGAGAGGTATCAGGCCGTCACGAAGCTCAGTTTGCAATGGGAAAAAAAAACCCTTTTCCATTCAGGACTTCAATGCTGAAAGTCACTGTGAATTTAAGCCCAGCATTTGGAGCACATAGACTGTACCAGTCCGCAGGACACCATTGGATTACCGTGTACATAACTCGTTTTGCTGTAGTAGGTCCATTGTGAATTCTTTTTCCTTTTTCTATACCTCAGTCCCGCAGGTTTTTTTTCCAGGAGTTTGGATAATGCTGCTAATTTACATAACACCACTTTTGCCTGAATTTCTTACTGTTGTTATACCAGCTCACATCGCAGCTAGTACAATATTTGTCAAGTTTTATTTTTGGTTAACAAGTGAAGATAAATTTGTATGGTTTTTACTCCCTGTAGCCAAATATTTTTCAGGTTACAGACAAAGAATCTTTACTCCTTTTTTTTTTTTCTTTTTTTTTGTTTCAAGTGATGTAGTTGTATATGTTTCTATACATAAAAACAAACAAACATGCATAGAACAGCAGATGACAGCAAACTTTGTGGTTTTGCTAGGTCATGTTTCAATTTGGCAAACCCAAAATGTATAATCACAACACACGATGTTACAAGCCCATAGGGTCAGCAATAAATTGTATTTTTGTAAATTGTCACTTTTTAACTGTAAGTTTATATTTATGAATTGAGAAACCAGTTTATTCCTCAGTGGGTGTATAGTTAAGTGTCCCTACTGTTTGTGTCTTTCCAAAGGAAAAATTAAAAAGTACATTTTTGAAGTGTTAGTAGCTGAGTACTAACTTTGGGCATTGTTATGGCCCAAATGTAGATGGGTTTGGCCATTACTATAAACTTTGCAAGGCAGTGGTTAGTTAGGACCAGGTCCATCTAGCAGTAAAGCTCCAGCTGGCAGACAGAGCAAGGTTTAGAGAGGAGTTAGTTCCTAATATTTAGTTCCTAATGTCTGTTGAAACCAAGCAAAGAATGCTTGGTTTTGCCTTTTTTTTTTTTTTTTTAAATTATGTTTTGGGGGTTTTTTGGGGTTTTTTTGTTCCCTTCTTTTCCTTCTGCAAGCCACTTTCTGGGCCCCTGGCAGCACTGCAGCAGCTGGTGTTCCTGATGTTACTGGTGGAGCAGCTTTTGGCACAAGCAGCTGCCAGCAGCCCTGTGCTTCAAGAAAAGGGCACAGCAGGGCTCCTCCAGCCCTGGCACACCAGGGGCTGTTTCCCAGCAGCTCTTCCTGGGGAAGGGGATGGGTTTTTGCTGTGCCACATCGCCTGGGGCAGTGACAGTGGGAGGACAGGCTGCTGGAGATGGGGTCAGCCAGGAGCTCTCAGGGACTGGTGCAAGGCCCTTGGGGTGCTTTGGTGTTTTGGCCAGGGCAGAGGTGGGTATGTGAACAAATCTGTGCCAACCCCTGGCTGTTCATGGGTCCCCTCCCTTGGGCAAAGGCAGCTGCAGGGGTTAGCTTTGACTGGGATATTAATGCACAGCTCCCAGGGGTGCCAGATGTGATGGATGGTGGGTTCAGAACTGGCCACGTGCAGCATTTTGGGGAATGTAGCTGGCCACAGAATGGAGGCAATGAGGGGTGCAACACTGGGGCTCGTGCCTTTTCAGCCCCAGCCCACACAGCAGATGCAGCCCCTGGGTGCTCTTGGGCAGCCTGAGCCAGCCCCTCCATTTCAAACCGTGACNTAGCTGGCCACAGAATGGAGGCAATGAGGGGTGCAACACTGGGGCTCGTGCCTTTTCAGCCCCAGCCCACACAGCAAATGCAGCCCCTGGGTGCTCTTGGGCAGCCTGAGCCAGCCCCTCCATTTCAAACCGTGACAAGGAATCGTGGCTACAGCAGAGCCACGGGGCAGGGCCACCTCCCTGCTGCTGGTGGGATTGGGAACACCTGCCTCTGTGGGGCAGCCTGGAGCTGAAATAAAACACCTGGGGCTTTCCTGCTCTGCAGGTTTGTGCTGCCAGCACAGAGCCTTCCGGGTAGGAAACTTTTGTTTTCAAAGCACTAGTAGTTTTAGGGTCTCCCTCTCCTCATTGGAAGGCAGCAGGGGTTCTCATGAGGACGTGGTAGGAGGTAGGGGTTGTATTTCTGGGAGTTGGTTGTGGGATTTTTTTTCACCATAGCCTTGGCACATAACATTGGAGGGGAGGCTAACACAGATATATGTGTTAGTGCTCCAGCATTGCAGAGTTTGTGGCTCAGGGTGGCTGCCTGGAGGGAAAGGGGAAGGGAAAGGCCATGATTTCCTCATTAAACCTGCATCACCCCAGCACATCCCCACGGCTGGTGTGCAGTGTCCCATCACCACACAGCCCAGCCAGGCAGGACTGGCTGTCAAATGGATCTCACAGCTGGTGGTGCTTGGGGTCAGGGGCTTGAGGGGTGTCTTTTTCTAACAGGGCTTGGTAGGGAGGTAGCTGAGGCAGAGCAGTTTTCTGGCACTGCTGTGGCTTTGATAGT
>VXBB01003074.1:72364-250501 GCA_013399915.1 Illadopsis cleaveri | reverse complement strand
ATCATCTTTGCTATTACATTCTCCATTTTTATTTATGAAGTGTTCAAATGCAGATGACTCTACAAATAACAGCCCATATAACACTTCCACTAGAACAGGTGATAGAGAAGCAGATGAGACTTTAGTTTTCCACTCTCTTCTCTCCATGTCATGTGGTGGAGTATTTGGAACAGCCAAGAACAGGGGAATATGAGACACCAGTAGCTCTCTCCTAAGGGGAAAGAGGGAAGAAACTGTGACTCATGATGCATCCTGTGATGCAGGACTTTATGCGCTTCCCTTTGCTCATGATTGTACCTAAAGTCCCAGAGCAGCCAGGAATTAATGCAGATTTCTGAAGAGAAAGAACGCAAAAAAAAAAAAGAAAAAGAAATTCTAGAAATCTAGATAAATGATGGGTTAGGACTGAGAATTACCTGGATGGATGGAAGAAGTTATCTCAAATCGGAACTGCAGCTGGCCACTGACATGATCTGTAGGAAGTCTACGACCCAGAGTGTAGCTCACAACCCTGTCCCTGAAAGAAAACAAATATTGTCACAATAGACTATAACTTTCCCTATGTCTACTGTGCATAGATAAATCTGCTGTGTCCTACAAAAATACATAATACAATACATGAAGGCTATTCATCCCAGCCATGAGGGCATGTTGACTTGCATACGAGAGAACGAATGGCAGAGGAGAGGACAATGTCTTCAATTACAATGGAACAGCTGAGTAAGTGAGTAAGACAGGCTGCTGGGATACACAAGCACATATGTATAAATATAGAGAGAATGGTGGGAATGAAACTTCTGCAGTATGGGTATGAAAATAACGACATGGGAAGCAAACAACTCCCACTTCAGCTATTGTAACAAGACTTTGCTTCCCTGCAGATCTGACCATCTACCTTTTTGTAGAACCTTGCATTTCTGTATTTTCTTCCCTTCCATGTCCATAAATTCAGCTTTCCTGTTCTTGTTTACAAAACCCTGTGCAGGCCAGTCCCCGCATACCACTTTCTCTCCCTAAACTGGCTGAGTCACTGCTCTTCATCTCTTTCCACCCCTCTTACCTCTATGAAGCTGAAATATCAGGAGAACACCTTCCTGACAAGGTTGATCAATGACTCCATTCTGTCCTTGTGCAGGTCCCTCCCTTTGCCACACTTCATCCACCCCTCAGAACAGAATGAAACTACAGAAGAGATTAACTTCCCAGCTGCCCACAATGAGGCTGAATCAATCTTTGCAAAGCATTTCTTAACTGCAATGGGTTCACTAAATAGTAATACTTATACATCTTTAGAAAGAAACATAGTTCACTTCCAGTTGGGCCAAATATACTTGATAGCATAGTTTCACATGCATCAGAAACTCATATAAATGAGATGACCTCAAGGATTGTGTACGACCTCTCTGAACTTGTGTGCATACTTCTCAATGAGCTTGCCTTAAATTTCAATGCCACTATGGTACTAAAACTGAGCCAGATCTAGTGCAGGTTGGAGGCACTGCTCTTGGCAAAGTATATCCTTAGATAGACAGTGTTTACAACAAGGAAGCAAAATAGGAAGCTGTAATCAGAAGATGATGAGAAATCTTCTCATACAGAGGAAAGCCAGTGATACCAGTTACAGGGTTCTACCTTCCCCAAGCTGTTCTTATCCATCTGGTTTCTAAAAAGCTACTCTATCCTCTCTACATGAGAAACAGGGAGGTAGCTGAGTCCCTTCTGGTAGATTCAGCAGTCAATATCACAGCCAGTTTCTGAACCAGCTGTTCAAAAACACTTCCAACAAGCTCATCTTCCCACTGTTCTGCTGAATTGAGATCCAATTATCAGAAATGCCTTCTTGGAAACTGCATTGCATATGCTTTCCTCAGAAGATTATTCTTTTTCTCCGTTGTTCTTAGAGGCTTAGAGCCAACTTATTGGCTTTTTCTGATTACTATCCATCTTCCTCAAATTGGTTTGTGTTATTTTGGCAGCATACACTTTCCCAGGACTTTCATGCAATGGGGAAGCAGGGCAGCGCTTGTGAGCTCAAGGTTGTTCCTTGGCAGCAGGGTAGGGTCAGAAAGCATTAGTTACAACATGCCACATATATATTTTTATAATATTTCCCCTTTCCAGAAATTAAAAAGAGGAGGAACAGATCTGGCATGTTTTTAGCCCATAGGCTGATAACATTAAAAGAATATTCAAATTGAAAATATTGCACTCTCCAAATTCACAGCCATGATACACAAAAAAAGTCTTTTTTCCTAAATACCAGCTCTCACTTTTCAAAATGCCATGCATAGGGTTATAGAGAGAATTCTGTCTGGCCCACAGTCCTATAAATTCTAATTAAAACCAACACCATTTATCAGACAACTGTCAGTTTAATAACCTCCCCTCAACATCATTATATCACAAAAATGATATATCACCAGGGACTTCAGGACAGCAACACACTCATTAAACAATGTAAGCAGCAAAATTTACCCTATGGCGTGTCTTTCCAAAAGGCGCTGAACTGGCATAGAGAGTTTTCCCAGAAAACGTTTGATGATCGGTCGGCTCTTTGCAAATTTGTCTTTAACTTCTATTTCCAGGACATCCGTGGGCAGGGAGACAAAGCTGAATTGCTGAAATAAAAGAAGGGCACAGATCAATAAGCTGGTGGCTAGGCCACAGCAACACAGAGTACTACAGCTGTGAGGCACACCTCAGCACAAAGAGGTGAGGATCTAGTGAGGTGAAGGATACATGTACACTCTTTTCAGATACACTTTTCAGATAGATTGTTTTGAAATATCTTCTTTTCTGTTCATTTATGCCCCAGCTTAAAAAGGAAGAACTCTGAAAGCACTATTTATCTGGATCTATCTCCTAACCTGGTTCACTCCACAGTTTCACAAAGAGCTAAACCAGAAGGCAAGCCATGACATAGGCTACTGTCACAAATAATACTGGGAAAACCCGGAACAGTGCCATCTAAAACTGCTCCTGTCACCAAGTGCATTGAAATGTGCTGACTGCTGTCTCAGCTGGTCTGGTCATAAAAACATCTATTTGTAAGTAATATTTCAGTAAGCTTTTAGAGACTCTGTGTGTGCAAATCTGGGGTAGGAAGAAGGAGAGTGATATTTTAAGGTTACAGGAACAAGCATGGGAGCATTAGGGCACCTGGAGATGTCTGGATGTTCAAAGCTCAATTAAAAATAGTAGTGAAGAACAAATATATTAGGTAACTTGGCTTTGCTTTCTCCTAGACTGGCTAATTTCAGCTGGTGACACAGGTCTCAATAATTTCTCCAAACATCTGCTACTACTAGAATATCATCAATCAAAAAAGCACATTTGTGCTGTGGTGCACAATGGTAGGAAAACTGTCAAATCACTGTTCACCTGAGAGGTCAGTATTGATCTGGAAGACCAATTCTGTGGTAAGTGAATATTGAGATGGATGAATGGATTTTTCTAGCTTTCCCCCTGCCAAACCCAATCTTCACAATGGAATCATTCTCTGGGTTATCAAGGCCTGGAGTTGAAGCCCTAAATCATTTGCTCTATTGAATCATGGTCTAATTCAGAGATGCTTAGTTTAAACAGCTTCAAGTGAAACCAACATGAGTGCAATATTCTGTTAATCATATCCTGTAAAAATGCAATGCAAATAATCAGAGGAGTACAATTCAAACAAGAGCTAAAGTGTTATTTTCTTCTTGTTTTCTTCTACATCTTTGCAACAGGCTACCAATTAAGATAAATGCACCAAACAGGAGAACCTGAATCCCCCATGTATACAGAAAGTTGCCTTAAAAAATAAGTTGTCTTACTATTAGCGTTTCACCTGTTAAAAACCTTGAGTAAGTGCCAGTTCATGACACTTGAAAGCAGAAGAGGGGAATTAACTTTAAAATGAATTATTGTAACATAGAGCAATTTGCCATTTAATGAACTCTCCATTTTTGTGCTGCTGATTCCTATATTGTAAATGTCTCTGTGGGGTGGAGCATGCACACACACAGGTAAAGAGCAAACTGTCCACAAGTGAAAAGTAAAATGTAGATTTAACAGTCCAAATCTTCTGAGGTCAATAATATACTGTCTGGTGGTGCAACTCTGAATCAAATTGGAATCCATATGGAAATTTATTTTCACAGTATCAGATGGAACCAAGCCTGACAGCTCCTTCCTTGAACAGGAAACATACTGACCTTTTCCAGAGTAACAATCAGCACCTGAGCAGAGAGCATGGACCCAAGGAGCAAGATGTATTGGAATCAGCCAAAGAAAATGTTCCTTTTTCCTTGAACAGCTGTGCCTCAAGGCATACAAACACCAGGATATTCCACAAGAAGTGTAAAATCCAATTGTGCTCAGATTTCATCACCTGCCAAACTATTGTATTTTGATATACCAAGACTGCCCTGAGACCAGGCCCTGGTCCATGATCACAGTTCCCAAATGTTTCCTCTAGGAGGATGTTCTCATGCATAAAACCAGCAGCATTTTGGAAACACAATTAAGCCTTTAAGACCAGAAGTGTCCTGTGGCAGAGCTCAAAGGCTTTGCCATTTGGAAGCAACTGCAGTTTGAGATCAAAAGTGAACTCACTGAAATGGGTTTGGACACATCTTGTAAAACAGTGATAATTTTACATAATTCACTTTTCCATTATCTAAGAAGTTGCTCATGCTGTTGCTCTCATCTAGTTTAATTCTTATCAGGCAAGATTTTTCTAAGGCAATCTCTGACTGCAGGTGCCTCAGGCTCATGCCATCCGCACTAAAAATCCAAAAGGAATCCTTGTTTGTAGAACAAATGGGCTTCTAGCCCTGTGAAAAAATGGATCCCAGCAAAACACCTTGGTTTGAGAACTTGGAGACTTATAAATGCATTTTCAAAAATAACCAATCACTTTTGAAAACATGTTTCTAGTGACATTTAATGACTGAAATGTAATCTTTGGATGTGGAAGCAAATCACCATCAAATCCTAGTTTCGTTCTTGTCCTTCACCATCTTTTCTGACAAGCACCAGACCCTGTACCTTAGCCACAAAATATTGATTGCACTTACCCTGTTCAAAACCTTGGTCTTTACTATATTGCTTTGCCTCTACTATCCTGCCTATCTGGAAGAGAAAGGACTCTGTGTTTCATGGTCTTATCCAACATAACTAACATAAAGTAGTAATATATTACCGATGGAATAAATCCAATCCTTTCCTTGACTAATAGTTGCTAATTATCACACAGTGGCCAGTTTGTGAAAATGAAAGCACAAGCTTCATATCTAAGTTTAAATAATACCAGATTCAAAATCCGAAACAAAGGAAAACAAAACAACTCCCTCCTCCCAAACCCCCAAGCCTCACAAATCCCAAACAAACAAAAAACCAACCAAACAAAAACACATTGGTTATAAATTCTGAAATACCCTTGGGTTCACTCTCAGGGATGTTGTGGTTAATAATTCATCCCAAGGAGGGGTAAAAAAAGGAGGCTGCAAAAATCACAAGAGAGATAAAAAACAACTGCCTTCAGGAATAGGGAAGTTTGATGAAGCTTCTAACATGGGCCCAAAAACTTCATCATTGATAACCAAAAGAGCTGCACCTTAAGAACAAGTCTGCTGACATTTTTTTGATGTTGCTATTACAATTTTTACTGTAAGTCTTCTGTTATTTGGAACTTTTCTTATTCTTACAACTCTTAGTGTTTGTTACAGAATTAACTCCTAAGTTCAGCTTTCACGTTTAAAAGAAGTATAATACTCATTGTCACAGAGGAAAAGCAAGAATACAAAAATTTTAGCATAATAAGCTCAAGTATACTATTTTTAAAAGACTTCTGGTTTTTTTGACGGTCATTACCTGAAGCTAGATTCTTTTATCTTTTTCATCTGGCATTGACTACTGGGTATTTTCTTTTACAATATAAACCAGCAATCTTTAGCCTGTATGTTTTCATTGAGGTCACAGCTCACTTTGTGGGCTTGTTCATTGGTTGTTTTTATTCTTCCCCACAAAGTTTAAGTTCTTTGAATCACAACCACTAGTGCAAACCCTGCAAGACTGGTCAAGAACTTCATGGAAACAAATGGAATATGGACTCACTAAAATAAATTTTACACTGAGACAAACTGTAGAAGAGTATATTGAAGTTTACATAAATGGGCTTTTTTTTCTCAGTCAAAAACCAAAGTGAAAGTATAAGTTCTGGCAGTTTTTAAAATTCTAATGCCATGACTTAACTTGTTCCAAAGCTTTAGCCTCTCCAGCTGTTCAGAGGTCCAACAAACTTGACAATGGCTTAATGGAAGAGGTTTCTGACTCTGTGCGAGCCTTTCTTTTATGCAAATAAAAAAAATAAAATCTCAAAAGAAGTAATGGATTTCAACACAGCTGCTAACTCATCTACCAGAATAGCTACAGTTTCAAGTCTAAAGCCCAAGAAGAAAACTTTGTCTAGTGACTGATTATGTGCTCATTTGGATAATAGTAGACAACAGGACACCTGTAAAAAACAATTCACAACAATTTATTTAAGTGATTACTAGAACCTGAAGTTTTCAGTTGATCCACAACAAAAATTCAAGTAAAATGCATTATAAAATGTAGGGAACAAAACTCTTGCAAGTAATGGGCAGACCCCAAATTTATATATGATCTACATCAGTCAGTGGATAAACAGGTAACAAACAAGAAGTGAAATCTCTACAAACAAATTAGTCCAAGCCAGTAATTACCAGTGCATTGCCCTATTTATCACATCAGCTTGGTGCAAAACGACTCTTAGAACTTGAGATGATTCATGACACAGCACACTCCACAGAGGAGATGGCAGACTGCCTAAGTAGAATGAAATGCCATTAGGAATAACCTGTTTCTCACTGAGGGTCTGGCCCTAGAACTAGCTTCTGACCCCATCTTGTCAATGTGGTATCTGATCCTTATCAGCTAGGGATGCAAGAGTTCTCCTTTATAGGAAAGATGAGGAGGTCCTCCACTGAAATGATGAGGTAATCAACCAGCTGCCCTTGCATCTGGAAGAATCCCAGATTGAAAAACCCCCTGAGTTAAAGGCTTTGGAAAGGAGTACAGATCTCCAGAGGGAAAAATCTTTTTATTTTCCTCTAGAAATGTATTAGAACTGTTAGAAGAAATGGTTCTCTGTCAGGTGTATTCCTAAAAAGAAGTTACAGTCAGAAAGTCTGAACGCAAGGAATGACTGATGATCCCTGGTATACTGGGGAAAAATAGTACTTGTGAGCTGCAGAAAGGAGGCTTTGTGGAGGCTATGTTTCCTAACCTCTGGAATGTCTTGGCCATGTCTACATTAGGAAGATTTATGGTACAATGTGAGCGGATCTAGAGAGCAAAGCAGCTGGTGCTGTACACCTGACTACAACATCCAGACATGTTGCAAGGATTTTACTATGAAGTGACTCCAGACTGGTGTCCTGGATTGAACTCCCATTATTGTCTGAAAAGTGCTTGGTGCACTCCTGGAGCACATCTGTTCACTTCCCTTCTGCTGAGAGTAATTGTGCTCATGCACTTCTGGACTGAAATGCAGTGTCTTTAGTGGGGAGAGCAGGAGATTTGCTTTGAAATGGATGTCTTGAATGAAACACAAATACTACTATAGATGGGCCCAGAGAATTGTTAAAAACCATGATCAATAGAACAAGTTAGTATGTGTATTATTTTCCCAATGTCTTCTTCAATCATTTCCTTTTTAGGGTGTGATTGCATCTCTCTGGAATTATGATGTCTAGGAGGAAACAGACTTACTCTAGATGCCAAGTCATTACATCTCTCTACTTCTCCCACTTCTTCAGCCATTTGTCAATGCCTGTCTCACTTGTTACAGAATGGCAAGAGATGCAATGATTGCTTTGTTCCTACACATTTAATGCAAAGAGGGAGTAGGACAGGAGAGAGAGATCCTTTTAATTCCTCACTAAGAGAAGAGCTCCAGCATTATAGCACATCTTATTAGACACCGGAGAATCTGTACCAGGCTGAGCCTTAAAATGCCCCTGCCAATGGAAAAGCTTTAGCTGATATTTTCCCAGGCATCAAAAATCAACAAGGTATAATTAATTATTTCCACAGAAATACAGAAATGGAGGGAGAGTAAAGAGCAAAAATGGCATGATAAAGAAAATCACAGCAACACATTAAAATATTAAGTCTTCTTGGGTTAAGTAGTGTATCATCAATTTTGGCTCCGGTCAGTAATAAGTCATACAGATTCTCCTCTCATTTGCACAGATTTCACACAGCTGCCTCCTGCAGATTCCCTCTCACAAGACACAAATCAGAATCAAAGCTACCTAGAATCAGCTGAGACATTCATACTCTCACACCATCTCAATGATCTAAATGTAAATCTGATTTTACATTACTGCTGGCATCTTCAAGCACGATCTGTAAACACTGTAGTAAACACCACTGAAAGAGCTTCAGATAGTAACCTACTTTTCAGTGCCTATTTGCTTCCAGGGTCAGCAATGGTTTTACAGACATAGATGATTAATTTAATTAATGTGAACAGATCTTGAGGGGACCCGAATGCATGACATATATAAAGATAAAGAACAAAGGTCCATGCTAATGCTGACCTGGCAGAATGCATCTGTATCCATTTATAAGAGAACAGAACCATTTCCAGAGCTTGGAATAGTTTTCATAGACAGCCAGCTACTGGTGATGATTCATTTCCATGTTTCATCTTTACGAAAGCTGTTTGCATCCCTGAATACAGATGGATCCCAGTGACTCAATAGCACTATCAAAGAAGTTGTTGAAATGAACAGAGTATATCCATTCGCACCAATCAGACAAGTTATGGGCAAGTCAAATTCTTTAAAAACAGTCAGTATAATAATTGGTAGACAGTATAACAAAGTCAGTATAATAAAGATAGATAAATTAACACACTGGTGTCAGGAAGAATTGGAATCTTGATTTGGAGTTGAATAAGCAATAGAATTAAAAATAAAATTTATTTGTGATATCCATCATGCACAGGGATGATACAAGCAGAAGTAAATCTTAAAAGGCTGTGAATTACATTTGATGGATGAAGATAAATTTATTCTTTCAGCTGAATATTTCATCAGTGGGTTTTGTTTCAAATACTCCAGTGAAACAATTACAGTCTTCATGGACATGCCACTCTCTGTCTGTATTACTCTGTTCTTCATTCAAAAACCTCCTCCACATGTCACTACTTTCTCATACAATACTAATTGCACCAACAGCTGGATAAATTTATCAAGAATTCCAGTGTCTTAAGCTTTCTACAGTAATCCTTAGTGACAAGACAAAATACTGCAGAGTCAGTAGTGCCAAGGGCAGAGCTCCATGGTTGCCAGGGGTGGGGACAAGCCCTGTGCCTACTATGAGAGACTGGTGGAACACAGCAGTGTCTGCAGGGGGCCAAATCCCATGCAGTTCTTTATTATTTTGGCCTGGCACAATTGCTCTTTTTTTTTTTTTTTTTCGCTGCCATAAAAGGGATGCACATAAATACACAGGTTGATGTTCTGAAGTCTGATTCAATCCTTTCTACTGAATTCCTTCAAAGCTGGATAGGGCCTTCAGCAAATTGGCTTTCTGGATTTCTCCCTCAGATTCACCTCAGAATTGTCTACGAATTTATTAGCACAGCAAACACTGAAAATATGTGAAGACTCTCATCAGCTACTAGTATACAAAGCTAGC
This sequence comes from Illadopsis cleaveri, assembly GCA_013399915.1. Lineage (NCBI taxonomy): Eukaryota > Metazoa > Chordata > Aves > Passeriformes > Timaliidae > Illadopsis > Illadopsis cleaveri. The sequence goes on along the minus strand of VXBB01003074.1, from coordinate 240,787 downwards.
AAGACTGACAGCCTTCTAGATGCAGAAGTTGCAAGCAAAAAGCAGTTCTAGAAGAATAATATCCTAAAAAAATTTTCACACCATAACCCATTCTTAAAGAAGAAGCTAAAGTTGTCTTGGGCTTTCACACTTCAATCATCAACAGATATTTAAATCTGTAGCTGTAAAGCTACAGCTTGTCTGTGTAGTGAAACAATATTTTGCTCTTTACTTGGACATGTGTGCAGAAATGTTATACAGGGAAGCTACCACCCAGCAAGGCTTCATTCAGTCCTGACGACACCTTTGGCAAAACTCATAAAAAATTCAGGATCTGGATTTCACTTCACCTGTATATTGTTTTTATGCTTAGGTGTGAAGACCTCCAAGTTTCTACAGCATATTCTTTTGTATTTGGTAGTAGAAGGGAGAAAAGCTTATCCAGGCTAAACAATAAGGAGTTCAGTCAGTGTGATATTTCTGTTGCTTTTATTTTGGTCTTCTGTCGAAATTATGGAATGATTCTGTGAGGCCATGCTAGGTCTGTCAGCATTCTACTGTTCTGAATATTAGGTCAAAATCAGATCAAGCCCAACCCACTTTAAATTCATACTGTTGATTCAATTATATTAATACATCTTCAGTGGTTTTACTCTACTCGGGAAAGACTCGGCTTTGCTTTAGTATGCCCTGCTTTTGTATGACTCTAGGTTTGTGCTACATAAGGTAGTACCCATTGTATCAGCCAACATAAAGCCTCTAGAGAGGCAGAGAGCTTACATAAACCCCTTATTGCCTGATCGGGCTACTTTGGTAAAGTGTTTTTCAGCCCCAGAACTGCTGGGTAGTCTATCACATACCAGTTCAGCATTCAGGATCACAGAATTGATGCCCAAGTTATAACTCTGCATTAAGAAAAGCAGACACACACTAGCATTCAGATAGTCAATTGCATCTTGGCATTCCTGCAGGCAGCATCCAAACCCAGTGCCTCTATCACTGATGATGGCCTGCACTACAGAAGCCACCTCCTGCTGGTGTTCAAGCCCCTGAGTGCTTCCTTCTTCTGATTTTGTATTGGTAATCTCAAGAGACAGCTCACGTGAGAAATTATTCAAGCGCAGTATTTTTGAAAGGTTGTGACTTATCTGAGGTGCAGACAGCATGAGTTAGCTGAAAATACTGTAAATCTGTGTATCAGATCTGACATACTAACTACTATTTGTTAAGTGCTCTTGCTCTCTGCTTATTCACATTAATTAATTCAATAGTGAAATGTGGCTGTCTTCAGAGTGATAAGACAGCCATTCCAAACATTCTTTTGTCTCAAATATAATTTAACAGCGTTTGTAAAAGCTGAGACAAAGAAACAAGGAATGAAACTGCAGGAAGTTGAGACTGTTTTTAACCTAGTAGTGGGCTCCCATTTTAGGGCAATCTACTCCTCCAGACTTAGATTATTGGAGTTGAAATTCAATGTGTTATTTAACAGATTTAACAGATGACACTTCCTACTACTTTAAATATGCTGAGTGGTTGCATCAGCCAATTTTTATAGTCATCTCATTGGCCATTTCTCAGTGCTCTCTTTCCACTCACCAGTAAATAAAACAAGAATTGAGGAAACAGTCTGCTTAAGCTGCCATAGTTAAGAAAGAAATACCATAAATATGTCTAAGGTAAAGTCCAGAAACCTGAAGTACTTTATCTGCCAAACCATAGAATTTCCTATCCAGTTGGTATGTGGAGGTATGTGAACTACTTTGCTTTGTTCCTGTGATCTATGACTTGTCTGAACTGTGCATCACTTCACTGATTTCTGAAAAACTAAATTTTTTTAAAGGAGCTGTTTCTGAACAATGTGACAGCACACACTCAGTATGAAACAATATGGGAATAGCGTCATTATTTTTCTATCTATATTAGAAGATAAGCATCCACCCTTGCCAATTCTACTTTCCATTTTGGGAAATGGACACTTCCTTCTGAGATTTTCTTTGCATTTTACCTCCAATCACCATGATAGGACTATTCAACCTTAGTGCTTTTGCAACTGTCTGGGCTGGCAGGGCAATACCTGCCTAATCTGGGGTTTTAGAGTCAGCCTGTCCAGTGCCATGTGGCTTCAAGGTATTCACTTATTTAACATTACAGATGTTTCTGAAAAGCATGTGAAAACATACAGAAACATGTTCAAAATGATTTCTCTCTATCAGGAGAAGTTACCACCTTGGGCTTTAACTTGTCTCAGCCACTAATTCTCAGTGTGAGGGCTCTTTCACCTCTACAGTGAGCCCTGCTGCAAGTGTCAAATTGTCAGTTGCTACTCCTCATCTGTAAGAAATTTCCGTTTCCTTATGTCTCCTTGTACAAAGTACTGCAAATCAGAGCAATGGAAGAATAGGTTTAAGTCAGGATAACTTGTGCTGAACAGCATTTGAACAGCCTATGAAATGAAGATGATCATCAATATTACAGGAGGCAGATGAAAATTTGTCTGAGGTACCAGAGAGCTCCCAGAGCATTTGTGTAATGCAGGTGGTTACTATACAAATAGAACAGCCTGGTAAGTATATGAGGAAGAATACCAGAACAAATTAATATAAGTAAATCAGTCATCTTTTAGGCTGTAGGACTTCTAGTGATGAAGCCCGACAAAGCTAAGTTGACTCCTTCTGAATTTGCTCAAGGGTAATCAAGAACATATAGAAAGATCCTAGTCTTCAGATATTTTGAAAATTTTATTTCCTATTCCAGATTTTTTCAAGTGCAGCATCCAATACAAATCAGATAGGTCATTCAATTGAAAAAAACCCAAAACATACGCCTTCTATTCACATGGAGTGATGGAGAATCTAAGAAAAGAATGACCCTTCTGAAATTATACATTGCCCAAAATTTGTTTTTGCAAAAAAAACTTGAGACCGATACTCTTAATGAAATGGCTACGAATCTTCAGTATTTTGTCTCTCATATATTCAAATCCATAAGGGGAAAAAGGTGGACAGAAGAATGGTTACCACTGTGATTCAGCAAGAGTTTTCAGTCTTCCTTCTCCCCTTGTCCCATGAAGGGACAAAGTTGCACAAAATCAGGCCTATGGTCTTCTGTGCAGCAGAAACCAATGCAGCTTTTCAGTAACAAAACAAAGAGTTCAGACAGGCTGAACAGACTGCAGCACAAATGCACGCAGTTAAACATCACAATATCAGCTGAGGAGAAGGCAGAAGGAGAACATGCTAAGCCATGTCTTGGCTCTTTTACACTCTTTTGCCACTCACAGCTAACAACAGAAAGGGAGAAGCAGCACGCTTGCACGCGATCAAGAAAACCTGGGGGCTGAACAGCAAAGCTGGAAGCCAGCTGTGCTCTTTTGCTTTCCCATGTTCATAATTAGGCCATTTCATTGTTTCGCCTTTTCTCGCTGCCAAACTCCACTTGGAAAAGAAATGTCAGCCCCCAAACTCAGTCATTTGGCACAGCTTGAGGAGAACACACTTGTGACATTTTATCAGGCCCACAACTCTATGTACTGAGCGTCACACACAAAGAGCAAGTTTCCCCTTCATACCTGCTCCCCTCTAGTTCTGTGTCTTATGCACTTCACTGAAAGGTCTCTGTCAACTGCCTGATTCTCTATGCCAGTTCTAGCTTGCCCATGTCCACAGCTGGACCTGGGACCTCTCAACCAGATACATCTGATGCTTGGCTCCACTGAGAAGTTATAAATTAGTGGATGCCTCATAACAACGTCCTCAATTAAGTCCTGCTAGAAAGCATTTTCCTCTGACTAGTTTCAAGGTTGTTTCCCTAGTCACATAACCTCTGCCACCTGACACATAACCTGATGTGGTATCTAGTTTCTCCATGTAGGAGAATCCAGTCCTATTTCTGCTGTCCTTTTGCCCACTCATAGTTCCATGTCTATAGAGTTTGACCTAATTATCCCTCAGCTACTTTATAATTTGCATTTTAATTTGAATAAATCTGTGCAGTGTATTTATTTACTTTTTACTCTTTCCTGCAGTGGAGATATTGTTGTGATAGGGCACACCAGTAAATCACACCCAGTATGTCGGGCTCCTTTAATTCCAAAGAGATTTCTTATTCTTTGCTGCCTATTGCAATTTTGTATGTAATTTAAAAACAGCAGGAAGCAATTGAACTCTCAGATCTCATTAATACATACAAGTCCTTCCAACGACTACAGACTATTTCTTCAAGGTGATGGCCAAACATGCCAAAGTTGCCTTTGATTTATATTGTCACTGATGCTTTTCAATCACATTGCTTCTCTTTATTTGCATGCTGTACTTGCTCTGCTTTATATAATTCTCTGTGTAAGAACACTAGCACAATCTAGCAGCAGCCTTTCATGCTATGCAAGTTAATTTTTCAATTCTGCTTCATGCCTGCCTTCAATAATTAGCAACTTCATAAATTACACCAATGAAGTACAATCTACACTGAAAGTATACTGAAAGTTTTAATGTACCACCCATCCTTCTAGCTAATTAAGCCTTTTGTACTGAGAGAAGTAATCATGAAATACATCAAGCACAGTTAGGTCAACAAATATTTAGCTAAGAACTCAATTAAAAAAAAAAAAAAGGGAGGATAGTACTAGAGTAATATCCATGTTTTAAGAAAAGTCTCAGCTTAACTCTCCAACTGCTTACCTCTCCTTGCCAGATTGGGTTAACAGTGTTACACGTGATCTTAGATCTTTTCTCCTGCCCATGATGAGGAAGGGCTGGAAAGATGCTATGTTTTCCCGGCTGGATGGAAATCTTCAGATAGGGATCTGGATTGAAGAACATCCCTTTCTTCAGACCAAAAGCCTGGAAATCTGAAAGAAGGTAAAAAAACTGATTATTTTTCACATTCCAGGCATCTCTTTGGGATGCTAGGAACAGTATATAGGGAATTGGTAACGAACTCAAATAATATGGCAGGAACGTGAAAAAACTCACTATGTTTATTGTGAGGCAATGTAATGCCAAACCATAATGATTTTGTGATTTAGGATTCACAAATTATTACATAATGAAACTGCAAATTTACAGCCTAATTGTGCAGCCTGATTCAGCTTCTAAATCAATGTTTATGCAACTTCAAGTGATATACTAATTTTTCTAATAAGCTGAGCACGTGCTCAATCTGACTGTAGTGGAAGAACTACTCCAAGAAAGAGATTCCATCATTTAATGTCAAAGTCATGGCATTTGGTACCCAATGGATGTCATTTTTCCTAGGTATCAATTTTACCACTGTACATATCTTAGCTTTCACACCACTTTCTTCTACATGAGAAGTGATTTTACAATTTTCCCACTTTAAATCATTTTCTTCCCTGCATGGGTTAACTTAACCTTAGGAAAACTCTTGACTGTAATGTCCAAATTTTAAGCAGATCTTCACAGCTGCAGAACGCCCAGGGAGCACAATGTGCGTTGCACACACAAAAAATGCCCTGGCACTTATTTGAAAATTTCCCCATAACACTCTGAAGAAAGACACAATGCCCATTATGATCTGGTCCCATGAAGCTGATGAAATGCAAACTAATCTGCTAGTATATCATTAATTTTCACTCAACAGACACAGACTGATCCCTCTGGTCTTCTCTTTTTTCAGATGCATTTCTAAGCTTTCTTTGGAACATATAAGCACTTATTCCTATTAGCAAGTTCAGTAGATAATTTATTTTCCACCACTCTTTGCATGGAGATTCTCCTCTGTTTAAAGCTTTATTTCACATTGGGCTATAAGCACTGTACTGCATTCTGCCTATTTTCCCTTGCTGTATTGGAGAAATAAAAAAATTTTAGACAAAATGGTTTCTAAAACTGCATAGATGCATACCTAAACATTAAATATAAAGACTTGGTTTTTTCTTTTTGCAGTTTTTGAAAACATTAATTTTCACAGTCTTCTAATTCTCTTCTGATTAAAAACCCAATTATTCTGGCAGGTTGTGGGAGACCATGAAAAACCCTCAAGGCAGATATTTTGGATGACTCTGAAAATCACACACATTGCACACCATCATCAGTACTTTTTTCAGAAAATAGCTATATCAAACCCAGTTGTGTGTTGCGTCCTTAACATATGGTAATAGCCAACACAATAAAACATGCAAGTTGAAAAGAATTGCTTTTCTTTCTGTTGGTTTTAATCATCTATTCCACCACACAATTTATGTTGCAGATATTCAAAAGCTGTTGGACAGATGGTCCTGAAACAGACTGTATTTTAAGAATCTCATTCTTGAGACATTCTCTAACAATAAACAAACAAACAAACAAAAATAGAGGACATCACTACTAAGAGCTTATTTGAAAATACATTGCTGAAACTATGTACTGCCACGGTCCTAGCAATGCTATCACACAAAGAAAATTATCTGCTTCAAAAAGATAACACTGATTTTTTTTCCCCTTTTTTGTTTTCTGAGTGCACAATCTGTGTGTAACCAGCATGTACCTCATCTATCAGCCCTGCTGAAATCCTATATGGCAAACTCTTTTGCTTTGGAAGTTTACTGTTAGAAATGCATTCAAGAAATAGAAACCAAGATTGCAAAAGGAGTATGAAGGACAAGGGCCAGCAGTGTATTAGTTCAGTCTGCTAACACATGAGAGGAGAGAAAGACCTCTGGGATCTTATTTTCTTTCTCTCTGATACTTCTTCAAAAGAGTCTGAAACTGAAATATTCATTGCTGTATATGTTTCTGATTTTTTTTTCCCTTCAAAGAGAGACCACGCTATCTTTGGGTACCACTGAGTAACAAAGTAGTCTACTGATAGAAAATACCTAGCACTCAATTATGTATATTTATATATCATGCATCATTAAAAAAAATACATTTAGGATGACCTATCAGCCTCTTTCCAGTTATGGGAATTAGAGCGTAGCCATGAAGATGAAGGTACTCCTATCCTCAGTTAATAGTCTCATTTTTGTATTCAGATGAGGAAAAAAGGAAGTAATTTAGCTAAGCACGTGGTATGAAATTTTATTTGTGCAATTTTCTTGCTGAAATTGCACAATACAACAAATTTTTTTAAAAAACCAGTTTAAAACTTCCATTTGATTTTCCAAAGTATGAATAGGGCTAGCAAAAACAGCTTTCCCAAGGACAAATATCTCAATTATGTATCTCACCACAAATTCTCATCACTGTGAAAAACAGAGCATCAAAACTGAAAAAGCTCTTAATAAAGCTACATGGATATCTGGAGATAATCAGAATTTCATTTCATTTGAAGCAAAACCTATCTGTAGGCCTTGTAACTATCTGCTGTAACTTGCTGATGTAGCTCTTACCACTCCAGTAAAACTCCCCAACAGAAGAATTACAGGCATTCTGCCTTCCCAAATGCAAATATTTTTCTCTATCATCTTCAGAAAAAAGGTTCAGAAGATTCTAAACTTTTCAAGTAAAGGTCTGAAGCTAATCGAATTTAAATCTTGGGTTGGATGAATGAATTCCATAAGGCTGGGACATATCCTGCTGTACACTGTAATTTTAGAGTGCATTTCTTGGAGGCATATGAGGAAATGCTACAAAGATAACTCATCCATGGTTTGCAAAGGTGTATTTTCATCCAGTCTCTTAAAAAAAGTTATTAATGTACCATATGTCAGTTTGTCATTTAGTCATAAATCACACTTTAGTGTGAAAGAGGTTATATACATCTAACAGTTTAATAATGTCAGGCCATCTCTCATGACAGATGACAGAAGGAAGAAATCCAGGTAAAGACAAAGTAATTACAGCCTTTCACTGCCTCAGACTTGTACTACTTATAAGTACATGCATCCTGTTTCAGTTAGGTTCTCCTCATTGGAGAAAAATGCCTTGTGTTAACTGCTGCCTGCTGCTGTCCCCAAGTGACTTATGAATTTGTTCCAACCCCAGAGCTTTCTTTTCATATATGCTGATCTCCAGGTGCCTGGATGAGACCTAGGGAAGCTTTACACTGGGTCACTCCTATGCATATACCCTGTGTCCCAGAAGTGTGCCATAGACTTCCCTGTCTGCTTTATAAAGGATCATTTAGCATCGCAAACTTTGGGGCATTGGTGACTGGATAGTGATGCAGACTATTTTTGTGGTGAACTAGTGTGTTTATTGGAGCCAGGTGGGGATGTCAATTCCAAAAACACTGCTGAACACAGCTGTGTTTTACAATGTTTGATTTTGCCTCAGTACAAGTCATTAAGCTTTCAAAAGCTTGGGGAAGAGTCACGTTTTGTTATGCTCAGCAAGGAGATTCTCTGACAGTAATGATGAGCAAAACTACCATAAAGATGTTATTTCAATTCCCCGCAGACATAGCAGGGTATTCAACCAGACCCATACTCCATATTAGGTGCATGACAGAAAAGGATGGAGAATCAGATAGAGAACTAGACTCCGGAGCAGTCTGTTTTCTAAATTAATTACATTTAGTCTGGTCATCAGTATGTCAGGAGTAACTTAAGGGAGCTGGAAGCTGTTCTCCCCAAGGGATAAGAAGACTTTGCCAATAGAACTTCCCTAGAAATAACAAACAAGGCTATTCTGTCCAGTTTATAGATGTGTCTCAAGAAGACACAGTCCATCTAGTCTCCTGACAGCACATATACTACTGAATATTCTACTGACAATTCCAGAGTCTACAACCCAACAGAAAGGTCAAAGACTAGTAAGTAGCAGAGCTACTAGTTTTGAAAAACTGATACTGATATTTTAAAACAGATGGCAAATTCCTTTCAACAAATGCCTAGTATTGAATGTCCTTTGTGTTCCCAACCACCATTCAAGTGATGACAATTGATGTCTTGTAGGTATCTATACTGGCACTTATGTAGAGGTTATTAACCCTAAGAAATTCTATGGTCAACCCACCAAATTCAAATTTTTCATATTTAGCATACTAGCCTCATGATCTCAGGACCAGGAAATAAGACATATTTCTCATGAGCCATCTGACCCCTTGAGAAAATGAAGACATCTTGAGTTATGCCAAACTTGCCCAGAACATACCTAAAAACAGAACTAATGAAGTTAACAGGACACTGGAAAGACTCCAGTGTTACTGGAATGACCACAGTCAATTTAGATTATGATCTAGCCTGAGGAATACCAAAATGGAATTTATTCTATGATCTGTTCATTAACAGCAGAAAGTAAAAAACACTGTCATCTTACTGAGATCCTGATAGTTCATGTATCAAAGCACAATAAACCATCTTCATAATCCAGCACCACAAGAGAGTTGCTAATTAGGATGTCAGTGGACAGCTCCATCATTTCCCTTCAGATTTCCTTTGTGAATTCCCAAAGAGCTATCAGCTCTGGTTCTGACACTGAAAAAACATACTTGAACAGGACTGGTATCTGGACAGACTACCAATGAGGGAAGGTAATTGCCAGGGTGCTGATATGTCAGTGTTTCTTTTGTAGACTTTGGACAGAACAAGAAGAAACTATCTTAGAGGGCAGCAGTTCATCTACTGACCTGAGCTACCTAAGAGATAGGCATGGCTTCAAAGAAAGGAACAACAAAACTCTGCTTGCTCAAGATTCAATGGGAGGCACATAGATACTGCCTCTCAGCCATGTGCTTTTAAAGAAGTAATTTTAGTCACTGTCAGTGGAAAAATATTTCAGTAGTAAGGGACAGCAATATTGCATTTATTGAAATGCCAATTTGACTCATGAAGCACTGTATGATACCAAACTTTATTTGGTAATCAACTCTTTGGAAGAAGATGAGCTTGGATTTCCAGAAGTTTTCCATCTGGTATTAATTAGATTTCAAGAAGCAAATATTAAGGAGTTCTAGAAATCAAACAGTAATGTGCAATGATAGGAATTCTTAAAATCCAACACAGCAAACTAATGCAGGGGAATTGAGAAACATACTACTTAGAGTACAAGAGATGAGTGACTTGATCAGCTACTGAATGAGATTCTGCAACTGATGATATGCAAGAGGTTAAATAAAGTGTTTCTTTTTGCTCTCAGCAATTACAGACATATAGACAGTCTTCACTTTTCTTTTAAAATAAAATGCAGGAGAAAAAGGAAAGGCTAGTGTAATTGCACAAGAAGGTATTTTAAGGTCTGGGATTTAAAAAGAAGACTAAGTGGATCAGATAAACCAAAATGTTTCTGTCACAGGACTCCCAGGCAAAATATTAAAGACAGTGAAAAAGATAAGAAAATTTTTTTTTTCTAGCTGTAAATGCTTCAAAGAAAAACAAAAGTGTTTTTCATTTGTTTAGAAGAAGGGCAGTAGAGGTATTAGGAAGAAAATAGGTGTGTTAATAAATGAAAAGTAGCAGTGGAATTAATTATTCCAAAATGTCTGAGAGACAGGCTACCTTTTTAATCATCTTCATCAAGAAGGAAAACACAGAAAAAGTCTGAACCATTAATGTTAACAGCTTATCACAGCAAGGGAGTGTTTTTATCACTGCAAGTGATTAACCACTGGAGCAAAGTACCATCTCAGTGTCCTCAGACCCTGACTCCACACCAATCTGTGAGATCCATCTGAGCCAAACTCACACAAAGCTCACCACCACGGGGCAAGGTGTCCTGTGTTAAATAGGAGAACAGAGTAGTTGAATTCAAAGCCTTCTGAGGCCTTTGAAACTGCTAGTCTAGGCATACGTCGTAGGCACAGTGTGTACTGGACATGGAAAAAAGCCATCTCACCTTGATACAAGATCTGACTAGTAAGAAAAAGGCGTGGGATTAGTAGTTATAAAGTCAGCCACTAGAATTTTAAAAAATTGTTGGAAAAATAAAGTGCATTATATATGTGCATTCTGAACAAGTTTTCACGCTAACAACTACTGTCATAATGACCCTTAGCAGACCTTATACTGTTTTCAGTTGTGATTTATGTTCTAACTTCTATAAAGTGACAACTGTTATTACTTGAATACCTGGTCTGAAAACTACACAAAAACAACTAACAAGATTCTCACAGTGGTGTGATGGAGATAAATGCCTGAATATTTGTGAAATATTCAGATCTTCTGGTAATTTGTTCCCCAAGGACATTTATAAATAAAGTGTACAAAAACATGAGATATGTGAAATATTAAAGCCTGAAAAAAATTATTTGATGCAACATAGAGATAGGAGGCATATTCTGCAAGCCTCATCATAACACTTTCTAAATATACCAGCCAGCAAGACTGGTTTTAAGGGCTTTCAGCAAATGCGTTATACTGCTGCTAAACCATGAACCTGCAAGTGAAGTAGCTGGTACATCTTGGGAAGCTTAGCGCATTTTTTCCTTCTGTACTTCACGAAAGAGAGTTCTGATGCTTTTCAGCCACCTTATCGGAAGTGTGACATTCACTGGTAACTGTGGAAAAGGCACGTTTGAAAAGTAAATGCGAAGTGGACTGCAGAGTTTTCCTTAAAGGCTTTTTTCCATCTAGCTAAATGAGGCTAAAAATATTTCTCTTAGTATCTTAAATAATGAAAGCTATAATAATACAGTCATCACAAAGATTATTAAGAAGCTTAATCATGGGAAATTACCTTCTTTGAGATCAGTGTTGCCATTGAACCTATTAATCTAAACCAGCCTTTCACAGGACCAACTTCCAGTTTTCAAGGAAGCAAACATGAAGTAAAAAAAACCCACCTGGTGACATAGTGCAAACTCTCTGCTATTTCCATTCTCAAGAAGCTAGTCATATTCTTGTGCCTTGAAGGATCATTTTACACCTTTTTCATTGTTTGACATTTTTATTCAATCCAGAAATATTTTCTCAAAAAAACCCTCCAGTGAAACAGTTTAATTTTGTCCAGCCAAATACTCAATAAACTACAGAAAGAATAAAGCACTTTGTCAACAGCTTTTTAGAAAAAAACCCCCAGTTTCCACACAGTTCATTTTAACATAGGGTCTCACTGGACTCTCTCAGTGCTAGAGAAAGCAATACAAGTCAGCTGAAATACACTCCTGTGGTTCAGCATTTCTTGTGATTTGGCCTACTTTGAGTTTTTTTACGCCCACTCTAATAACTTTTTCTTCTAAAAAAATTGTATGGCAGAAGGCATAGCTCTTCTTGCATTCTTTAGATTATAGACTGCTTAGAGCATCCTTTGTGTTGGTGCAATGGGCTCCAGTCACACTAATGACACTCCAGCCAAATTTTTTTAAACTGCAACTAAATCAACCACAATTTGGAAATCTACCTTTTAAGTAATGACTGTATTAACTAATGACTGAAGATGACAGTATACCAAAATATAGATATTGAAAAGGAAAACTCTGTAAAAGCAAGTGACAACAGAGAAGTTACTGCTGAGATAGTGGTGCAAATGGAAAAGAATCCCAGTTCCTTCTGACACCTCTGGGAGGTCTGTCTTGATTTGCATTTATGAGCCAGCATAATAGATATAGAAATAGCAATAATTCTGCTTTGAGAGAGACAACATTTTGTTGCTGTAGTGTTGACTAAGAAGGTAATAAATAAATCCTTGTGATGTGTTAATCTGTTAATTTCAGAAAGACTGAAATGGAACTATTTTGATAAATTAGATTTCTGATTAAATAATTGCAAAAATATTTTATCAAAGCCTTTCATATACCTGGCTGTGATGATGTTAATATAGATGCGATATATATGCAGATTAATTGCTTGTAAATCACTGGAATAAGATATCCCAAACGTATTATGAGGTATGGTCTTTATATACTTTAAATCAAGCTGTAAATTAGATACCCTAGTTTATAAAACGGCCCACTGACATCACATTATTTAGCAGCCTCACAAATTACTGCTCTTGACACCTCTTGGCTTACTAGGCCAAAGAATCCAAGAGAATGAAAAACTGTAACTAGTTCTGGGCCATATTTTCTGTGTAAGATTATTTATGGACATTAAAAAATATTAAGACTACGTCTTTATTTCTGTTGAGCTAAACCTGTGGTTTTATCAACTGATAGGTGGATGTCCGGTGTGCAACTTGGCAAAAGTAAGTAATGTGTTAAAAAAGCCCTGCCCAATGTCAGCATGATCTGCCATGTATCATACACAACCTATCAAGAACCACACTGACTGCCTAATTTGGAAAAGCACTGACGTGCATCCTTAATAGAGGGAAGCTTGAAATAAATCATACGGCCAAAACCAATCATATATTGAGATGCTTGTCCAAGAGTTGGACTTTACACTTAAAGGCCTGTGCCTGTAAAACTTTTGAACTAGGGTAACACATTTACTCTTTACGACATGCTCAAAGAATTTCCAAGTCAAGTCAAACATCGTTCTCTTTGTCTTCCAGGAGCTAAAAAATAAGGAAACCAACCAGCAAGCATAAGACTCCAAAGTAAGAGTCATGCTCATTACCACTCTTTTTTGACAAACTGGTTTCTACAGACGTGATTTACACTTTGTTCTTACCAAAGCCAGATCAAATGGTGCATAGCTGTTACATGGAAACATATTAAGCCTTTAAAACTGGCCTGACATGCCAAATAAAGAGGCTGAGCATTCTGCAAGAAATGCAGGTAAGTGAGAGCAGTTTTCTGGCTCAAGAAGTCTCAGAGTCACTTTTGAGCAATACAGAGAAGCTTCCGCACCATAGCACATGGATCTGCCTCAGGTCCCGACCATGACTGTGGAACATGCTTTCCAAGGAACAGAGTACTACCACAAATCACATTTTGCTCTGTAAATAAAGCACATGCCTTTGATCTTGCTTTCCCTGACCTACATATTTAATTATAAACAGAAAAACCTAATACAGCCCCAGAACTCTGCTTGAACAAGCTACTTCAGCACGCAACTCTCACTGAAGGAAAAGAGTATGGCAATAATCACAGATATTTATTTTCTATCTCAGCATCACATTGAGAGCAACAAAGAACCCATGCATAAACATATGCATACAAATACTTACACACTTGTGTACATTAAAGGTTCTAGTAACTTCAGTCCCAAACTCATTGGGCTTAAAACTTTCATATCAACAGTGACTTACCTGACAATGAAAAACTTATCAGTCTCCGACTTCCTTGTCCCTGGACTGAGTCTTCATTGGTGATGCTTTTAAAAATCTGCAGGGAGGTAAAGAATTATGAGAAAGAGTAGTGTCAAACAACAGAGAATTACTTAGTAACTGTCTTTTTCACAGATTCTTAGTTAGTTTTACAACTAAGAATCAATTATATGACCAGAGATCAAAACCATATTTTTATCTAGAAAACCATTTAACCATTAATGACCTAAGTCATCCCTGCCTGGACGCTTTCTCTTAAAAAATCAGAATGATGCCAAAAATACTACTGTAATTTGAATACAGCAGTTCTTCACCCAAAAAGGAACTACTCCTTAATCAGGAGATAAAAGTAGTACATAAGGATGGGGATGTGGCTATCACCTCTTGAAACGACTTCTATCTTTATAATACCTTACTATTCATGGAAAATCTTGTTCCAGAAAGTTTATTGCATACCTTTGAGAAAGACTTCTGAGAGATTACGAGTATCCTGCACAAAAAACCTATTGTGAATTATGCTAACAATATGCATTGAGGATGGTCTTAAAAAAAAAAAATTTAAAAAATTGAAAATCCATAGATTACTCTTTGTACTCCACAGTTCCATTTTTAATGTCAGTCTTTAGTTCAGCAAGTTTACCGGTGATCTGATGTTGTGCAAATTAGGCCCCAAGCTGCCTTCTGGCTGTGATCAGAACTGGGAAGCAACAGGACCGATGGGCCAGTGTCTGGGGCATTAGGAGAAGCCCACCACCAGTAGTTTTTGTGTGGAGTCCCTAAGCAGGGCAGAGGAGATGCCATCGGATGTCAGACTCCAAGTTCAGCAGGGAGGTGGTACTGTGAGTACTGCTTCCCACTGACTTTGGAGTCAAACCAAGTGCTGCTCTGCCCCTGGGAATCAGCAGCTCCATGTCACTCTTGCCATTCAGCTTTCAGCCAAAAAAGAAAAATAGCATTTATGCAGTGAAGTTCCAATTTCTGATGGGAAACAGTAACTGAAGTCCTACTCAGCTGTGAGTCATTGCTCAGTATATTAAATATTGTGTAGTCAAGCTTAACTTAGAAAACAAGCTGCTCTCTGCTCCCAGATAGCGCAAAACCTGGGCAAATGGGTACTTAGCCCAGCTAGCAGGGGTTAAACAACCACACGCAGATGAGACCTAGATCAAAAATATAT
The DNA here is from genome assembly GCA_013399915.1 of Illadopsis cleaveri. Lineage (NCBI taxonomy): Eukaryota > Metazoa > Chordata > Aves > Passeriformes > Timaliidae > Illadopsis > Illadopsis cleaveri. The sequence goes on along the minus strand of VXBB01003074.1, from coordinate 225,604 downwards.
GGATTGAATTTAGACATCCTTATAAAATAATGGGTTCTGCTGGACCTGACTTTTAGTCATGATCATTTTGTTTCTTCCAGACTATCCAAATGGGATAAAAGGTACTGAGTAGGGCAGGGCTATGAATAAAATCCAGTAGAAGCATCCCTACTGGATCACAGCTAATTAGTTGCAATTGCATTATTGGCCTTCTCAGCAAAGTAGGTTTCAATATATTTATTGAATCCACCACTGATTTCTGGATAGAGACACATTTAAATCAGAATACATGTGACTCTGGGAATTTTATGACAAGAACTCAGCACCGTTTACCAGCCACAGTTGTGATCCCATCAAGAAACAATGACATTTCCTTGTCAACATGTATTTTTTGTACTATATTACTGCCTGATATTAATTACACATTATGCTTTAATGCTTACTTTTATGATCTTTTCATGAATTTGTCCAGGATATTAACAGGGCCAACCAACACAGATATGTGCACATTTGCAAAAGGTGCTTTTGTCTAGTTCTTCAATATTTTTCTGGGGTTTTATTTAGACCTGCTACATATGTCATACATCATGCCAATAGAATAGTTTAGCAGACTACACTTTGAACAAAACAGGATGGATCTGATGGGGTTCTGCAAACTTGTCCAAAACTTAAAAATATTTGATATTAAATGACCCTTCAGGGGCCATATCTACATTAGTGAAACTATATTGAGACAGTTATAATAGAGTGTTGGCACAAATCTTGATAAAAAGCAAACCATCCTCAGCATGGTCAAACTTGCACCAGCAAAGCTTGCCATTATACAAGGGGAGTAATAACACATCCAGTTCTGTAAGTGAAACAATAACAAAATAAATTTATTTGCTCCTGAAGGGTCCATCTGTTCTGTGAAGCAGGTGCACCCCACAGCGCCCTGTCAAGTGCTCACCACTCAGCCATACAATCAGGGGTACTAAAAGCCAGTCCTGCTGTGCAAACAAGTTCCATCCTCAGTAGCTGACCCCTGCATAACTCTTTGAGATGCAGTACTACATCAGCATGCCAGATGTTTTGAGAATGCCTAGCAATTAACCTTAGCAAAATGAAACGCTTGCTGAAAGCTCTTCCGATTTTCTTCCTGACCAGGTGGATGAGAAAGGGAATGCACGGCAGAAAGGCTGAAGTAGAGAAACTTTTGTCCTTTGGTTTGAGACCTATGATGCACCATTAAAGACTTCATGCAACTGAGCCTTCTGTGTAGCTCTACCATCACAAACCTGTGCTCCCCATCCTCCAGTGGTCTAAAGGCACTGGTCTGCCACTCTCCTCACATATACACAGCACCTTCTCACCCATGACATGGGTCCTTAGGCATGCCAGAACGCATGCCAGGGCAGGCTCAGGAGCAGGCAAACATCCTTCTTCAAAGAACAGGAAGGGTAATAGGAAGGCCATGAAAGTGATTATTCTTTAATATTGGCTTTTCAAAAAGTCAGAAGGAACAGCAAGGAAAGTAAAGGGAGACAAATCTCCCAACATTAAGTCTGATTTTCTGAAAATAAGAAAAGCTACTCACTGCAGTTTGGAGTCACTGTTTTCTAATGCAATACCTGGCTGTCCCCAGTAATGAGGACAAGGCTGCACTTGATGCAGAGCAGGGCAAAAGAGGGCAAGTGGTCACCAGAGCTCATCAGCAGCCATATCAAATGTGTTTCATAGTATCTTGAGGCCCAGGATAGAGATGTGCACAGGTCATACTGTTCCTGCTCGCTATTCATCATGAAGGAAATCCAGACTGATTTTAGTGGCTACAATATAATTACATTGGGAGTTTTGTCACTGTAAGTAAACCTTGAGTTTAGTCATCAGGAGGTAAAAATCCCTCTGTCTTCTCAACGGCCACTTAAAACACAGTGAGCTGACAGACAGACAACATTCATCTCATCACTTGACATCCTGTGGGCTTGAAGTCCTTCACATGAAAAGGAACAAATGTGATTTTCCCTCAATAACTTCTGTGCTTTTTTATGCCCTTGAAGTGAGAGCTCAGTCTGAATTAGCTTGATATTTTTCATTTATAATGCCATTTTTGCACATCGCACAACCCAACCTAAATATTTTACAGGTCCTGCTGATATAAAACAGAATTAATATGCTTTTACTACACCCTTCTGCTATATCTAGACATGAAGATGGGACACAAGCTGCAACTTCAAGCCTAACTGAATCTCTCTCCAAAAACCAAAGGCTTCCTGAACTAGGTTCAATCCTCCTTTTGATTTCTTTTGAATGTAATTGGAGCCAGCATCATTGCCACTGATGTCAGCACATCCGTTCAAATGGTTAGAGAAGCATCAGTACTTCCTTTAAAATATTCTCCAGTAAACACACACTGTAAAATCTTCTGGTCTGTGATAGTTTCCCAGCCTCTGAAGTGAGGCAAAAGATGACTACCAGCACCTGTGATGGCTAACTGTGAAACATGGGAAGGTACTTGAGGCCAGACTGAAGCCTGTTGGGACTTGCTGACCTCAGGAAATGGTCCAGCTTTGGTAGTGCTTTTCGTTTTTACAGTACAGAGAAAAAAGAAGACTGAAGGAGAATACTGAAACTAAAAATAATAGTCTTTTCCTGGAATCACTTTTCTTTGTGAGTAGCTCCAGCAAATACTAGATCGAAGTTATGTGACCCTGAATGAGAAAGGAGGCAGGTTTCGCACTAGCAAAGGGTGCCCTTGAGACTTTCTCTTTAGCCATGGCATGTGTTATGAAAAAAAAAAAAATCATCTTGAGAAATCCCAGAGTATTACAGTCCATCAGTTCTTGCCAAGGCAAAATTCCAAGCGCATCACTAAAAATTTGTCTAAGCAGAAAGCCAGAAACAGAGACTCTCACAACTAATTAAGAATATCTCCTAAAATACCCTTCCCTTCACTAGTCTACCTAAATATGTGGAAGAGTAACAAGCACAATACTCTTGCTCCTGAAAATAATGGGGTTTAAAGAGCACCCTTAGGGTGCCCCTATTCAGCCTCCCTGTTGCTCTAAGTTATGATGAGGAAAATACTTTTGGACACAGGTATAGTGTGAATACAGGTCTGGAGGAAACTAATTGTTTCTGTGTAACTGTGTTTACCTAGTGCTGTATTAGAAAATCTGCTTTTGGACACCATAGTGACCAGTAACAGTGCAGCAGGCTGTCAAAGCCTCCTTTGCAGCATTAAATTCCTTTTAGCATGTTTGTCTATTGTGCAGTACAACTTAACTATTCTTAAAGTCCTGCTGATACAAAACAAGATAAATATAATTTTATTATATGCATCTACCACAGTAAGACATGGACAGCTGACAAATACAAGCACTTACTCCTTTTCCCACACACAGCACAGGAAAACACTCTAATGTTTTAGTGTTCCGTAGCACTCTTCCTCTCCAGAAGGAAGAGGATTTCTGTCCTCCACCAGAAGGAAAAGGACTTTTTTGGCCACTGTGCTAGCGTTAAGTGATTCAACAAAGCTAAGGGAATTTTCTTTTCCCATTAGTAGAAGAAACACCTAGAGTAAGTAATCTTACTCTTCACTGACAGCCAAAGCACTTCTGTATCAGTAGCTTCTGCTGCAAGAGAATGGTGACATTTAACTGATATAAATTACCTCCCACAGGTCAGTATTTCTTCCATTTAAACAGAGGAAATTACAGTGATATTAAGTGCTGCACTACCTGTTTGCTTTCATTGACTTTATATCATGGTGAGCATCATGGACATGACCTAATGTTCAATATAATCAAGTTCCCATTTTACAAGATGCTAATTAAAACCTAGAATACTTTACACTAATAGCACAGGTTGTAACTACAGTAATATCTAACACAGATTAAACAGTCAGGTACTGTAAACTTGCAAAACTCTAGCTGGGGAAATACTATCTATTCACAAGAGTTTTTCTTTTAAAAAGTAGATCTAAGGACATAGCAATGTATTCAGAAGAGCTCACACTTCCAAGCAGTACTCTCCAGACCTATAATCAAGATGGAAATCTACAATGGAAGACGACTGAAAACCACAAAGCAGCAAAATACTTTCTATTTGTACACACAGGCTCTAAGGATGAAAAGCAGTAGATTTAGAGCATTGCAAAAAGGGAAGGCTACAACCTGTGCTTGATTCAAATCAAAAGTGAAAAACAGCATCAATTCAGCCCCAAACTGTGCATCAGCAAACAGAAAAGGTATTGCTACATGTGTCAGAGCTAAAGATGTGGTGTTGCAGTGCAAAAGACAGACTGTCCAGTCACTGCCTGCACTATGCTTACTTCAAGCTCCAGTTCTCTGCTTTTCAAGACCAGCAGACTTAAAGCAAAATAAGTAAGGTTAACAGCCTTGCTGATTTGAGTTTAAACCAGCTTGGAGCTATTGTTTTAATAGACCAGAGTGTAGATGGCACAGGAGCCCAGAACAGTCCTCAAAAATTTATTCTCCCCTTACCTATTTCTGTTGGCTTTCACTGTTGCACTCTTGACTTCACTGAATGCTTAACATTAGATCAACTCTTCAAAACAAGTGGAAAAAGGCTTACATTTTCTACAGCTCAGCAGTGAAGCATCATAGTAAGATGATATCAGACATCATCCTGAGTTCACACTTGATATTCTACCATCTTCTTTAGGGAGAGAATTCCTCAGTAGATCTGCAAATGAGTGAATATTCCCATTTCCTCCCAGATGCTGAATTTAAAAATAAACTGTTTTGTAAAAAAATTGACCAAGCAAACACAGACTAAGTGCCTCCTTTCACACATCGCTTGGCTTCTCCAGTGGAGAAGCTGCTCTGGGATGCAAGGGGCAAATTCTGAAAGGAAGAAATGAAGATCTGAGCTCCCTGACTGACACTGACAGAATTATGTCTATAATCCCAGGCACCACTTTGAAAATCTACTCCTAATTAGCAGCAGTGCTTCAGCTGCAACCCCCACTCTGCTAACAGAATTATCCAGCTCTTGAATGCAATATATTCCACTTATCCTGTTAGCTTGTTAAGCCATTGTGCTGGCACAGTGGTATTTTTCTATCAGGTGCTTCCGAACAGCTGCCAACTTCTCCGGCAGCAGCCTAACTCCTGCTGGGTGCTCAGCACAGCCCTCGAGGACTGTGACCACACACACACGGAGCCTTCCCCATGTGCCATGGTCAGCAGCATTCTAGCCTTGTAATACACCACTTTCTCAATGCCATTCTCTAATTAAGTGGAGAATCTGCCTTTTGTGGGCACACGACAGCTGCCCTCTCTCTGCAGAACACATCTTTTACCCTACCCTGCAGCACTGTTTATTGATTATTTTATTTATTGCCAGGAGAAAGAAGTTTTCATACCAAAAACTCTTGTCTTAGAAACCTTTTAAATAGGTCACAAGAAAGTGAGTAAACATTTTTTCCCCCATGGAAAATGTTATGAATTGTTTCACCAGATAGCAGATTATGAACTGTGGCAGCCAAAAGAAAATACTAGAAAGAAACCTGCTTCTTAGTGAAGTGCACCATAGAAGGCAACTGTTAACAGGCTTACAACAAAAGGACATCCAGGGAGAGTACATACCAAATATATGGAGGTTTCCATGCTGACATGAAGCTATTTCATATTCCGCAACCAATCCTATGTGGGTGGAATGCTCTTTCAGCATAACCAGATCTCAAATAAGGATGTTAAGAGCAAACATTTCCAATTAAAACAAAATCAAGGACTGAGGCAAGAAATTAGTACCTCCCACAGAGTCCTGTATCTTTTTCTTCCAAAAATTTATTAAATTCAGCTTTTTAATTGTTTCAACAACTCTGCCTAGTAAACTTCAGTGATCGTTTGGCAGCAGAGGTTAGCTCCTTGTGGTTGCTAAACAGCTTTTGCTTCCCAGTGTTACCATCATCCAGAAAAAAAACCTCTAAGAAAATCTGGTGTAATGATCTGATTTACACCAGGCAGCTGCCTAATCCAGAACAGGATTGGCCCTGTAAATCTGACAGGTCCATTTACATAGACTATTAATGTGCTTAACCACTCCGACAGCAAGAACTGCTTGTAAATATTATCCTCTTTGGAACACCTAAGCAACATCCTGCAAGCCACTGCAATAACTGGGAAGTTTGCCACTGACAGATGAAGAGGCCTATTGGGCACTGATGGATCATGTAATTTTGTATAAAATTTGCCCCACAGACTTCAAATTCAAACTTTTCATGAAAACACTTTGTATAGAGAATTAAAAAATTGCTGCCAACATGAAATGACCGGAGTCACCAAAACACAGGGCATATATAGGAGCAACACTGACACATCCATGATGTCTTTGGAAGGCAGGAAACTATTAGACAGCAGCTGCCTTCACTACAGCTTCAGATCTTCTACGATGGTTTGGATGGGATGAGTGCACAGATGAGTAATGCTGACAGGTGAGGGAGAGAACTGTATCTTTCAGCTAAACTGTGTTTGAAGAAGGGCTCAGACCATTAGTCATGCTGTCAAAGCGTCTGGACAAGGGAACCGAGTCAATGACCCTTTGCACCATAAAAGAAGCAGCTAGGCAGTGAACAATGCCCATTCTTCTAAATGAATGCCTCAAATACCAGTTCAACTATGAATACCATTATTTCCAGAAGCGAGTTACAGACACATTACTTTCAGCCTTGGGTCCTACTTTGGGCAGAAATGAGGCAACTGTAGATTTATAGCCTGAATTTAAAAGTAGAAAAATATCTACTTCAGATGTCCCTCGATCTTGCTGAATTCCTAATAAAATATTACACTACACAGATCATTTTTCAAGTTAGGATGCCACAGAAAGGATAAAGCTGAGAAGAAAAAGAAAATCTGCTTTTATAGTATCTACAGTCAGTTAATGCAGCCTCATTCGCACTCAGTGTTTCTCCTTTTAGGAGATCCATTAGACTCAGCAGAAACTGCTTATCTCACCAAACCCATGGGTTTGATTTTTTGTTTGTTTGCTTGTTTTGCTATTTGTCTGATTTTGTGGTTGTTTTATTTTAATTCTTTCTATTTAAAAATAGCCTTTGTTTTCCAACTGGCTTCTGCTGTCTACAGCACTTGATGTTTTGTTTTTCTTAGGTTGCTGCTTTCTAGAACAGCAGGCTTTAAAAAGTCAACAGCCTTCTCCAGTGAAGTGGGTTTGTGAGAATACTGATTGTAATCACATTGCCATAGAATAAACAATGTCGGAAGTGATCTCCTGAAGTTACCTGACCCTTCAGTCAAAACAGGTCCAACTTAGAGCAGGCTACTCTGGGCCCTGTCCAGTTAAACTTTGTGTACCTCTGAGGATGGAGATCCCACAAGCTCTCTGGGCAGCTCATTCTAATATGTGACTACTCCATTCCAGAAGCCTAATCAGAATGTCTCTTGCTGCAACCTGTGTCCACAACCTGCTATCATTTCAACGTATGCTGTGAGTAGAGCCTGCCTCCTTCCCTACAATATCCCATTAGGTAGTTAAAGCAATCAGTAACATCCCACCTAAGAATTCCCTTAGGACTGGATAAACAAATCCAGCTCTATCTCTGCCACTCCTTGTATGTAAAGTCCAGTCTGAAGGATGAAGAAAACAGAGGCCAGACTCATTCTGAAAATGAGTGTGGCAGGGCACTAAGCAAACCTGAGGTATAGGAAGGACTTCTGGGGAGAAGCAGCTTTTACAAAACCTGATCTCCAGTAAGAGATGAACTCATTACAGCAGTTGGTCACCACCAAAAGCCTTGTGAAGGATTTGGCTTGGTGCAGACTGGAAGTCTTCTGAACATAAAGTCATTAAATACAATAGGAAGGGAAAGAGGTGTCAACTAAATGCAGGAGTGCTGTCATTTTAGGGAAATCATTAACTACAGCAGACTCACAAGATAAGCCTGACATGGCCACAGCTCACCTCCAGAGCAAGAGAGGAGACGTCTCACGTGCCTGGGCACTCCTGCCAGCTCTGACCACCCCACTGTGATGCTCACACAGTCATCAGCTACCTATCTGAGAGGCAGTCAAGTGGTCCTGAAGGCTTGTTGTGGTCAGCGCTCAGCATGCTTTTCAGGCAGTCTAAACCTCTCCTAATACAGAAGCTCTTCAAAACCTTGAAACGAAGACGCCAAAAAAAAAGTGAAAGAAATTCACTAGAAAAGGAAAAGCTGGAACTAGAAAAGAGGAAAAAAGGCAATAGAACAAAAGTGGAAAACAAAGGAAAAAGCAGTGGAGGATTCTATAAGGAAAGCAAGAAATTAATTTCCAAAATTCCAGATCTATACATCCTATAAAAAATTCCCTTCCTCCCTTTCAGATACATGCCAAAACACCCAAGCCAAATACCAGAAAAATCCCAATATCCCAACAGCGATCACTACAGCTTTGTTAGAACTCAAACCTGACAGCAGCAGCTTCTAAACTTGCCTATGACAAAGCTAAGTGAGATCCTTTGGGGAAAAATAAGAGAAATAAACAAGCTGCTTCAAAAACCAGGCTTTCCTGACAGCAGCGGCACTTCCAGACTTTTCTGGTACTACATTTTAAATATTCCCACGTAACTGACTCAGGTGTACAGTAACAGCCTTGGGTTGCCCTCAAACATTTCCCCTCTGGAATCACAGTCCTAGTACAGATGCAGTCTGCCAGAAAAAAAAGTTACAAATGTGTTGGTATCTGACATATAGTCCATTATGCATTTTGTGAACTGAAGTTCAACAATTACCCACGGTTAGTTAGGTATTATGAGTGGTGCTGGTTGTCCTTTGCTAAGAATATCAACAGGTGGTCTAATTAATGTGGTTTATACTTAGGTTCACCACAAAGTCCTACCACATAGGTGTAAAGGCAAAAGCTGCCTCAGTGTAAATAAAAATCAGAGTTGTTGAGTTAAAAAGGGAAGCATGCAAGAACAATTTAGTTGCTTTCCATCAGACTTTACAGATGTAAGAATTTAAGCCTCCTTCTAAAGTGGAGATAGTGAGTGGGGAGGTGCTGCATGCTTTCAGTACAGGTGGACACAAGCTTGCCTGAGAACTCAGCTAGCTAGCCAGAGAAAAAAGACCCAGATACCTGATGGAAAAGAAAAATGTTTCTCAAGAGATTCAAGGATTAAAAATGAACAAAGGGTTCACAATTCTATTAAAGAAATATTCTTATGCACATCTGATGATATATAACATACTGACCTACATCGATTTCCCCACTTGTAAGAAAGCCTGAGAACAAAAGAGGTCCGAGTAATAGTTACAGGAAAAATATATTTTAAAAAGTGTGCAATATTATATAACTTTATTCTATCAACAAAACTACGTTAAGGGAACATGATTATCCTGTCAAGCTCCAAGAAATCAGGAAATGCAAACCTAAAAGATAACTGAGAAGCTAAAGTCTGCCTCTTGATATATAAATTTTAATGCTTCTTTCTTTTTTTAGCCATCTCCCATCATAACTTTTTCCCAATGCAACATTATAAATGTATGTTTGGATCACCCAGACTTTGTGTGAAGTACAGGCAATCCAAGATATACTCAACATACAGATAAAACAAAGGATAGCATGATCATGATAGGGCTTGAATTTATGTGCACATGGACATCAATGCATACTAAATAGGGCAGACACCTGCAGGCACTGGTGTCTCTTGTGATGTTGAAAAACCTTTTTGCTTTCAGTCACTGCTTGCTCCTCTCTCTCACCGACTTAGTGTATTTCTACTGAAACGACCTGCAAGTTATTGCAGGTTATCCACAAACATTCAAAATGACCTACAAATCCACCAGTCACAAATACGTGCAATTTCATCTCATAGTCATTTCCTCAGTCATGTCTGCTGATTTTAGGTTAACTGAGGGTATGAGCTATTTCAGAAGAGATCTTAAGTACTGGCTATTTTTATAAAGGATTATGCATTGCAAAACTACAATAATGTTCTTCTCTACCCAGATCTTTCTCCCTGCCCCTCTTCTTTCCAGGACTAAGGAAAGCAGACAAGAAAACAAAACAAAGATATTTCAAGAAAACTTAGTTTTTTTCTCTATTACTCTAGCTGCTGGAAACTCTTGGTTACTGAAAATCCAATCAGGACTAAATTGCTGGCATCCATCAGCTGTAGAAGATATGAAACTTCACTGCAGAGCTACACACAGGTTCAGTGCAGCCTATAGATGGGGCTTTAACAAATTCTATGACCTCCTCCTTTCCCTCTTCATGTCTGGCTGCTGCTCTGACGTAAAGAAATCCAACAGTGCTTGAAAACAGCTAGTTGGTACATGAGAGCTGCTGAAATTTGCTGAAAATTGCTGAGTGAGAGACTGGGCACATAACTGCCCATCTTGGCTTAAGTTCATGTCTTGGCTTGTATTCAGATACATGTGATACAGATGTGTGGATACAATAAGAGGTCTTGTACCTATCTCCCAGCTTTCCTCCCACTGTACCAGTTTTCCAGCTGGCCACAGAGAACACAGCAGCCTTCAGCTTAGGAATACGTGATTCCACTAAAATCTGTGTTACATTTGTGGGTGGTTCAGAGATTTTATAATCTGTACACCTACCCAAAAATTTATCATTATTCTCAACAAAGCTTTTGATTCAAAATTGTAAAAGTAAAACTGTACTTTGCTTTTTCACAGCAAATTCGCAACTTTCATGTTCAGCTTACTTCTCATCTGTGTGTCCTAAACATTTCTCTCCCATCTGAAAACCTGCAGGCTACAGATCTGACTGCAACACAGAGCACAGGCAGCTTGGTCAGTGCATCAGGAGACCTGAGACAGAAACCACAGCTAAGTCCTCATGCTCTTTTCTGAAAGAAAAGAAAGTGAACAAAAATCTACAACCAAAACAACCACCAAAACCAATTCAACTCAACTTGCATCAGACTCCAAAGCAGCTTGTCCACAGTGACATGCCTTATAGCAATTAGTTATTTAAAACAGCCACACAAAGAAACACAATGTAAATAACTTGCATCTAGCCTGTTCACCCAGCAGTTCACTGAATGGGCAGAAATATGGATCAGTGGATCTGGCCTTCAGGTTACTTTAAATCTATACCAATAGATTTAAAGCCCATAGCCACACCTTCGTTATCATCTCTCCCTGCAGATTAGCCTTCCTCTTAGCTTTTCACCTGGCAGTGTGTTTGAGACACAGTAGCAAATACTGTTAAACAAAAGACCATCTTCAAGAAATGAGATGAGCCTCTGACATCCTAACATTGTTTTACAAACATTACAGATATTTTAAAAAATAAAACCTTAAGACAATAATTCTGCTGTTTTACCATGTTTTCCTGATGTCCTGTTTTTCTATTGCTACAAAAGTTATCATAACAATTTTACAAAACAAGTTCCTTTACTGTCCTACCTTCATCTAGTTATTTTGACTAATTCATTGCAAACTCTTAAAGAGCCATTTGGGATTTTATTCATTGCTTTGGATAAGCAGTGAGTTCATGTTTTTCCTTGTACATCTTTTAAAATTTATTCAACATCTTAAGAAGGTTTACCCATACAAACAGCTGTCTCTCAGCTAATATTTGCATTCCTTCTTCAACATGAGTCATTTCTTCTTTGTTCTAAACTAATCAGCACGGCTTAGTATGCCAACCCCCCTGAATGGACATGTCAGTCAGAAACCTGACCACTGTGCTTTTCAGCATAGCTAATACTTACTATTAAGTCTTCTGCTTTGTCACATCAGCTAATAGGAATTAACAGCAGATTAAAGTCTATGATAACTTTTGTTTGAGAATTTAATGTTTGAGAATTTAAAATTAACCCTTTTGGAAAATATTAATTCTTAGCACATAACCAAGAAGTAAAACATTGCCACCCCCACCTGGGGTATAAATATGAGGATGACCAATGGTCAAGTGCTATATAACAAAGCTGAACAAGACATTAAAAAAAGGCAAAAATAGCTTGAAATTGCAGGTACTAAAGATGGGCCACCATCAAGAAATCAGAATCTGAACAATTACAATTCATACATTAAGTCAGACAGTCTTGAAAAAGTGTCAGCATAATTTTAACGATAATCAGAACACGGGCCTCTTGTCTTATGAAAGCACAATATCCTCCCAGAAACATGACTGGAAATTACTTCCTAGGTGTCCTGGTTTCAGCTAGGATAGAGTTAACTTCTCGGCAGCTGTTAGAGGTGCTGTGTTTTGGATTTGGAATGAGAATGGTATTGATAACACACTGATGTTTCGGCTTTTGCTAGTTGTTTTTATCCCAAGTCAAGGACTTTTTTTTTTCCTTATCATGTTGTTCCAGTGAGGAGGTTCACAAAAGAAACTGGGAGGGAGCACATCTGGGACAGGTGACCCAACCTGTCCAAAGGGATATTCCAAGAGATTACTATGGAACGTCAAGCCCAGTATATAAACTGGAGGGAGTTACCTAGTAGGAAAGTTGATCTGGGTTTGGGAAAGGCAGTCTGGCATCAGTCAGCAAGAAGTGAGCAATTCTATTGTGCATCACCTCTTTTTCCCTTTACTATTATTATTACTATTATTATTATTACTATTATAATCATCATTTAACATTATTACTGTATTTTAATTTCTTTTCACTTATAAACTGTTCTTATCTCAACATACAGGTTTAACTTTGATTCTCTTCCCCGTTCCATTGGGTTGGGTGGAGAAGGGGGCAGCTTAAGTGAGTGACTGCATTGTGCTTTACTTCTAGCTGGGCTTAAACCAGACACTGGGGCGTGGAGACCAGTAGATACAGCAATTGATACATTTCATCCCAGCTGATTCAGATTTCTTAGCTAATTAACACCATTCCTGTTCCAAAGGTCTTCTACCCCAGAAGGTAGAAGTAAAGCCTTTGATACTGTTTCCCACAGCATTCTCCTGGAGAAGCTGGTAGCTGCTGGGTTAAAAACTGGTTGGATGTCCAGGCCCAGAGAGTTGTGGAGAAAGGAGCCACATCCAATTACTCCCTGGTAATAACCTAGTGGAGTTATTGGGGCACATCCTGTTTAATATCTTTATTGATGATCTGGACAAGGGGATTGAGTGCTCCCTCAGTCTGCAGATAACATTAAGTTAGGCAGGTGGAGGATAGAAAGGTTCTGCAGTGGAATCTGGACAGGCTGGATTGATGGGATGAGGCCAGCTGTAGGAGGTTCAATACAGCCAAGTGACAGGTGTTACACTTAGGTCACAACAACCCCAGGNAGGTGTTACACTTAGGTCACAACAACCCCAGGCAGCGCTATAGGCTGGGGACAGTGTGGCTGCAAAGCTGCCTGGCAGAAAAGGACCTAGGGGTACTGGTCAACAGCAGCGCAACATAACCTAGTGTGTGCCTAGGTGGCCAAGCAGGCCAGTGGCATCCTGGCCTGGATCAAAAATAGGGTGGCCAGCAGGAGCAGGGCTGTGATTGTCCCTCTTTATTGGGCTCTGGTGAGGCTGCATCTCAAGTACTTTGTTCAGTTCTGGGTGCCTCACTTAAAGTAAGATATTGATGTGCTGCAGGGAGCCCAGAGAAGGGCAACAAAGCTGGTGAATGGTCTGGAGGGTAAGTCCTCTAGGAGCAGATGAGGGAGTTGGGGTTGTTTAGCCCGGAGAAAAGGAGGGTCAGCGGTGGCCTTATTGCTCTCTACAATTTCCTGCAAGGAGGTTGTGGCAAGTGGGGCATAGCCTCAAGACACAGCAGGGGAGTTTCAGGTTGGACATCAGGAAGAATTTCTTCAAGGAAAGGATTTTTAAGCATTGGAATGGGCTGCCCAGGTAGGTGGTAGAGTCACCATCCCTGAAGGTGTTCAAGAAACTAGTGTACTTGGCACTTAGTGCTATGGTCTAGTTGACAAGGTGATCAGTCAGAGGCTGGAGTCAATGATCTTGGAGGCCTTTTCCAACCTAAACAATCCTATGATTCTATACCTCAGTTGTAGTTCTATACAAAATCATGAGGTTGTTATCCACACTCAACATTTCTTCTTCCCGTATTTCTATATAAACACACAAAGATCTTCAACTTATGAGTAGCAGAGATTGTAAGAGATTCTGAAAATGTCTGCTTACGCCTTCAACAGGAATTTAATTTTGTATTAAAAATTGTCCAAGAGAAGATGCAGATCAGAATCACATGTCACCCGATGCACATGCATCTAAGTACTGTAGAAGAACTTCAGTAAAAGGAAACATGGTAAAGCTGTAAGCAGTGCTAATGGATACAGAGATAGGAGAGATCAACAGCTTCTTATCTCCATCTTTGCTAATCCTGGAACATGGGAGAAGACAATAAAATTGAACAAAGGTAAATACAAAAATTGAAGAAAGCAAAGATGATTTTTTTACTTGTAAGGCCTAATTAAGGGAAAAATTTGACCCTGTGGCGGGACTCAGAAAGCTTACAACTGACAAGCTCAAAATTATTTTCCTGCTGCAATGCTTTGCAGTCATCCAGCCTCCCACTTACAACAGTGACAAATTTTTCCAACGGCTACCTCTCTATGAGGGTCCAGTGCAGAGCAGGAAAGGACAGCTAGAGAAAACATTAGGGCAAGTCATGATGTGACTAAGCAGTCCTGGAAATAAAATGGAACACAGAATATCAAACCCTGGTCTTTTCCTCTTTATGCCCCATCAGGCAGTACTGTAGACATACCAAATTTGACCTAGAGGATGTCATGCCCATGCACTACAGGATTCTTATAGCCTCCATGGTCTTGGGTGTTGGACTAACTGGATACTGGATTCACCCTGGCAACATTCCTGTTCCTTTTTTTCTGAGTAAAAAGTGTATTTCTATTTTTAATTAAGATTGTTCCAAGTATAAATAGTGTTTTCACTAAATAATAGTCAAACACACACAAAAAAATGGGTAAAACACAATGTTGTCTTTTTAAATTCATTAGCAGGCCTCTAGTGCACCCAACGAGATTTAAATCAATGTGTACAAAATTGGCAATAACAAATCAAACTGGCAAATGCAGGGGAAAAGGGTAGAAAGGATCTATTTTGTAAAGCAACATCAAAGCAAATCTTTTTGCAACTTCTGAACTAAAATACATTGGAAAGCTGTGTCATGTAGTCTAAACTACCCCATGTAATTTATCTGGCGCTCACCCACAATCAGATTCATGCCCTATCACAGCAAATAATTCCTAGAAGGGAGGAAGCAGAAGGTGCTTCATTCCTTCACTCAGCACTCTATCACATTCAGCTCTGAAGTACTCCCCAGGTCTAAATCCTTCTTTCCTTCCCCCTTCAAAAACTAAAATATCTGCCCTCAGACCCACTGCAATGTCAGAAACTGCATTGTTTTTCATTAATCTGGCCAGATGCAGGAGAGAGTATCTAAGAATGTAAAAGGCCAAAGCAAGGATGATTACACCAGTGCAGTGTGCTGAACAGTTGCTGATCTCTCCATAATTTACTAAACTACAGAAGGGAGCAATATGATGTGCAGATATTACTATGGCTATTATGTGACTGTAACAAGAGACATTCCAAAAGCAAGTGGCTGGGAAATACCAGACTCTTATTGAACCCATTAACAAATAAATGGCTTGTGTAATGGTCTTCTTGATGCTGCTGAAATAAAATCACTCCAGTTCCCATCTGTCATACTTTTTATTTCTTCACTTCAACTATCTGTTGCATTGCAAGTCTGCTAATTAAACCACGCTAAATTTACACTTAGAAGTTCATACAGA
This sequence comes from Illadopsis cleaveri, assembly GCA_013399915.1. NCBI lineage: Eukaryota > Metazoa > Chordata > Aves > Passeriformes > Timaliidae > Illadopsis > Illadopsis cleaveri. Next base: position 209,937 of record VXBB01003074.1, on the reverse strand, counting down.
ATCAGATGCCCAGTAAGGTTAAATTTGACCCAAGTATTTTCTTTGAAACAACATGTACAAAGAAATTAGGGCAACAGGGAGAAGGCCAAAATTGGTGCAACTGACCTGCACAGTGAAGACTAGGCTGTGGCCAGTGATATTTTGGGATGGTTCAGCAGCTCCACAATTAGTGCTGCTTAGGTAGAGTCCATGAGAGGGCAAGAAATGGACAACAATTTAACTGAAACTGTAAATTGTAGCATTAACCCTGGTTTTAGTTCTGTCCTACTCTGCTTTAAATCTGAAGAACTGCACATTTGGACTACCACAACAGGAAAAAGTCTGATGGATGAACACTTACAGAATTATTTTACTAAATAATTTAGAAGATGCCAGCTTTTTCTTATGTCACCTCTTTCCTCTTTAAATCCATTGCAGCTTTGTCTACAGCAACACGTCATGCGTGAAGCCACTATGAATTTAAGCATGCCTGCAGTGGTAAAAGAGGGCTAAAAATGAGTGTCAGGACCTCCACAACTTCCACTTCAGATCATTCCACACTTCAGTGCACCGAACAGGACACTTGTCCCAGCCACCCTGCCTGTACAGGCACACAGCCTTTCCCTGCTCCAAGTGCCTGGTACTCTGCTAGGGATTCATTTGATATAAAAGCCTAGTTCCTCCATGCTCTCATATATTACCTGGATTCACCACAGGATGCAAAAGGGCACCGGCTGTCAAGGCAGCAATATGTGCAGAGTTGCTGCTTGACAACAGCACTCCATGGTGATTGTTCCAAGGCAGCATGGCCAGCCCTCGTCACTGACAAGCATCGCGTTCCAGAGAAGCAAGCACTGATCCTTGCTCACCTGCTGCCCCGCATACCACATGCACCATATAAGAGGCTCTTCCCCTTCTCTCCTAGATATGTACTTCTTGAAGATCTGTGTGAAATATGCAGGTGGGTTTGGGCAGAAAAAACACTGAGAAATATTTTGGGATAATGTGTTGAATAATTTTTTCCAATCTATTCTGATTTTTGATGCCAAGGCTTATTTTAGGTACTTGGGTTTGCAATTCCATTAAGATGGTCAAATAATCTGTTTTTCATATGGATGAATCAGGAAATTATGAAGACTGCAAAATTAAATAACATTTAAATATGCAAACAACTGTGTGCTGGAAAGCAGAGACATTCCTCCTGGGGTGGAACAATAAAAACACATATACCTGCATATTGAGAGTTACAGGCTGCTGCTGAGGAAATCAATGTTCATGAAGAAAATTGTTTGTACCTCCCCTGCTCAATTTGAGCTTGTTAGATAATAAATTATGAGCACTTACCTCTCAAAAAGGGTGTAAATCTATGAATGAATGGTAATAGGAATTTCAACCACATCAAGCTGAAAAGTCGATAACAAGATAGAGAAAAAAGCCACCAGGAGCATGGACTTGGATAATTTCTTACTTTAGCCACTGACACATCTGAAATTTGTCATAATGAAAATGCAAGTGACTCTATTTGTCAGTTCTATTCTTTTTTGAAAGATACTGCCAATTTGAAGGAAAATAATTAAACATTTCCAGTAAAGTCAGTGAAGTTCCAGCACATGCTCCACACCTTTACTAAAGCAGAACTGTAAAAGCAAGTATTATCAAACTGCACTCAGAAGAGACCTTCATTACAAATGAGTTTTCTTAATATTTAAAGAAAATCTCAACCATCCCTATTTAAAATGAGAGTAGGGAAACTAAAAGGAAGAAAAAGGTTATTATTTATAACACAGTGACTATAGTTATGCTGCAGTCGAAGGACCAATTACATCTTGGTTACGCTTTCCAACTCCACTAATTCACATAAATTAAGTGCTTGCTACATGACAGGGTAATTGCAGTGTAAATACAATAGACTTTATATAACTGGATACTGAAAAAGAGCCTGTGTTACTGAGGTGGCAATAAGAATTAATTTGGACGTGTCATTAACCTTCAAATTCCTTGAATCAGTGATAATTAGGATATAGAAAAGCATAACCAAAAATGTAATTACACTGAACTAAGGGCTCAACTGTGCAAGTATTAAGAAGCTGCTTATGGGAGTAAGTATACTTGAACATGAACTGAGTATGGCCAAATTAGGCTGTAAAACACTACCGTGTGTTTATAATGAAACAACATGGAAGTGAAAAAGAAGAATTAATGACATTTTTCAGATGTAAGAAGCACGCCAAGGGTTGTTCTGATATCAGAAGTTGTTCCCTTATATTATGTAGCTAGTGGGGTCAAATTCTGCCAGGAAAGCCCCGCTTCCCTCTGAATGCATGTTAGCTGTAGCCACTGAAATGGCTGGTGTACCCCTTCTCTAGAACATTTCAAAGCAAACATACAATGCGTGCAGACAGGACTGAACATGAAAGTGCTAGTGTTCCCTATGTACATCAAATCTTTGTTGATTCCCTTCTAAGAGGTACTACTAAACTTCTCTGATCAGTTTCTGTCAGCTATGACAGCTTCCTAACTCCAGACACTAAAATGTTCTTTTGCACACAATGACAAAATTGCTCCTTGAATGCCTATGGAAAGCCAAGGAACTGTCTGTTCAAATGCTAAAACAACTCTCGAGTCAGTGTAATAATTTCTTAGAATTTAAAGGCTTCATGTCTTCATGTTAGACCACTTCATGATGTTAGCCTAGACCAGTGGCAATGTATGAGCACATATGCAGGCAGGGTGTGGAGAGCACTGCTGCTGTTGTGAAAGAACTCGTGCATCAGGGACAACCCAAAACGGGCAGATACTTCCAACAGATAAGAAACCCACACAGGTCACTTTCCTTCCACAGTTCATGGATCAGCTACTTTTTTCCGAATTATTCACCTCAAATAGTCAATCAGGGAATCCACTCTCTTTCAGCAATTGTTTCTTAGCATATATATTTTCTGCTAGGTGCTCTTTTACATTGGAAAGGGACCATATGCTGGCAGAGAGAACTTTGTATTTGACTGCTTTCTTCCAGCTGAGTGAATATTTCCAGTCATTTCCCCTTTCCATTTTGGCTTCATTGTTTTTCATTCCTGAATGACTTACCTTTGCAGGTAAGAGGGGGAAACGCATACAGAACATTGGTGGTACTAAAAATGCTGTTAATTGCCGTGTGTTGGAAGGTAGCTGCAGCTGGGGGAGCTCTGGCTACTTCTCAGATCAAGATAAGAAAAGGGGATTCTCTTGCTCACTTTTGACAAATGCTCAGTCACCTAAGCATACCCATAGCTTCCAGAGAAGTGCTGCTTCCCTCCCTGGAAACCCTGAGCCTTTCAAGGTACACCACTTACACTTGTTAAAGACGTACCTGGCTGGCATTCTTTGCTGTGATTAATTGCAGCAGCCTCATGCAGTGTTTTCCATAAACTTTTTTTTAACCTCAATTGCTGAATAGTGCAGAAGCCACTAGAAGATTCTGTTCCCTCATTATTTGGTGTCTGTTGAAGCATAATTATACCTGCACCCTCCAAATCAGATTGCTACATTTGTTCCATAGCAATGTCCTAGAAACATGGACAGTTTTAAAACTCACTTATCACAGAATCAGACATAAAGTGAAAAAAGAAGACACCAGTGAGATTTTAAAATCCAGCCTTCCAACAGAATGAGAGATACAGCTGCTTGTACATGCACACTCTCATAAAATCCCGTCTTGCAGCACATGCATGGAAATGAAGCAGAATCCTTCATTATCAAACACTCCTCAGCAGCCCACGCTCTCACGTGACAGCACGTAATGCAAATATTTACAGCAGGAAGTTCTCAGGAATGATCAGTCACCACCAAATAGCAGTAGCTTATCAAGCAGTAATTCCTGCTGTGGGAAACCCAGCTGAGGCAGCACTTCCACACAAACACAACAGAGAGAAGGTCTCTTTCAATAATCAGCTCCAATTTACACAGCTTTTCTCACAATGCAAAGTGTATCTGACAAGTCCCACCACGATCTGTGAGACAGAAACAGTGGCATGGAAGCTCCAGAGGTTCAATCAGCTGAGGTTCTTTGCATCTAATACACAGTGAGTGAATGCTCCCAATTTAGTGAAGACATTTGTCCTGAGGCTAAAGCATTGATTCTCCACTTACTGCCTTTTAATTGTGATGTATCCAGTTTATCATTTTAGACTATAAACTCTTAGGGAGAAAGGTTCTTCTTTCTCCTGCATGCTTTTTTCATGTCAGTTTTATTTTTACTGCAACAAAACCTTGTTCAGGTTAAATAATTTTTATATTAACAAGATAACACTTCCCTATTGCTAGAATAAATTGCTGTAACCTGTATTTCTTTCTAAAACAATGTCTGATGTAAAGTTGAATCAGTGGTGACAATGATATGAATAAATGAAGAGTAACTAATACAGGAACATTCCAGATGTTGTGAAAATGTTCTTTTCTACTGAGAAAACTGTTTGCTCATCCATACCATGGCAATGTTTATGCTTTAGTAGTATAAATTCCTGTGCACAAGCAACACTGCTTTTCACTAGTCCTGAAAAAAAGGAGCCAGCCAGGATGTTCCTTTTCTTTTTTTCCAGAATTGCAGGTGCTCTTCTTTAGTATCATTACCCCCAGGCCTATGTGCTGCCCCAAATTCACATTTAAGCTTCTGCCATGTATGAACTGGCCAAAGTGCACAGCCCTTCATTCCCAGATATTCAAGCTTGATGATTCACAGGCAATAAAATGTGACAGGACTTTTCACCAACAAACGAACTGCAGGGCATCCTAATCAGCAGGCAAGGCAGCTCTAACAACTGGGTTACAGCGTAAGGGGATAAACTCAAATGGAGCAGAACGTTTGTAAAACAAGAAATGTGAGCTGCTACTCAGCCTAAAGCACCACTGGTGCTATACAAAGACATCCAACTTACACAGCAGCTTTTTTTCCCCTTTGGAAGTAGGATTCCTTTCAACTGCCATTTAAAGACCGTCTCAGCGTGTGAACAAGAATAGCGACTGCTTACAGCCCGCAGCATGACTACTTCCAGCTTCTTTTCCCTTTTCAATTGCAGCAAACTGCAGTCAGACAGACAATGGAGGGGGGCTTTTTGTTGTTGTTGTTTTAAGTTGCGGTGTTAGGATACTGCTAGTTACCAGTGTTTTCAGGCTCACTGACAGGCCACACACCAAGCAGCCAGTATGTCAGCTGCTGCCCCTGATGCAGAAGCTGCCACGTGCTCGGAGGCTTGGATAGAACCCACTTGGGTGGCTCTGGTATCAGCTGCAGATGAGTTAGTACTAGCAGTAAAAACACTGTCCCCAGAAGGTCACCTGTCCCCAAATGCTGCTTCTCAAAGAACACCTGCTCTGGATCTTTTTCCTAAGCTGTGCCAAACAAAAAGGTTTGCTCAGGTCAAAAACACAAAGCCTCCTTCTCTCTGTCCCCCTACTGACAGCCTAGGAGTCAGTGAATTTATGACACTGTCACTACAATGGCAAAGCTCTCTTTGGTTTCAAAAAAACTTCAGCTTCGACACCCACAATGGGATCCCTAATGAGATTATCTCCCTGTAAAGGTATTTTTTCTAACACACTTAGGTCCATCAGCCACTGCTGAAACTCCTACTGGCTGCAACAGAGGGTAAATTTCTGTGCACAGACACAGGATGGCTTCTATGGGATGTGTAGGAAGGTGTTCTAGGATCTGAAGAAAGCTCTCTCTGAGCAGCAGAGGCCCTCTCTGCACTGAGGCCCAAGCAGTCAGAAGACCACAGTTTTTGTTGGTACTGTAAGAAATGTCATGCCCAGCACCCTGGGGCAGTGCTCTGAACCACTGGAACAATGAGAACAACTGAGGAATTTGATGCATCCCCATCCATCAAGAAGGGCCCTGTATGTCAAGTCTCACTATGGTAAGAAATGTCAGGGACCCCAGGTGAGCTACAGGCATGGTGCTAGACTGCCACAGCCCTTAACTGATTGCACAAAATAGTGAAATCACAGTCAAAGGTGAGTGTTTGCAGTTCTAGAGATAATATCTGCACTTTGCATGGTAACATCCAACCCCCAGCAGCATCTAGTTAGTGCAGAGGCCCTCAAGAACCAAGAAAAGAGTAGGGCTGGGCAGATCCTTTGTTATCCCCTTCCCTACCTGTGCAATGGGACTAACACCACTTGCCAATGGTACAGGATGCTATAAAACATTGAAATACTTTAGTAATAAAGTCTGGACATGTACTGCAGAGAGACAGATGGAGAAAGCCATCTGATGGTATCAGCTGGGACTGGAATTGAAGGATCACACTTAGCTGAAAGCCTTCACACAAGCAAGAGTTGACCCAGTATTTTTCTCCAAACTCTGAAGGAGTTTTCAAATTTATAGCACTTTTTCCTCCTCTTTGCACTCATACAGAGGGTTCCATCCAAGTTCATACTGCATAACATTTACTGCCATTCCATTGCTTCTGTTGTCTTCACTTAGTATTTGCCTTACAATGCACCAAATAAGTCATGCAGCAAAACAAGGAAGAAGAAAACAACAGACAAAAAGATGCTGCACCTACAACACTGCTGGCCTCTCTGGTCTGCAAAAAACCCACACAGGCTATTTTGAAACCCAGAAAGGCAGGAAAAAATTAGAAGATTACAGAAAAAGAATGTTATTTCCAAGGACACTGCTTGTGTCCTCAAACAGAAAACCATTATCTGATACCACTTTTAATCATATTTTGGTTTTTAGTTGTGTACAGTATCCTCAACTAAAGGTCATAATAGGCAGTCCTCACCTGATTTCTATGAAGACCATGAGTACTGCATGAAGAGGATTTTCTTTTAAGCACAACTCCTCCCTTGGCTGAAAGTGAATGGCTGTTTTATTTCCCCATAAATACGTATGTAAAACTCTCAGCTAAAGAACTTGGAGAGATTACCTATTTGCATTTTACAAAGGCACAGGTCCTCAGACATTCTTCTACTAATTTTATACATACTGCTGATATTTTATAATGACAGAGTAACCCTTCCATACTAGACCTGAAAAATTTGTGCAGTTGGCTCCAACTCAGGTCAAAGACATGGACGGGAATAATGCAAAAACAAATTCTAATCTCTCAGCCTACTGGTAGCTATCACCTTGGCTGGCTGGCTTACCTTCCAGAGAAGACAGGAGCTAAATCAATGACTGACGTTATCCCACCAAATTACAACAACCAGGAAATCAGCAACAAGTCCTGGGGTAACAAGATGTGACACACTACAGGCTAAAAAGAACTTTTCAGCATCCCTCACAATGAAGATATCCAAGGCCACCTCCTAATGTTCTTCTGAAGATAGCTGAAGGAAACTCTTCAGGATCTAAAACTGATGAATGACTTCACCATAAGGATGTCAGAAAGGTGCAGTGAGACATGAATGCCTTTTAGTCCTAAAGGATGTGCCAGCAACTCTTACCCAGCATCTAGTTTGCAGATATATTGTGCATCAAAAGAAGGCAAAGAGAAACCACCAAAAGTCTTTTTATGGCTCAAGGGTGAAAAAATGAATCCTTTCTGGCTCTGGTGGAATCAGATACAGCCAATACACAGCACGGGAGACTTTTCAGCCTTTCTAGAAATATTAAGTTTGGACTGGGAAAAAAACCAATCAAANAAAAAAAAAAAAAAAGAAAAAAAAAAAAAAGGGCAGCTAAAAAATTACGCTTCAGTGATGTTCACTGAAACCTACACACCCACAGGTAAGACATTTATTTCCTGTTCTTTTCTGAACCCATCTTCCAGACTGAACAATGTCTAAACTAGTCTTTTTCTTATGCTGGTTGGAATACAACTCCTCAGCTCATGCAGGTCTCTGCCAAGCCTGGCAGGCAGTGAAACACTGTCAGCAAGGCCAGACAAGCTTTGGAGGTCATCAAGTCTCTTTGTGGGCTTCTAAAAGATGTTTCACTCTCAGGGTGATAAAATTTCCTGATACCAGACAAGATATATAGCTTTTTAGAGCTATCTAAGCCACAGAGCTTTGCTAGGCTCTAGCAAATCAAAATTGCTCTCAGTGAAGCCTAAATCTGTCAAAAATTATATTCAGTCCTTTGATAGATCAGGTCCCAAGTGCCCATTTCTTACCACTGATGGGGGCATGTCACAGTGTGCTTGTTCCTGGAACTCAGAGGCAATGCTGTGAAAATGCTCATTTTGAAAAAAAGCACTTAAAAGAGGAAAATCTTTTCCCTTTCTGGACACTTACTGTATTTACAGTCCAAGGATCCCAAATCCTCTAGGGGTATCACCCAAATCTCACAGCACCCAGGAGAGATGACAACTCTACAGAACAGGATACAGCTAGGATGTGGGACTTGCCCCAAATAAGAGAGGTTGTCAGTGACAGATTCAGAGCTGAATCTACATTCTCTTGGCATACAAACCCACATCTCCATGGAAAGATGACCCATTTCTCTGTACCACAATACAATGAAGAGCAAATATTATGTTCACTTTTGATATGAAGGTATATAAAGCAGGCAGGGAAAGCAAGGCATAGCACAATGACAACGGAATATACATGAAAAAAAAAAGTCAGCAAAACTTACAGGAGCTGCGTTGTTTTTCACTGTCACACTTGGAGTCGTGGCTCGTAGTGCCCCACTCACGCCATGGTAGTACTTGAAGCAGATCTTTGTTTCAGCTAAAAAAAACCCAAAACCAAAAGGGATATTTAGGATTAGAAAAACTGCCAGGGGTAATCTGCATGATCAGCTGCAGCTCACAGGCACACGGCTGGCAAGCAGTTACATTGCAAATGGTTCATTCTGGCTGCATGGTACAACAGGATACTTCCTGCCTCTGATCTTCCCCTTTGCCAGAGTGAAATTTGGAGTTTGGTTCATAGACTTAAAACAGTTAAAATCCAAACCTCTTCTGAGCAGAAGTTAACACAGACAGACCTTAGAGCACTTGTTTACCATCCTTTAGGAGGAATAAAAGTAGGGACATATAAATCTTCCCTGTTCAGACATACCAAGCACTAATGTGCAGAGAAATTGAGGAACTTCCTTAGGACAAGATTGCATAGCTACTCATTGACAGGTTTCACTGTGCCAATTTGTTCTGGCCTTGGCCAGGGCAAGGACGTAGATCTCCACAGATGAACTGCTCTGGCAGTTGCTACATTAAAGCATTTTCAGGAATAGCAGAGTACCACCAGACTCTGCCTAAGTGTATTTCCACTGACTTCTAAAGATTTAAATTAGGTGAGGAACACAGGAAAGGTCATGATTTTTGACACTCATCACGATGCTTTTTGCCACATACATTGACATTGAGGGAAACTCATCTCAAAAACTGTATCTAGGCACAGAAGTGCAAACAGCTTCATGTTAATCAGCACTTCACAACTCACTTTCTTGCCTGCTACAGGAAGGAAAGACAGTTCCAGCCAGCTTCTGTGTTGGTCTGTGACTACAAACAGATGCAAAGTGCTGCTACTTGCCTACCTGCCTGGAACTGGTGACTTGCTGGAGCTCATCCTGGCCTGCCTGCTGGCATGCAAGAATTTTCTTCCACAGTAAATTAGAAGTGAACTGGCCTGGTATGTGCCTACAGTCGGGACCCAGCACTTATGCAGTGTTACATATGTAACAGGTATGTTTGTGGGATCTGAAAAATGCCTGTTTAAATAAAAGCAGCTTTCACATCTTCTGGTTTTAACAGGATAATGACATGGAATGTTCATCTGTTCCAAGACTCCTTAAGACCTTGCTTTTCAGCTGCTGCTGTAGCTCAGGGAAAACACCAGCCTTTGCCAGCAGAGCCACAAAAACACTCACTATAACTACAGTGCCTATGTAGGAAAACAATAAAAAAATGCCATTTACCTGTTTTAACATACAAATTGCATTGCAGCTTTAATACCAGTAACAAAACTCACTGCAGCTGTGACAAAAAATGCTAAGAGCTGAGACTGTGACCACAGGTTCTAGTGCTGTGATCTGCTGTTTGTAGATCCAAGAAACAACTGCATAGCACCTCAGGTGGAAGCGAAACCTGGGACATGAAAAGTGGTGGAGACCCTCAGAACCGCAGGCCTGAATTGCTTACCCTGATACCTACACAGGGAAATAGGTGGAAAGAGAAATCCTGATATTTTTTGAAAGACAAAATAATTTTAGAGGTGTAAAGCCTTCCCAACTTTCACATGTCACTTGGGAAATGAAAAGCAAAGAGGTGATGTTCCCAAGTAGTTCAAGCACTACTTGCTTTCAGGTGGGTTCCCAGTCCTCCAACCTGAGGGGTGCTGCAGGAATGTGCAGTCCATCGATGAGAAGCACAGTGCCAGCACACTTAATCTGTCACCATATTTTCCATCCCCACAGCCTTCTCTTCACCAGACGACCAGGTGCACATTTCTGCTCATACACTGAAATACAGCCTCTCCCACTATATCCACAATGTGTACATGTGTCCCATTTACTTCACAGCTTTCCACAAGAATTGGAACAGAATAAAAAGTCCTTCAGCACTTCCACGAGGGGCAATGGGGCCTATCCTGGGGTTGAATTCATAGCTATACCCCCAAATGAAATTCTGGAACTTCAAGAGATTTACTTGAGGTGTCAGTGCAGCCGAGCAAGTGACCCTGTTGTTGCACCTGGGAGCAGCAGCTGTTTCCTTTTGACAGCAAAAAAAGCTGGATGAGCCTGTGGGACAAAAAAACTGCAAGTCCAGATTGTATTTTCACATTGTAATTTTCTCTACAGGACTTTTAACAGCTCAGCAGCTAACTCATTTACTTGCTGAGAGGACAGCAAAAGCTGAGGATGTCACAATAGCTAAAACATGCAGTTCTCACCAATTATTCAAATCTTAATTTTCTTCTCCCCTGGAGATTTTTAGCTACAGTTTCCATGGAACATTGAGAGCTAAAATAAAGAGAAACCTTAAAAAAATTATTAACTTTTGTAGTTAATAAAATATAACTTCAGGTATTAGCTTGTATGACAATGTTCAGACCCCACAGCAGGAAATCTTGTCATAGGTTGACAAGTAGGAAATCAGTTACCATGTGCATCGGGAAAATTTTAAAAGAATCCATTTAATTAAACTAAAAGTATTAGAGGGAACAGAAGGAGAGAATATATCCATATGCAGTTAATCTGGATATTAATACCACTTTCAAGGACAAAGTGGAACTAAGATGAATATGTAATTGGAAAAGAACCATGTGATTATTACAAGTTCCTCTCAGTTTCACATTACTATTTCTAATTTAATTTGCAACCAAACTGCCCACATACAGGTGCAAACCGCAACAAAGCAACTTAAGAGAGATGCAAGTGTCACACACAATCCAAAACAGCGGCACAGCTGGAACCATTCATCAGGAAGTGGTAAAGGTGGTGATAAGGTGATGAAACGTCAAAGGTTTTCTTCAGAGAACAGATCTGAGAGAAAATGTCTTATGGAGCCCTTCAAAGGTTGAGAAATTTCTCTGGAAGCATTAGGGGAACAACATTTTCTTTTTTCTAGATTCCTCCCTCCTCCTTTTGCTCATATTGTTTTTAGATCGAAAAGGTTATGCAAATGACTATTTTCAATGGAGAGATGAAACTTCAGCAAGTATAAAGCTTGCAAAATTATATACAATTTCTTTATGTGTAAAAATGCCATTAGGATCCTTTGTTGGCCGTTTTTTGGGCAGGGACCATTCCTTCCAAATAACATTGTTGGTGCCATGTTTTTCACTGCAATAGAGTAATAAAATTTTGATCCACCTGAAGATTGCTCTTGCATTCCTGAATCACCTCTGAGCCATTTCCAAAACAGATGCATAAACCTGTGGGCTTGGTACCACTGCCTCTGCAGGTGAACAGAAAGCACTGGAACTATTGGTAAGGCAGTGATATAAATTAACCTGAACATTATCCAGCTGGCATTGGTAAACAATATGTAATTACAAAGACTATTTGCACTGTAGCCTTGTAGATTAACTTGTTCTGAAATAAAGAAGACCATTTAACTCTGTCGTGCTGCCCTAGCTACATGGCAGAGTGCACAGGTCAGGAGCAGATGTTGTCCAGTTAATCCCCAGTTATAAATAAATGTCTGCCATTGTTATTTTCACCTCTAATTATTTAGAGGTCACTGGACCAAGTAATGAAGTTATGATATTAAAGTCAGGAAGTAATGAGGTTAAATTCTTCTTTCAGTTAGCAATAATGTCAGTGAAACTGCTAAATCTTCCAAGAGATGAGATGCCTGAAGATGCTCAGAAATTGTCCTGCCCATGGCAACTACCAAACTACTCAGCAATTCACATGGATCAAAAATAAAACAGCACTGTACTCCCTTTACACCAGGCTTGGTATCTCCATTTGTGCCATTTTGGGCTGGAATAATTTTCTTCACAGTGGCTGGTATGGGGCTATGTTTTGGACTTGTGCTGAACACAGTGTTGATAATATAAGGATGTTTTTGTTGTTGCTGAGCAGGGATCACAGAGAGCCAAGGACTTTTCTGCTTTTGCATTGCCATACGGAGTATTAGACTGGGTTTGCATAGAAAAGAGGGAAGAGACACATGCGAGACTGGTGACCCAAACAGACCAAAGGGATATTCCAGACCACATGACATCATACTCAGTATATAAAGTGTGGGGAAGAAGGAAGAAAGGTGGGATGTTTAGAGTGACGGTGTTGGTCTTCGCAAGCAGCCATTGCACGTGATGAGGCCCTGCTCTCCTGGAGATTGCTGAACACATGCCTGCCCATGGGAAGTGGTGATAAAATTCCTTGTTTTGCTTTGTTTGCGTGCACGGCTTTTACTTTCCCTACTAAACAGTCCTCAGCCCACGAGTTTCCTGGCTTTTACCCTTCCAATTCTCTTCCCGATCCCACTGGTAGGGGAGTGAACAAGCAACTGTGTGGGACTTGGCTGCTGGCTGGGGTTGAACTATGATACCATTATACACTGACTGTTACAGATCTCCACTGCATTGCTATAAATAAGAAAATCCCCAGCAGCATGCTCAGACTCACCACTGTAACTATTGCAGATGCACAAAAAATACAGCTGGCCCAAAGGAAGGCCCTCAAGGCAAGATAATCAGAACCAGGCAACGGAGGGGTGATTCTGTTTTCCTCTTTGCACCAAGCACCTGTGTGGGCCACACAGGTTACGAGGAAGGGAGAGGAACTGAGATGTACTTCATCCCTGGACACCACAGAGACCACTCCCTATTCAGAGGAAAGCACTGAGAAGTTTGACTTTTGCCAGAGAAACTCTGCTGTGGGGCTTCATCCCTCTCACAAGAAAAAAAAGTTAATTTCACAAAAATGATTTCACTGTCAAAGCCCTGAGTTATCTCAGTTACCAAATCAGTTTTGCAAATCAACTGGAACATTAATTTACCAGCTGAACATTACTCAGGCAATAGTTTACACTGCCTCTGCAACCACCCAGCCCCTGAAAACACTTGATTCCTTATGAAACTGAAGTGAGAGGAGGTGAAATCTAGTAGAGTCTGCTGATGAATTGCAGCTGAAGGTACCGAAGGTTGAAAGTCTCCAAGAGATCTCCTAGTTCCCACTATCCAGCCACTTTTCTGTCAGTGTTATTTGGTTTATTTGATACCCTTTCCCTTTAAAATACTTCCATTCCTACTCATCTTCCTCATTCTTTCAAAGTTGTCAAAACTCTCCTAAATGTCTTCTCAAAAGTTCACTTGATCTTATAATTAATTCTCTATTTCTTGCTTACTAAGATCAACTTGATCTCAGAGGCTTAGTTTTCACTTAAAGGCGGATTTATTCTTTCAAATATATATATTAAAAAAAGCTCTGCCAAGATTATGCAGTTTCTCTTCTTGGGCTAAAAAAACTCCAGAACACCCAAATGAGTATCTCAAGGAAGACTATATTCTTTGGGGGAAGCAGGAAGCATCAGCTGGTATTTGCTAGGAGTGTGAGATGCACCTGGGGCACTTCAACAAGCTTGTTGTGATTTACTCCCATGACACTTTTTGTTTCAGTTAAATAGCTGAGATGACTAGGCAGTAGGTAGGCATTTCTCACTGCTATAAAAACATCTCAGGGAAGTAATGCCAGTCTTAAAAACTGAGTCATTTTTGATCAATTCAATCTATTACGAAAAGAGCTGTTGTTGCTCTTCTGGGCAAACGTGAATAAAAAATGAAAGGTGTCAAAAGCAGTAATGAAAAGGCAGCTGTCTCTGGTAAGTAGTTGGGAACCAAGTGAACCAAATCAGACAGCAAAGCAATTAAGTTATGAGTCATAAAGTTTTCCCTAGAGAGGAGCCAAAAGTGGAATAAACAAATATATGATGCTGTGCTGTGGGACCATCCTGAATTAAAGTAGCCACCATGATCTCTAGAAGTGGAGACAGCTTGTGTTAAAGTGAAGACTATGAGTCAGTAGAGGGGGAGAACTGTTTGAATACAATGGGGAAACTGGGAGAGGCATATGAAAAAAACAGGATAAGGAATTACAAAATAGAGAGAGATTAAAAGCAGTTTATATGGAGAACTAAGTGACTAAGCAATGTCCTTGAGGGGAGGAGATGATTGAGATTATAACAAAATCACTGCACAGAATGGGACAGGGGAGAAAGCAGAGACTACAACTGTGTAAGCAAAACTTAAAGAGACTAAAAAAATGAAAGCAGGGAAAAGGAAACAAAGCAAGGAAATGCAGACAGGGAAAGAGTAAAAAAAGTCAAAGTTGAAGAAGAAGGGAGTCACTGAGACCTTCAGGCAGCATGGAGCAGCACAGTGTAAACTGTATCAGCAGCTGCCTGTGAAACCTGGTGTGCACGTCATGTCCTCCTCTCATGCCTGATCTCCTTCTCTACCTGCTACTGCCTCCAGTGTCCATCTCCTCTTTATGAATATCACTGGAAGTGTAGAGAGCAGGTAAATTGTGCAACACAAAGAGGTGAAACCCAGCATTCCTGCATCAGCATGAGCCTTTCCCTAAGCATCAATAGTTTTTAGATAAATTTGGGTAGTTTCTCACTATATTGTACCTGCCCTGTCAGCAAAGAATTAATACTGATAACAAAGATAAAACGTAAAGTTATTACTGGCAGATCTAATTTGTACTTACAATGTTGATACATAGTACTGTTTATTTCCACCATGTAGGCCGCCTGCTGCTGCTCCATGCAAACAATGGCTTTTATTTCTGATGCTCTATCAGAAAAACTGCCTGTTCTGGGCATTGGCTGTTTCCAACATGCAATGGTGACACTACAGCCATCAAGCTGGTTTGCTACTCAGCTGCTTATGGACCATGTATTTCCTTAAGCTGTAGACTCCATCTGCTCACAGTATTTGTTTAGTATCCCAACTGCCTCTGGCTTTCCAAAAGCACCTCAGTTTTTAGACAACTAACAGTTTAGTAACCAAACAAGGTCTAAATGGATGTGTTCCTTTAATCCCTGTGGCAGAATTTCTTCCAATTGTCTGATGACTTTTTCCTTGCTCTGCTCCAAAATGTGTACAAACACTTAACAGGCTTCTTTGGAGAAACTGCAAGACTTGAGTTTTTATAGTCTCACCTTTTAGATAACTATAACCTTTCTCAGCAAGCAAGCAAGCAAGCAAGAAGTACCTGGAGCCAGAATTAAGGCTTACCAGTATATATCAGCAATTTGAGGCACAAATATTTGCAAGGAAAATCAAATAGCTCAAAAACAAGCAGTAGAACACTCAGAAAATTTCTAATCAAGTTTTAACTTAAGCCAAAAATCCACACTTGTCAAGATACAGAAATGCACAGTTAGAACATTCAAATAACCTTAATTCTGCACCAAAAATATCTTTCAGTATTTGTAATTGTAACTGATATTTGAAAAACAGATAAGATGATCTTAGTATTTTCTTTTATCTTCAGAAATTGTAGCACAGGCTGTTCCTTCCCAAGGGTTGCACACTGAGGGCTGGAGCTATCTCCTTTATAAAAGGAGAGCTGATTATTATCATTTATTATATCATTGATTCTTTGTTCCGTTGATCTGCAGATACTCTCGCCTATTGACTTTCACTTTTATCTCCTTTGCTTGCTAATTTGATTCAGCAGCTACCTGCCATGACAAGAGTAGTAGGGGAAATTACTACACTATTAACAAATGTGTAGTTACAAATCTTCATGTTCAGTGGTCCAGTCTCCTCTGTCCTAACTTCACCTTTTTGAGCTCTCAGTGTTGCAAGCTTCATACTATACTGATTTTGAGTTTAGCTTTGTACAGTCCACCTCTATTACTATGCTGCTCATAGGAAGTGACATGTATCTGCTTACCCATGACTGCACTGGGAAGATTTTCAGGTGTGGACTCCTAAGCCCAAGACAAAATCTCACCATGTTTGCCTTATGGAAATAAAGGCACCTAGGAGTTTCTACTGCATGACAGATACAACAAAGTGGCTCTGTAAACTGCTGTTCAGGGAAAACATACAGATCTAATTTCAATAGGCTGCTGCTTATGAGCTGCCCTCATAAAAGCTGTCCTATTGGCAAGACTCATTACTAAAGAATGCTGGCAGCTGGAATGGATGTGTGCTTATACATTTCAGCACTTTTATGTATTTCTCCATACAGGCAGTACATTCAGCATTGCTGATTATGAAAGTTGTTTGACATTTTTCATTATAAACCTTGTTTGCAGATGCTTCTACATTTTCAAATATACATACATTTGGAATAAAATTTTGTGTGCTGGATGTCTGCCTCGTATCTTCAGAAAGGCACAGCAAGAAAATTTCATCCAAAAATTTGTAGCTGAGGAGAAGGAAAAACCATGGTGTTTTTACCCATGAAAATTTTCTGGAGACCTTTCTTTTACCCCCCCAAATTAATATGTGCTTAATTTAGTGACTTCTGCTCCATATCTCTTTGTGTTCCTGAAAAAGTACATTAAAATTCATCTAACTTATAAGCCTCTCTAAAAAATTCAGTTTGATATGCTCATTTGAGATATCCTTGATTTTACCATCTCAATGCCCAAGAAATCCTAGCTGTGCTGAGGGTGTTCCAAACTGGCTGTAAGACAGACTTTTTCTGCAATACAGATCTAAGTTTCCCCTGGCTGTGCCCCATCTGGAAGCAGGAGGACTGCATCTCTGGGTATCTCCCCAGTATACAAGTAGCATGAAAGAGGAGAATATGAATCCACTCTCAATTTGCCTCCCTTGAAGCAAGAGACAGGGGCGGCTGGAAGTATTATGAGCATAGGGGGGGAAACAGGAATGAGGACAAAACCAGGTAAAATGATGAAGAAAAAACCACTGTGATTTGTGGTGCTCATAGGCCTGAGTAGTGAAGGATCTGAGGAGAGCAGGTAGCAGAGCACTGCTTCAGTCTTGCTAGAACAAATGAGCACTGCCAGCTGCCTTCACGGTGGGAACACAATGCATGCACAGGGGCTCTTGTATTCAAGCTCCCAATTAAGCAACTACAGGGGGATCGCAATGGGATCCAAGGTCAGTCTGTGGCTGAAATTCTTTCCAGACAGGTAGGAGTTGGAATGCATTAAAATCTGCAGCCATTCAGCATCCTTCAGCATAGTCCAGTTCATCGTGGACAAGGGTCTGTACCATCAAGTGCCCACTAAATCTGGCATTGAGATTGATAACTGGAGTTGAGGCAGGTCAAGTGAGGCAGAGTAGATCATGTTAAAGCTTCTACAGATAGCCATCACAGGAAAGGTCAGTGGAAGGATGCCAGTGCCCACACAGCAGTTAAAGATGTTAAATCTCTGTAATAAAAAGTTGTCTTAGCCCTTTCGTAGCTGGGAAGAGAACCTGAAGTTTGTGTTGGCACATGTTCTGCAACTATTACCCCAGTTCTTAATTTTTTTTGTGTCATGAGAGTAGTGAATTTGAAATTTTGTTTGCTCAGACAGCTCCCAATCTTAAAAACAATAATTTCCTCCTAAAATTATCTTCAGATGGGGAGTGGGGGAGGGGCTGGGGCCAGAAAAAGACAAGAACACAGCCTTATCATTGCTGGCATTGAATCATCTGTCATCCCATTTTAACCAACAAAACTATTTCTTTCATATTCATAAGGACAGCAGGATTCAGCCCAGAACAGGGAAGAATTTAATCTATTTATTTACAGTTAACCCAACAGTGATATCTATCTGCTCAGCCTTTATGGACTGTTGTAAAGGACTGATAAGCACCAATTTGTGTGAATGAGAGTTGGGACTGGGAAGGTTGTAACAACTTACCAGTCTTTCATCAGGAGAAGGTAAAGCTGTTTGAGAGATACATTTTAGCCACTGCAAACAGCAAATTACAAGGGCTGAACTAAGACTGAGACTTTAATGAAATTCTGGAGCCTACAGGCATCTAATGATTTTATGTAAATCAGCTTAAGGATGACTTTTTCATCATAAGCATTAGCAAGCAAGCAATTTATCTGAAAAAAACGTGCGATCATCTAAGTACTTTAACTGTGTGATTGTTGAGTCTATAATCACTGAATAACATGCCTAAAGTTTGCTCTCTGGTCCTTCGCACATTGCATGAAAATCAACATTGCAGGCAAAACCTATCTTATTTGTGGGAGATGATCTAAAATTACTTCTGAAATGCAACAATTACAACAAAGGTTTTAAACAACATTTTTATTTTAAAATGGCTCATCATCTTGGTTACAACGGACTCAACAGCTCTTTATCAAAATTGAATAGTAGACAAAAAAATCTCTGTGCCTTCAGTACATTGGAAATGAGCCCTTTCTGCCTCCCATGCAGAACGCCATCTACTTCACTGCAGTAGTGGCCCCTTAGCGACATTATAGTCACTGACATATTCAGGAAAATAATCTGAACTGGAAATATAGTGTCTAACTGTATTTCAATTTACACCTATATATATTAAACCACAAGATAAACAGACAGAAAATGAGTACACACTAACATGCTGAGCTTCATTCTGAGTGCCAACAGAGGCACTGTGAAGATGACTCAGAGATGACAAAAGCATAAACTCTGTACAGTAATGCACAGCTCCACAAAAGAGAAGGGATGGGCAGAGCTGGGGACCTCTCCCCTCTCTTCAGGTGGATGTACAGCCACTGGGGTGTCCCAGATGAAGTTATCAATGGCCCCTTTTGCAATATATCCTTTAGGCTTTCAGGTATTACGTCTGCCTTGAGTTAACTGCCTGGTAGAGCAGATGCCTGTGAACCATCAGTTCTTTGCTTTTATCAGGGCAATTGTAGTTTAAAGTCTTAATTAAATACATATGACTGGGTTATGCCTTCAGGCACAGCCATGAGCAAGAGATAATGCATGAACTTCAGAAGCCAAGTCCCCAAACACAGCCCTCTCCATCATAACGTGTTTTCATTCTCCTTGATCTCAAAACATGAGTGTAGATTTGGATTTACAGAAGCAGAAAATTACATTGACTTTAGGATCAACAATTAGTATTTAGGAAGGCATAAACCATAACTTTACCCAGTGCTTGCTTTGTGATGGCAGAGGACAACATGAAAAGGGATACCTTGCAACTCTGTGCCTGGCCAACTGGGGAGTAAATCAGGGACGATTCATGTTTTCGTTTACATCAGTAGCACCTCCTATGGCACTTGTTGAGCCAGTCTTTAATCGCAGTCTGAGAAGCATAACTGAATTTTGCCTTAGAAACAGAACATTCCCTTGAGTCAGTCTTTGTTTTTTTTCCCCCAAGAAAGATACCTTTGAAGACCAGTGCCAAAACAAACCATCCTGGTATTCACCATTTCCCCCAGCTCCTCTTACACATTACCTCCTTTCTCATTACTCTGCCAGCCGTATATTCACATTTCTCAGATCTGCTCAGTCACTATAAGAATGCCTTAGAACAACAGTTTACATTTTTAGCAGCCAGACCATGCAATATTAAAACTCAGCATTCTCGCTGTTTGGGAGCTATTGCAGTCAGTCAAGCATGTGCCAAGCAGCATACAAAGAAAGTCTGGCAATCAAGTCCTTGAGCAACAAGATGTGAATGTTACCCAGAAAAATTACTTTGCACTTGATGTAAAAGAGAATCCTAGACCTTAGCACCATTTTCTGCAATACCATAATAAGGACTGCTTTTCTATTTTAATACTCTTACCAAAATTCAATATGCACACATTCCTTGTCTCTACTCATATCTAAATACATTTTTAGCCTAATATTTCAATGAAAATGAAGCAAAAAATGGTCAATTTAAGAAGATGGTGGAATGAACATGCAAAATGCTTACAGAAGCAGGTTTCTAATACTCAAATGATTTCAGTTACCCACTACACTAAGCACGTTATTCTTCACTGCTGCTACTTCTAATCATCAAATTAAAGAACTAATTTTGAGTGACTAAGGGAATTACGCATCATACAACAAAGACTGTTCATTGTTGTCATAGTACAAACACTAATACAAGTGAAAGAAAACATCAAAATGCTCCTTTTGATTGAAATAAGAGCTCACAGAGAAGATTAAGAAGAGATACTGTGATATTGTGATACTTCCTTAGGCGGTAATTGTTTATGTGTATCAAGAAGGACACGATGGCAAGTATGATAGTTCATGGTCTTCCCTTTCTGGACTCTAACTCAGAGCAGAACTACCACCTGCAGACAGTTTTGGAAGAGAATAATTTTTAAAATACGGAAGACCAAAATGAAGGCCAGTAGTTCAGGCTGTGGCAATAAAGTCAAGGGAAATGTACAAAAAAGCAACATGCATATCTTTCTTCATCTTGGATTTATCTGGTCTTATTTGCAAGGCATGTAACAGGTCTACTCAGCGTGAGGAGAAAATGATGACAGCTGCACCTGAGTTTTGGCACTGTAACTCTACTGAAGGCAGAAGACAGTCACAGCATGATAACAGTGCAGTGGAGCTTGACATCTCTGGCACACCAGTTCCTGGTTTCACCATCTTGAAAATATTTTATTCCTTTCCACATTACCTTTTTCCTTCTTTACAGAAAGGAAATGAACAGCAGCAAACAATATTTAACTCTAACACTAAATACTTCTTACTTTATTAAATACAGGATGAGATTAACAGGCCTGCACTTTAATTACCCTGTGACCAAAATTTCTCAAAGTTCAGTTGTTCTGAAGAACTGTGTGCTTTGAGGTTTTTTCCTTAGTACACCAAAGACTTATCGACGTAGGTCTTGTAAGCATTAATGAAACAGAAGAAAAGAGACTTCTGTGTCTTCACAACACAGAATCGTTCTCCTGTTTACACAGCTGAACCATTTATAATTAATTGAGTTCATCCACTCAGAACCATGAGCCTTAAATAAAAGCTTTCTGCCAGCTGAGGTATGGGTATTTTCCCTCTGTTCTCCTTTTAGCCTTAAAAATGCTTTGTTTTACAACAACAGGGCCTATCCTCCTTCCATTTGCAGAGAAACCACTGGTAGAGAAAGCATGGTCACATCCTTTGATTCTCAAAGAGCCTTGTGAACCATGACTGGTTAATGAAAACACATCACTGTGATGCTTTTGCAAATGCTGTGCTGCATTTAGTGCAGTGGATAAAAACTGGCCTTACTTCTTTAATATAGTGCCACCAGTGTTCCTCTCCCATGTACCACTGCTTGAGATGGCCCATATGTGGATGCTCACCCATTCAGAAAACTCCTTTTCACAAGGGCTTTTGGATTAGATACCACTCCTATGGTGCCTATTGTTAATTTCCCTGGGAATTTATAAGACAAAGCACAAAATATCAAGAAGGAAAAGACCCAAAGGCTGCTAGAAAAGAAGTATTATACCGATTATTACTTCTCAATTTAGAGCTCCCTCTGCAACCTCCCAATTCAACATAATTTTTTTTCTTTTCTAAGACAACAACTTCTGTTTACCAGAAGTTTATTTATTTACAATCTTATTTATTTATTTATTTATTTACAAGGGGTTTTTTATTATTATTTACACTCTAATACTTAGGGAATAAAATTGTTGTAGCCATAAAATGAAACATGATGTTTTAAAGTCCAGCAACTCCAAAAGTACCCCACTTGATCCTGATAAAAAGAAGGGGCTAAAAATGGGTTACAGTAGGTTGAAGGGCAGGATAAAATACCCTGACTGTAAAAAGAGCAGCAAATCTAATGCTGAGCACATTGGATAACTGCATTTGTTTTCAAGAGCAATAAAAATACGGAATTGTAGGGGAAAAGTTACTACAAAATAGATGCTGCATTCATGAAGGTTAAAAAAATACTGTCTTCTAACATATGTTGGAGTAAAAAGGAATGGAAATTCCAACAAATAAAGGGACAAAGAATCCTAAGCAGCACAGACAAGACATTGCAGACTAGGAAGGTTTCTTCTCTGGCAAAATACATCAAGAACTTGGGAGATTGCAAAAAATGGTCTTTAAATTTTTGTTAGTTCCTACTGATCACAAGGCCATACACAGATCCAGCCTGTCCAACCCCTAAAGGTGTGTGCCTGGTGGCTGGTGCACTCCCTCTGACTCTGCCCTTCACTGCTGGTGAAGGTGCAGGGTCCCAGCAGTGAGAACTGCAGAAGTTCGCTCCACTGGCCAGGCTGACAACACCTGCAAGCCTTCAGAGCTGCCATCCCAAAATCAGCACCTCCTGGCTCACTCAAGCCCATCCAAGCTGAAATTGCTCCAGTCACACAGGTGACAGATAGGAAACATTATTAATTTTTTTACAGTCAAGGCTAAGGTCTTCAACCACAACATCCTTAACTTCCAAGGGATTTGCTGAACTGTGAAAAGGAAACCCCAGTGCAAATCATCAATAGGCTGAGCAAGACCCCAGCAGCTGTTATATGACAACACATAGTGGGATGACTACGCAGTCCACTCTGCAGATAATCCTGCCTATTTTTAAACCACATTTTTTTCAGAAATGAGCTTCTAGAGTACCTTGATAAAACCCAAAGCTGAGGCAAAGGACATCTGATAAAAGGAAGCAATAGTAGACAAAAGATGATTCTGGAGTAAGTTTCCTTTGAATCATCTGCATATTTGTTACTTGCACTATTGCTAATTTATACCTAAGTGTATTTTATATACATTTCCCCCCTAATTTGCCAGTTAAATACATAAAAATTTGACACTTAGTCCTAATCTTGACACTCAAAGTTATGCCTTTTATTGACCTCCAAGTGAGAGATTCTATACCCTATATGCAGCAGCACTGGAAAAGGAAAATGCTCTGTTTTTCCTTGTGGTCTGACATCTGACAGATGTCAGCTTCCTTTGCCTGAGGCAGTGCTGAAGGTTTCAAGTGTCCTGCAGAACTTGGGCCACCACTTTAGCATCTCTGGCAGAAACACACAGGATTCAGAGGAGATGCTCCAACATCATGAAACCTAGGCTTTGTTCAAACCTCTGCTGCTGACTTCCTGCAGTAGTCTCACTCTTTCCCAACATAATTTCCTCATCTATAACATGAAGGAAAATATACTTCTGGCAACCCAGACCAAGGAGAGAAAAATGTGAGTGCTTGCTAGTCCTTCCATAAGCCAGTTTTCATAACAACATGGCAGTTCTTCAGGGACAGGAGAGCAGTATTCTCTGCTGCAAAGCAATGCTCATGGCCTCATTCAGTAGAGGCCCTAGCAAGTGTGTTAACACCTGTGAAAACAGCAGGTCAGTAACAGATAAATTCCCAACAGGGATATGGTGGAGGTGGTCAGTCTGCCTCTCTAGAGGTGAGGCACTATGTACACATTTCTCTCCTGATATGAGCAGATTGGATTGGATTAAGCGGGTCATCACAGGATTTAGCTCTACTTATCACTTAAGCTGTAATCAGTCAGGTCATGCTAAAATTGAAAATTACATTCCCAGTTTCTTTTAAAGTATTCATTTGTTCGAATCTGCCTTACCCTTATTTTCCCTTAAGTCACCAACAGATTTGTACTTTAAAAACTCCTGGGCTGTAAGTCTGTCACTCCTGGTATTAGAAATACCACTGAGAGAGCAAGGCATTTGGTCTGCATTAGGCACCTTGCCCGGTAATGACAAAGGAAAAAGGAAGGAATGGAAAGTGAGACTGAAAGTTACTGGTCTAACTGGCTGGCTGTAGGTGCTTATAGCCAACACATAGAGGAAAAAAACTACTATGGAAGGAGAGCAAATGGTCATGGACAACTGATGCAATAACAGTAACAGATGCACTGCTACACAAGCTTGGTCTGCTTTCTACCTAATGTACTGCAGTTGCAGTAACCAAAGAGCTCCTTTACACCTTCTGGTGGGGTTCCACCACCATCAGGAGAATTGTAACTGTCTCTTGAAACCAATCTCATTTGTTGAGATGCATAGAAACACAGCCAGGCCACATCCTATCCTTGATTCCGCATTTTGTCTGTTTTAAAACACAACTCACAATGCCAGGAAGGTCATACAAAATATTTGCAGGTAACATGTTTTAGTTCACTCACCAGGTCAAAACAGAATCTACAAAAAACACATTGTAAATGCAAGTATTATTCTTATTAATTATCACCAGAAAACATGTGGGGTTTTTTGGCAGTGAGAGCAGAAAAAGAAAGGGTATTAAACAGAGCCAAGAATGAAGTTTTGAGACCACAGGAGAGGAACAAGCTGTCCTCCTGGTTTGAGTTTTTTAATTTTTAAAAGGAGAGATAATGATTCCAGGATGGGTTTGCAATACTCTATAGGTTTGGTTTTTTTCCCCGATACCTCTGGGAATTTCTAGTCTGAAAACCAAACACTTAAACTCTTACTTGCTGTGAACTGACATCACCTCATATAAACTAATGGATCCATCCTAGTTCATGCACACAAAATACTCAGCCTCTTTGTTTTCAATTAGAAATCCTTTACTAGCACACTTATATTCTAAATGTGAAGTCTCAAGTAGACTCTGAAGATGAACAACTTTACCTCCAAGCAAAAGACCAGCACAAAATATGAATTTTTACCATGTCAGTTTGGCCTGACAAAAGAAGCATTCCTATGTGCATATACACTGTCCACTTGTATAGTGCTGTTGTGGACTTTCAGCTACTGAATGCCCTCTTAAGATTCCAAAAGAGGCAGAGTTATTTTCAGTATTGTTGTTTCACAGTTTTGATGGTTCATTTTTCAACCTCTCTCCTGGCTTGGAGAATATACCTACCATAAATTGACAGTCATAACCTAAGAGAAGGCTGGCAGATGCTACTTTGAGTCAGCTGCCAGCATGCAGGAGTCTTTATGTCAGTCTTGACAAGATGTGGTTTCTAAAATTAAAGTGTTTTGAAGGACTAAGTAACTTTGAGTTCACTGCTTGACAAAAACTGCTTAGATTTTTATCCTTTGAAATATTTCCCAGCATCTAGACTGCATCCCTCTTCCTCACTAGCTGTCAAAAGTCTGATTCATCTTGTTAAAGCCAACAGTAAAACTCCCACTCAGTGGGATGTCAGTGGACAGAGACCACACCTACCTCTTCTCATTTTCCTTCCAAAAGAAACAGACATCTCAGCTGTAATCTGTTCTTTGCACATTCACATGTCACTCAGTCCTGTTGCCCTTCTTGAAAATATTTCTAAAGCTCCTGCAATCTTTCTGTTTGAAAATATCCAGGTAAGATCTACTAAACGCACTACCAACTAGATTTATATTCCACAGCACATATCATGCATAGGACAATTAAAAAATAATTTATGCATGTGACAGAAGTATTGTTTGGTGTTTCACTGCATCTCTAAAATGCAATAAATGTATGAAATTTAGAAAAAGAAATAGATCTGCTAAAGCAAAACCAGATTCTATTTGCCAAACTGAAAAAAATGTACAAGGGCAGTTCAGAGGCAGAAACCCTTATCTTTGTACATATTATATATATATAAAAGGCTTTCATTGAGTCATTTTCTAATAGAAGAAAGCACAATATAAGGTTTTATATTTGTTGTAGAAGCTCAGCACACTTCATAGAGAAGAAGTAATTACAGAGGTGCCTGCTAGCAGTGCTACTGTTAAGGCTGTGTCAGGGAGTTCATTATTAACCCAGTTTTCATGGCTTCACACCTCAGTTAGAAGATACCCATGTGCTGGCCTTAAACTACCATAAAAAAATTCAACCCAGTAGCAATTTATTTAGTTACTTTTCCTTCTTGTAAAAATGCAAAGAGAAAAAGAGAACTATATTAAATTTTCATGCTTTTCTATAAATATATACTGGGGAAAAGTTAATAATTTAAACAGAAAATTCTGACACTTCTGCCTGAAATCCTTATCATGTTTAAATTAACAGCTAGTTCTCTTGATTGCAGCAGGACAGGATTTCAGTCTCTGAATTCTGGATTAGTTTAAATCCTGCTGTCCATTGAGTTGCTCAGCAAGACCAAGTGCCTTCTCCTGTTTAGTTTGTGTCTTTCTTAAGTCTGTTCTATGCAATATAATGTGAATTAGCTCAAATCCCATGAAAGACATAGGTGTACATTATTACATTTGTTCATTGTTACATTTCTCACTATTCTGAGTGTTGTTAAGTGTTTCTGATACAACTAGAGATGGGATCTTTTGAAAGAGATGTTCTAGGTAACATCTGGAAGCCCCTTCTGGATGGCTGCTGACAGGTGTTGAAAGACACACGTTGCACAAACCAACACTGGTTTAATCCCTGTGCCTTCCCCAGACACAGTCACTACCTGATGATGCCGCATGACACGCACAGCACAGCCCACTAGGGACAAAAGAGCTTTGCTCTGCTACTGAGCGAGTACAAGGGGCACTTAACGAACAGTACTGAGGGTCTTGTCAAGATTTTTAAAAAAGGACCATCTTTTGCAACACAGTTGCAACACAGTTGAAAACTGGCATGAGTTTCTGGGGTAAGGCTTTAAACGAAGATTTTAGTTTGAATTGACTCTGCCTGTGAACCCTCTGCCTTTCTGAGGTAGAAATTATGGGAAATTTGATTGATCTGCTCCATTGCCTCTTACTCTTTGGTAAAGGAAATCAACATACTTGCAGCTGAGGTGCCTCCTGGCTGTTTCATTTTCTTTCCCTCAAACATTAAAGAAAAATTTGAATGGAAAAGCAGCATGAACCCACATAAAAATTCCCTCTGCACCAGAATGTAATAAACAAAAAACCCAAGTCAGAGGCTTTCTCAAAACTGCACCCCACACATTTTAAGTTTCTATGTAATGTCAGCTGATTCAGCCCCAAATGTTTGCTTGCATTAGCTAGCCTACTAACATACCAGGACCTTCAGGGACAGCACAGAGAGATGATGTGAACTACCAGGCTTGGAGGAAGCAATCCAGCAACCAAAACTGATTACAAATCAGCCACTCCAAAAATGGTGTGGTGGTGAGAGATGACTTCTGACTGAGTGCCAAGACAGACAACAAACTGAGGTAGCACCGTCTTAACTACCACAGCTGACCCTGCTGTGGCTGTCCCTGAACTGAGCCCCTACAATCCAACTTATCACTATATACCTTCTCTTTTATATTTTCACCTTAGTACAATACAGGTACGTGGTGAGTTCTCCAAAATATAAGGAGACAGGGAAAAGAAGAAAATCAAGGATAAAGTCAAACTACACTGTTATCAAAATATATTACTCATTTTAGTGACATGCCATGCATAAGACTTCATGTTGCTCAAAGAGAGAAAAGAAAATTGTGTCTCTTTTAGTCACGAAGATTCAGGATTCCTCACAGGAAGCTAATAAAGCTTACCATAATATCATGTAAACAGGAAAACATTTGAAAGCCTGAATCCAGGTGCATTCTAATTACAAACATCACTTACATGTAAATCAAGAAATCCTGGCAAGTGGAGGGAAGGAAAGAGTTTTGTCTATCCCCATGACCCTAAGGTACCACAGCGACAAACCAAAGAGAGAAAATATGTTTCATAGTATTCTCTTAGTGTGGCTCATTCCACTTGAGGTGAACACCATTATCAACAGGAACAAGAAAAAGACACTTCTGGAGGTCTCGGGCTAATACACATTGCGGATGTTCAAAGGTAAAAATAAATGTTAGCTAATACACCTCAAGAGGCAAGGAGAATTCCTTCTTGTAAAACAAAATCTTACTAATGCACTAGTATTCTGTTTTAAATTTACGATTTTGCCTCTAGATCTTGTCTAGCAATCAAGCAGGCAGATAAACGTAATTTGCTGTAGGCATATCACTTTTGGCAAATCTGCTGCCCAAGTGCTGCCTGACAATCCAGGGAGATTAATCACATGGCAGTTTTTGTGACTTCCCAGGTGTCTCTGAAGGAACCCAGGGCCACCAGATTATGAAGTTATATTTTACCTTCAGGAAGTACTGCTCAGCAGCTTGCATAAACAGCAAGTTAGTAGGAAGACAAGCCAAGACTGAAAACTCTACAAGCCCATGATAGACTTTGAAGTGTTCCAAATGTAGGTTTATTTTAATGGAGTAGAAAAGAGAAGTAGAACTGCAGTCACACACCTGTAATACCTGTGTTAGACAATGGAAGTGCTAAGAAACTTTTCTGTTTGTAGACTGATTTTTTAAGCCAGACACAGGAGAGAGATGTGCCCAAGAGATGTGGGCTGCACCAAAAGCTGCTTCCCCTCCCAGAATCTCCCTGCTGAGTGGGACCCTCAGAAGCCTAGTGCTCTTGCCTAGGAGCTGCCTGGGAAAGCTCTCTGGTGCTCATCTACATCAAAAAGATTACACATTTGTTCTGAATCCTTTTTCACCCTTGTGTTTGCACTCTCTGCTCTGCTGGTTTTGTACTTCTGCTATCCAGATGTGTCTGAGAGAACATTACTTGCAAATTCCAAAAACCACATTCACAGCTCAAATTCAGATATACATGAATTGCTCATCTTATTTCTAACCCCGGCTACACCTCATGTTTGGAACACTGTAGCAATGTACTTTACAATCAAAACCAATATTGTTTCTTATTATGTAAATGATTTTCTCTTTAAAAATATGCCATTTTTAGGGTCTTTTTAATAGTTCCTCTTTGGCTCTTTCAATGAAAGGAAATAATTGTTGAACTTGTAAAGTATCCCAGACATGAAAAAGACATGGGTCGGGGAAAAAAGCAAAACTGAGAGGCACAGAGAAAGATCATCTTTGAAAATTAAATACAACTTTCTGTTTTTAGATTTGAGGCCCAAGACATATTTTCATTTAGGGTCAGATAGGATCCAGAGCAACCTGCTCTGACCAGACAACCCAAGACCATTGAGCAATGGTATGAACATCTTTCTTACAGTGTGAAGGGGCCACTAAGAGGAAGCAAGACTATCACTACATGCAGCCTAATCATGGAAAGCTGCCTTAAAATGGCCCCAGAGTGAGAAGCAATCAGGTCTGTAGCTCTTACTCTCAGGAGTGAGTCTAGAGCAACAAGTGAGCTATGACAGCTCACCCTAGGTGAGTAAACAAGTCACTTCCCCAAATCTCTGCTTCCTATCACTTCAGAAGTGACCAAATACCTGCCAGGCACACAAACTCTACTGTCAGGGTAAAGGAAGGATTTGGAATAAACACTGCTGTCTACTCTTAGAAGCCTCACTGTAGCAGTGAGTGTTTTTGGTAGACTTGGAACAAAATCCACAGGCAGGACAACATTTAATGAGAGAATGCATAACAAAATTAACATAGATAATTTAATGAAAGAGGAAACACAGAAAGAAACATCCTCATGTAAATTTAATTAAGTAAACAATTACAGCAAAACTATCTATTTCGAGGTTGGTAGTGTTTTTTTGTTTTGCTTTGGCTTTAATTGTTAAAAGCTATTAGCACTGAGATTTGGGAGGAAATTATACCTGCTACCGATTGGGTAAAATGAACATCCGAAGTACTGAAAGAGTTGGAGAAGAGTTTGAAAATATAAAACATTGTTTGTCTGAGGCCCTCAAATTCCTATTACCAATATCAAAGACCTTGCAGAAAGATGTTTCTGCTGGGCAGAAGTGTTTCAACCCTGCAAGGAGACCATAATTCATCCCTGCTGAATTAATCTCTTCCATTCTCTGAGAAAGTCTGTTCTGGGTATAGATGGTATTCTTGACATCTGGCAGTCCCTATAGCAGGAAACCTTGAACCAGGAGTAAGGTAACAACAGGGCTAGATTGATTGGCTAGTTAATGAGAAAAAAAAACAATTATCAAAAGGTTTCCTGCATCACAGGTGCGCTATTTCAGAAGCAGGAGGAGTTCCTATAGCACTACACCTCAGATATAATTCTGTCTGAAGTATAGTTCTGTCTGTCTAATAAAACTATCCAAACACTGTTGTATGAGTTGGATAAATATTGCCATAACTACCAGAAGGTGTAAGAAACAGAGTGGCTACCTGAAATCAAGCAATAAGATAGCAGAGTTACAAACAGTTTTCTGAATTTGGTGAAGGGATTTATCTCCCTTTATACCGAGATTTTCCTGTGTCCTGCTGGACATCTAAGAAGAGTCCTTGAGATGCTTCACTACTGCAGAGAGATATATAAGAGCTTTTCTAAAAGAAAGCATGAAGATGCGAAGCAAACTCTCTGCCTCTATAAACGGAGAAAAAAATTATCTTTAATACTTATGCTTCCAGTTCTGTTTTGATCCATTACTTTCATGGTATGCTTTAACAGGATTACCAAAAGAACTCCACAACCATAAAATTCTCCAAAATTAGAAATGGTAAATTATTAACACTGATCTACTGAATGCAATGCTTTTATATTGTGATTTATTTATTAAGAAAACTGAAACAAAACTCAGTACCTTGACACTCTTTTGGAATAAATATGACCTTTGGATGCCTGTGCTGATAACTTTCCAATTACAGCTGCTTGACAATTCCATTGCATTTGTCTTCCGTTTTTCCATCACAAAAAAACCCCACGTGGGCCAAAGCCTGCACCAGGCAATCTGTGCGTGGTGGGTCACAAAGGGTTCTGGAGCTGATGGCACATGAGCTGCATGCAAGCAATTCTTACAGAATTCAGTGGTGTCTCACTTGGCTTGCAGCAATTTCAGAAACACACCTAATGAAATATCCAAGGGGAGAGCATAAGGTGCAATGGAGCAAAGAGAGGAGATCTGTCTTGCAGTACAATTCTGCCAAATCCCTAGACAGCGTTATCTGAAAAAACTTTTCAGAAGCATTTAACAGTAGCAAAGACTAACTGATTTGCGAGTTGGAGGTGACACTGTAATCTTTTACTGTCAATAGTAGAAAGATTATCAATGACAAAATAACACTATCTAAGTTATAGTGATCCATTATAATAAATCATGTGACTTCAGCACCCGTTGTGCAGAATACCACACATCCAAAGTTCAAAGCAGCAAAACAACAGGCATCGGTTCATGCATTTATCAAACACTAGGTTAGATGAGAAAAAGATAGCTACTAGCTGCACTACTGCGTTTCAGGAATGTCTCTTCATTTCCAACAAGTGCATGATAGGCTTAATGGTATACTGGGTGATACCAAAGGTGAAGCACAAAACACATTACATATGCAGGAGTTCTGAATTTAAAGCAAATGCAGTGTGGCTGAGGATACTGCTGGAAGACCAAAATGAACACACATGTGAACCCATACTTTCAAAATTTGGCACCTATGGTTAGATTCCTCTGGACTTGAACTAAAACTTCAGGTAAATGTTATTGCATCTTCCTGACCAATTCTTTGGGAATTAATTGATGTCCAGCCTCTGAAGCATTAATACAATGTCTATATCTGTTTAAGTGGCAGGGAAGAGTCCATGTAAGCTGTGGTCTCTGTGAGAGGGAACTTAGTGAAGCTTAGTGAAGAAACGCTTGCTCTGACATCGATGCCTAAAATCAGGCATTATTTCTCACTCAAAGCTTTCTGAAATTCCTATTACTGACCTATCAAAACTCTCACTTCAGTCTTAGCTTTGTGCAAGCAAACTCCTTGTAATTTCTTTAAGCACTTGCCATGAAATGCATGGGGCAGGTAGTGTGGGGACCAGCGAGGTGTCACCAGGCCTCAGCATGGTGTCATCAAGCATAGATGCTGCAACACAGACATCTCCTTCCCTGAAGGAATGTCTTCTGCCCTATGTGTGAATGAGAACACAAATAGCTGTGATCTCCACACTACAAACAAATTATCTTCAAGTGCCAAAACAAGTTGTGGAAAGGGAGAGAAAGACCGAGAAAAACTCCATCTGCAGATAAACCCCATCCTGGTTAAGCTACCACAGTGAAACCATGCCAGAAGTTGAGAAATGGTTGTCTGATGCCTTGTGTGGATTGACCCACGTTTCCATTTATGATAGGCTGCTGCCTACAATCTGGGCACAGACAGACTTTGTAAGAGGAAAACTAAAAAGAAATGCAAGAAAGGCAAAGATTAAAGGGCTGATCAAAGGATCCCAAGTGCAGGGTTCTTAAGGAATTTCAACATCTGGTTTCAGACTGTGCTCATCTTCCCAAGCTTGGCTTAAGCATGAGTATTAAACTACTATCAGGATAACAGGCTGAGGAAAAGTACAAAGAATTTAAAAACTGTTTGTACAGTGGAAGACAACCAAACAGCATCAATAAGACTAATACATGTGCAAGGAGATGAAGAGAAAGAACCGTAAAACAGTTCCTTGAAGGACAGGCAAGCAATAGTTACACCTTTGGGGGAACATGTCTCTCTTATTGCTTCATGTCTGTTTTTTTCCCTGACATCTTTATCCATTTTGCTTCTAAATAATCTTCACACTGTTGAAAATGCTCCTGTATTGCTCTAGTTTTTACTATCTGTGAAATCCTGAAGGTTAAAGTCATGCAGCATGACTGTAGGTCATGATAAAAATTATATCAGGATAGACTTCAACAGCTTTATTTCTATTTTCTCTTCTCAGGTACTTTTTCATGAATGCAAGAGTATATGATTTGAGAGACATTGTGGTAATGAAAATGGAGACAGGTAATTATTTTAGGGGACTAGACTTGTCAACAATCTGTTCATATAAAGGAAAAATTTGTAAATACTCTAGCTTCATTAAAGTTTTTATTGACATGAATGTGCCCGATTTATTTGGAAATATTCAAGACTGGAATTATTTGTACTTTGATGGCAGCCTTTATATCAGCTTTCTAAAGATATATTTTCTAGACAGAGCCCCAGATGAAAGAACCAATCGCCTGTTTGGGGACATTTCTGTACATACTCCATAAACACATGCATATACAGTATATATAGACCATAACGTAGAACATACATCTTCTGCCTGAAGATGTTCCAGGATCTCTCAGATATCTGACTTTAGTTGCACCTTTCTTTTACAATTATTTCCCTTCTAGCCAATAGGAATAAATGACTGTTATTTCTGTTTTCTGCAAGGGCCTGTCATCCATCTTTGTTATTAAAAATTCAGCCAGAACAGCAACAAATTTAGCCAAACAACTGCTCTGTAGGTTTTCAAATAAAAATGCAACACAGATGACTGGTTACCCTTGGAAGTGGTTCTTAGTTGTCAGGTAGTGAACAATCTTTAAAGGGGCTGTAGATTAGCACGGGGGCCCAGCTATCTGGCTATCTTCAGTGCAATTCTGAAGTGTCAAAACTTTACTCATCATTGTAAGGATATGCTAGTTTGATACAATGTTTATAGGATGCTGCTGCAACACAGCTCAGTGAAATGGTCTCTTGGATATCCTCTCTCTGTATTGCCATGTAAACCAAAAAGTGTGCCAGAAATTGCAGTGCAGCAGAGTATATTTCCTTTCCTGAAAAAACCATTATGGACTGGTTCTTACACTGCAATGTCCTTCAAGCCTTCGCATAAGGTTCACATCCCTACTGACATAGAGCCTCTCTTCACTCCTCCTTCCTCCCCTCAAACTCTGACCAGTTCATGGCTACAGTGACTGGTTACTGTTTATCACAGTCTGACAGAAAAACCTAAATTGCCAGACTTCTGCAGAAATGCAAAACTGGCTGTAGCACAACATTGCCTCTGCAGCTGTTAGGGCTTTTTGTTTGCTGAGTATTAATAGGAAATGAGTTCTGCTCTGCTGGCATTTGGAAGCAATTCCCTCTCTGGCTCCCACCAATTAAATATCTATCTGGCAACATGATGTTGCAAGTTTGTGACATGCAAAGTGGAAAGATATTCCCTTCTCTGGGAAAGGTACTAGTCCTTTTCAAGGTGAAAAAGTAGATCGCTAAAACAAATGCAAGCTTTAAATGTTTGTGGTATCTAAAAATGCTGCACTGGCACATGTTAAGAAATTATCTGTGTTTTGAAAACTGACAGGGCTTTGTATATGGTCTGAAATCAGGCTATTAGCAAACTCAAAAGCAACACAAAATTTTCCCAAATACTCCCAAAGAACAGAAGCATGTTCCAAAAAGAGTAAACTATTTTGCTTTGTCATTGAACTCACAGAAATATTTTCTTAACTGGTGAGATTTTAAATATGCCCGAAAAAAGAACCTTTAAAGATTCTGACTGGGCAATCCAATCCATTGAGAACAGCATGAAAGTATAGATTCAACAGAGCAGCATCTGAAATTGCAGAATTTCAGTTTAATACAAGAAGTGCAATTAAGGCAGAAAATGCTTGAAATTTCTTTCCACATCTTCCTTTGTGCTCTCCACTCCTGGTGCACTTTTACAAACCTCTCACAATATATTACTAGTTTCTTCTGCCCACATGCACAATTCCTCTCTAGTGTGATCCTGTAGGTTGGTGGATTTGGCCAGTAATTATCATTAGAACTGTGTTCGATAGATTTTATTGTGATAATCTGCTGCCATGAAGAAAATAACTTTCAGAGGCTTTTCCCTTCACTCATTCCTATTCCAGGTCCCTGCCCACTGCACTCAAGTTAGTATATATAGTGATAAGATGTCAGCTATCTGTTAAGTACCTAAAGAGGAGGTTTATGTATAATGGCTACAGGTTACATAATCAGAGCATCATATTTAATTTGCTTGTTAATTTTCCAAAAGTACAGGAAAGAAAGAATAAATAACCGTGGAATATTATGGATTTGAACAAAATGTTCCTAAGCATATTACATATGCCTCCACAGTGAAAATATAGAAACGAGTAATAACCCTCTATTTACTTGACCTCATGTCTAATGCTTCTTTTTTCATATTAATAGGAATTACACTGTTGCAAATCAGCTACTCTTTAATATCTCTGATATTTCAAGTTGCCCCGCAAAGCTCTTTAATAAAAAAAGGCTCAAAGAGGTATTTTTAAGCTGTTTATGTCAGATGGCTAGCTGGTAACAGCATAAGGGTAATTTCCTTAAATGTGGTACAAAAACATGTTGTGTGAAGTCCTACAGTCTAACTGTTGACAACAGAAAACCTTTGGCTTCTGAGGTTGGCCAGGATGATTCCCATGGTCTCC
This sequence comes from Illadopsis cleaveri, assembly GCA_013399915.1. Classification (NCBI taxonomy): domain Eukaryota; kingdom Metazoa; phylum Chordata; class Aves; order Passeriformes; family Timaliidae; genus Illadopsis; species Illadopsis cleaveri. Next base: position 174,645 of record VXBB01003074.1, on the reverse strand, counting down.
CTATAATGAGTCTCATACAATAGCACCATCAAAAATATTTTACCTTTAATACTTCAAGGCCAGGGTACCAACCAATATACATGGGGTGTCTGAAGTTCTTGAGAAATTTAAATTCTCTGTGTAAGGCTGATTCTTTATTTGACCATACACTGATCTCCCCTTTATCATAGCTCCAGGACAAACACTACAATTCATGCCATAATATTTTCTGAAGCAATGTGTAGCTGATAGTCAATATTGACTCATGCGCTAAAAAGATACCAAAGTATGAATAGTTACAAAAAAGCAAAAGTAAAAATTAAGAGCTGCCTTTGTAAGTGAGCTACTCTGTTTTATTGAGAATTAATGCTATAATCAGGAAGACTCCAATCAATACTAAGTTAAGGGGATTATAACAATGTATGGGAAAACAATATGGATACCTTGAAAATAAATTACCACACCTTAGCTACATTTCTTAGCTCAGTTTTATTTTGATAACCATTATCTCTCTGATTCCTGCAAATGTTATGCCATGCAACATAAAAGGGAGGTATGATCTCTGTCCAAAAAAACTGAAGTCTGAAGGAAGATGGTTTAAACCATCCTCTTTGGACAGAAAATACATAAGGTTTTCAGACACTGCAGTTTTTAACATAACATTTAATCAATTGCAAAGCTGTGTGTTTCCATATGTAAGTCTCAGCAATGGGCAGGAATCCTCAAATATGCCTTTAGATATATAAAACCAGCATACATCAACATTCTTCTCTGCTTTAACTTCCCACTTGAGTAGTCAAGTGGTTCTCAGAGTATCTGCACATGCTGTTATTTACTACTGCCTACTTCATTTTCTCCAATTTAATTCTGGACAGGGCAATAATTTGTCGTTGATGAGCACACTGGTACAAAATCTCAGGGCTGATGTCCACAAACTAATGGTAGCAGTATAACAAATTATCAAGAGGCTGCAACTCATCAAGTGTGGGCTGCCCAGCTATGGTGTAGTACAACTTAGTTCCAAGCATCAGTGAAGGATAGTTATGCTAATTTGCATTTTCTTACAGTAGAGCAAGTGAAGGATGTACATGCAATCAATTAACAACAGCTACTGTGTCTCAGCTAATGGGGGCAACCTATTAGGCTGACATAATTCATTGTGCATTTGAGCCTTTAATGAAAAATGACCCACCTAAAGAGGCTTTCTCCTAAGCATTTCTCATGTTGCCTTTTTGTTTTGTATTGCGGATTAGCCAAGGAACCTATCAGCAGTCTCATCACACTTCCGCCCTTCCTCAATAATCCAGGGTACTAAAATCTCTTCAGAAACTCAGTCTGGGATTTTTTTTCTCCTTCCCACAGTTCTTTAACAGCTAAAAGAAAGTATGACCAGTTGTAACCATGGCTCAAAGCCTCTGCAAAGTAGAACCTGCTTTAAAGTGAGATCCTGTAATGAAATTCTGCCCCAAAATCAGGATAACTGAACCCTGATGTTCTTATATGTTAAGCAGTTTCCCATCCATGCATTTTTCAAAGCACAGGATATAAACATCCTGTATGTTCTGTAGACATTTCAGCAGACCCCTAATTTCTTTGGAACAATATTCTGAGTTTAACAGTAGGAATTACAGACCACCAGCAGTACTTCATACTGCAAAGAGAGAACCTCCTTCTGGGCCTGAGCACCTGTAAAATGTTTGCCTGTAGCATCCTTGCTGATACCAAATATTTAAGATCAAAGTCAAAGTTTGGACAAGCATAACTCATGTCCTTTACGAACCCTTTAAAATATAGGTTATATCAAAGATTCCTCTGACTGCTCTCAAATATAGACAGTCTTAGCAATTAATGCTTTTACCAAACTTGTGATTTTTTTTCAGGAGGCGAAGGCAGATCATTGGAAACATGCAGTTCAATTGTAAAACTGAAATTGCTTCATGCTACTCTTCTTCATGCTTAACTCCTCCTTAAGGATATATGTGGCTCTTTCACCACTGATGTTTTGCTATAGATTTTAGTCCAGTATTTTGAGTACCCTGTTTCTATCCAAAAATGATCATAAATTGCATTTACACTAAGACATGGCAAATCTTTGAAAAGAGGAAGGATTTGAATGGTCAGGAAGATGGGACAGTCAGGGCTGGTAATATTAACTTGCTGTATAAGGAACCTAGTACTTTGCAGAAACAAATCCAGTGTTTCTGTATTTTCACTGCTAAGAGGGTGGAAAAGATTTATACTGCATTGCATCAAATGCTCAGTGTAAAATATTAATATAATGAGAAACAATTAATTCGAAATCAATGTACCTCACTGCAACTACAAATAGTTACACTTTTATTAGTGTAGATGATAATCAGAACTCAACCCTTTCAACTTCTGAATTCACCTGAATCTGTTAGAAGCCAGATGCACCATGAAGTTTTCCAATTAAAAGCCAATGTGACTCTTCCTGGAATGATATTATGCCCCCAACTTCCTGTTTTCCTTAAAACCATATTAAAGTTAATGCAGCTCATTACTAATGATACAGTCCAAACAACTGAAAATTGAGTAAAACACATAATTATAACTGTATTTTAAAAAAAAGTGATTAATGCTCACAAAATTTGTTTGCAGAAACTGTGGGTTATTATTACACCAAGTGTTTCAGTTTCTATCAACCCGTTCAGTGATTTTGGTAACATTTTTGGCCTTTCCTAAGGGACATTTTGGGCATGAGAACATCATAAAAACAACAGTAACAGCTGAATTATCATTCCGGAGTGATTGAATTAAGTCATAGCAGAATTGGAAAAATACTTACGCTCCACAAAGTAAGAGCTAGCATCAATCTTCCAGATAATTTGACCACGATGAGAGCCATTGACGCCACGGTTCTTGTAGTCCAAAAAGTTTTCTGACAAGACCTCATCTATAAACAAAGAAGACTGGTCTCAGTAAGTGTCAGTTATGACAACATGCACAGCAGAGAGTCAGGCTAAAAATACACCTTAGGCTTCACAGAACACACTAGAGCTACTAGAGAGCTTGGCATCACATGTTGAGAAATCAGATTTATCATCCATTTATACTACTTAGAAGTTCAGCCAAAGCAGCTGAAGTAGCAACCCAGGACGGGCTGGGCTATGGCCTCATTGCTCCAGCTTTAGTGGGATGAAATGGATTTCACATCTGAGCTCTAACAAATCAAAAGGCCACAATCTCTACCTGCAGAGACTAGACAGCAACCTCCTGGGCTTTTCCTTTTAGCGATAACAACAGTTTTAATTTTAACAGAGATTTGTAGAAATGTACTTTAACCAACTCAGCCTCACTTGCTTTGGAAGGAGTCCTGGGTGGGTGCTGAGACTCAGTTCTGAAGACAATTATGTTAACTATTAGTTGCATTAAAAGTGAGAAAAAATGTGAACCACTCAATCTGATATTAAAATATTTCAGTTGTAAACACTGTGAAGAATTGTCTTTGTTTCAAGAAAAAAAGCCAAAGATAATGCCATACAACAAGGGACACTGCCTGAGGACACAGGGATGGTGTGACTGACTGCAGAACAGAAGAAGCAGCCCAACAAAGTTGAGAAACCCAAAGACTATCACAATAGTTTAATAACTGAGACTAAATTGAAGGAAATTACACTTTCACTGAAAGAAGAAAGCAGCAAACAGATGTCAATATCATCCCATTGGCTTTACACAGTCATGCTCTCAAAGGAGGAAGGTGAGTGAGTACCAACACTGAACTCTTTGGTGTTACTCTCCTGAGGGATTACAACAGAAATCCTTCTAATGAGGTGATTAATAATTCCAATGGATAATTATAAATAGCAATGCTATCTACAATAATTTTTCCCTTTGCTGACTTGCTAATTGTCAGGAATTATTTCACCAGCTGTGTTTCATGCTCTGTTTTGAAGTGCATCTGTGCTCTAATCCTTCAACAGCAAAATCCTCTGGTATGACTTCTGTTCTCGCTTTGTAATTTATAATTGGTTGTGTCTTCTTTTGAATTCCAAATCATAATTATCTAAAAAAAGCAGGTAAATATACAACTGTTACTCTCAGAGCACTGGTTTACTTATGAATACATTTAGTGAAGGACCATGCTGGATACAGGTTATCAAGGATCATGCACATCATTCTGTGGAAGTAGGAACATTACATACTTGTGAGAAGACTTAAACCTGTCTCTATTGCTTTGGCAGGGAAAGCACTTTATGCTCACTTAAAGGTGAGCATATACTGAAATGTTGCACAGAGCTGGAGCCTGGGAACTCTGGCTGGCTCTCATCCTGATGAGGCAGAGAGAGTATCCCTCAGTTCGGCATGCTGCTCACTGGCTCCATCACTTGTGATGTTTATTTGTCATATTTAGTCTCTGTAAGCTGCTGGAGATGCTCCAACACCTGCCATGGTTACAATGATGCATGGGTGATTACTGTCCCTCAAGATATATTGTTTATAAAATACCATGCTTGCTTAAGGAGGCTTAGCTGATCTGGACTGGATGGTCTTGCTTAAGAAACTGCAGGCATTTTAGGCCAGAGTTTAGTGGCACAGAAGATCCCAGAGTCAGCTTTAAAATACTGTGCTCACAGGCAGTATCTGTGGGGACCAGCTGGCACTTCCACTGTTGCTGCTTCTCGCAGCTGGCACAAAGGCAGTGTGAACTCTGCCACACACAACCATCTGACAGATGTTGATGTATGCCCACACCCAAACTAAACCACATCCCTATGGCAAGGGATGAGCCAATGGGGATGACACCACAAAACCATCTCCTCTACTTTGTTGAAAAAGTGTAGGAAGCCTGGAAAACCAGGCTGACAAGAAGGGCCACTACCCATCTGCATGTCCAAGGTAGAAGACCACTTCTACCTTCGAAGGGAAGGACAAGCAAGCCAGTCTATGGTTACAGCTGACAGGTGAGACCACAGGAAATCTGGAACAAGCTGCTCCCACTGAGTAACACCTGCACTCTGCCTCCTGCCATGGAGGCGAAAGACAGGGGCATGTGGGAAGCATCCAGAAAAAAGCAGGTCCCCAGGGTAGGGATACATACATGGAGCTAGTCATGTGCACACAGTTTATGGACCGTGGCCACTGATGGAATGTAGGCTCAGGCACCAGAAAAGATAATTTAATATGAGCCTATGGAGCTTTGCAATGTGCAGAGCACCCAAATAGGAGCAGTGAAGCCTTTAAGTATAAAACCAATTTGTATACAAAACATATTTACAAATGTCATGATTTAGAAACCCAATATGTAGGTTGTTCTCACCGTTTTAACCCTGTCTGTCTATTTTGAAAGAGGTAAGTCCCTAATTACAAAGAAACAAAAATTATTTTCAGTCTAGTAGAAATTTATGTTCATTGGGATTTTTAAGCCAGAAAAATTTTATCTGTAGAAGAATACATTCAGGTCCAAAAGGGAAGTCTTGCTCTTTCAGTTTTTGATGGTATGTATTTTTGGAAGGTGAAAGATAAGAAAGAAATATCCTCTGGCAAGTTAAAAATAGCAGTAATTGAAACTCATCAGGAGACTGGAATGTATGAATATGCCTGGTCGACCTGTTTTAATTGGCAAGTAACACTATTCCAGACATGCTATTCCCTGAACATGCACATTATGTATGTAGCACATTGACAAAGAAAATTGTGCATGTGATATACAATACTGTTTACTGCAATACATGCATATGTACGTACATGTATTTACCAACATTCATGCCATAGATAAGCGAATAGATGGCATCATGGTATACTAAGGAGAAAGAGTATGTGCAAAGGAAAAAAAAAATAGTTCCTGTTTCTTTTGAGAATCCCCATAACAAAGGAACTGACCTTTAAAACATGTTGCATCTTAATTCCCAAAGGTAAATGGTGAAATTCTTTGTTTCACCTCCACACAAAATGAAGACCAGAGTTAATGCTGTTTCCTTTCATATATTTCAGGCAGCAGCTAATGCCTTCTGACATTTTTCCAATGAAGCATTGTAAAGCATCTCCCTCTCACTATTTTTGAAATGCGATTAACCTTTAAACTAGCTATCTGCTTCCTCTGCATAGCTTGGGTTTGGCCCTACTTGGCCAAAAAGCAAATACTTTGCAATTGCTCTCAGGTCTGTGGCTTAATTTCCCTGGTCAGCAGACAGCTTACTAATCAAGGATTAAAATGGGTGACTATTTGGGATGTGCTGCACTTTGACTATCATTAGTTGCTCCTGGAGCTAGAGCTGGGGATGGTGAGGGTGCCTAAGACAGGGAGCCAGCAGACATTGCTCTCTGCCCCCACTGCCCTTGGGCACGCAGAAGAGCCAGCTGCCTCTTGCTTGAGAGGGGAGGTGTCTGCAGACCTACGAGACTTTGCTGGGACAGAAGCAGCAGCTCCCACAGACCTCCCACGGGCCCTAGAGGAAACAGGGAAGGTGATGCACAACCAGGAGCCAGGCAGCCCCAATTCAAATAGCAGCCAGAGGGACCAAGGTACGCCAGCAGCAAATGACAGCAAGCGCTTTGGGAGCCAGCAGCAATCTGATAGACTGCTTCTCCTCACTAAACCAGACACCACCAAGCACAGCCTTTTACTGCTAAAAATATTCTGTGCTGTCACTTCCATGCTGAGCATCCCAGTATACTTCACAAGCACTAGAGAGATAAAGAACCATGACCACCAAAGAAAGTTATCTTTCAGATGAAATACAGAATCCAATTGATGAAAAGCATGCTGTTCTTCAGAGGAATTAGGGAAAATGTTGATAAAGGCCACCCCGCAAAAAAGATCTGTGAATAATCTAATGGGGACTTCAAGTCCTGTCAGCAGCCTACACTAAACATACAGGACCTTGGTATTTGAAAGTTTGTCTGAAATTCCTGCAGAGAAGTAATCAGGTAGTCAATGCATCTTCCTCAGAAGGATGGATGGAGTTTAAATTACAAATAGCTGAGTGACTCTTTTGGTCTGTTTGGTTTTACTTAGAAGGCAGAAATTAAAACAAACTCCCCTGTCTCATACAGTATTTTGCTGATATATATGACTAGCCCATCCTTTCACATTCTCAAAGAATAACAACTACGGAATTTAGAATAATGTGATACTTTCAAAGAAACAAATAATAAACATAAGACAGGAATACAACATCAGATAGGTTCCTGAACTTGATACAGTATTCCAGTCTCTTATGCATCACTAATTTGATTTAACATTATATACTACAACACTGGCTTCCTGTAAATGTAATGCAATTATCGCACAAAAATAAAAGCTACACTTCAAGCCTTGATCCCTTCTGAAACGGCAATGCTGTACTTCTGAAATTACATAAGGATTTCTAGTCTTCAGCTATATAAAAGTCTGCGTTAGTTTGAAATTTAAAAGTGTTTTTGGTCAATATGTATGTCTGTATTATGACATACAACAATAGCTAGCAAAATGCTTTTAAAAATAATTTTCTGTACAAAGAGGCTGAACTCTGGCTGATCTGTTTTGCAACTAGCATGGAAAGCTGCAGGAAAGGAATTTTGTAAATCACAGAATCGATTAGGTAGGAAAAGACCTCTGAGATCATCAAGTCCAACCTATGCCCTATTGACAACTGTTCAATAGCACTGAGTGCCACGTCCAGTCTTTCCTTAAACACCTCTAGTGACAGTGACTCCACCAGCTCCCTGGGCAACCCATTCCAGTATCTAATCACCCTTTCCATGAGGAAATCCCTCCTAATGTCCAACCTAAACCTCTCCTGGTGCAGCTTGGGACTGTGTTCTCTCCTCCTATCTGGCTGCCTGGGAGAAGAGGTAGGGCCCCACCTGGCCACAGTCTCCTTCCAGGTAGTTAGAGGAAGTAATAATGTCTTCCCTAAGCCTCCTTCATGCTGAACACCCCCAGCTCCCTCAGCCACTCTTTACAGGACATGTGCTCCAGACCCTTCATAAAGTATCAATAAAATATAATTATCATGCAAAATAATAATAGAAGGGGTAAGCCATAAATAAGCTTCATATTTCTGATGTTTATTCTCTTACCACTCAATCAACCACTTGAAGAAAAACACAAAATTATGACAAAAGCCTCTGCAATTCACAAGTGGAGCTTGTAGCAATCCTTTAGCATTGCAAAATCCAGCCCTTGGAAGCTGTTCTTCCGAAGAGCTGTACAATATAAGCAGTCATCATTCTGCAGAAGAGAGGCTATTAATGAGAAACATATGCCGAAGATGCAGATCCCAATTTCTTATTTACAAAGATGTCACATTAAAAAAAAATCACAAATAATAGTTAGGAACATTTCCATTGACTTCAGCTGCTACATATTAAGCTCCAGTGTGGATTGAAAATTCACTGTTAATTCATTTGCCAATTTCTGCTGCAGGCAATTAATATACAGCAATTTACAGTTAGCATCCCTCCTTCTATAACTTCTTAGGGAGAAGAGTTCTGGAAAACAAGAGCCTAGTCCTTCACTGGTGCTGCAAGCTCAGTTCTCGACCTATGAGTTTTGCATATGCTTCTTTCAACACATGAATGGTTCCATTTTAATACCACAAAAACTAGACCCTTGCCCAGCTAGAGAAAAAAAAATTGGGAGGGAGAAATGTGAACAATGAGTGGAGAAGAGCAGTATGAGGAAGACATATCAAGAGAAGGATGAAAGGAAAGTAAAAAGGGAGATAAAATGTATTAAAGTGGGGAGTAAGTTGGCAAAGTTAGAACAATTCTTGGTCATCGAGGGCAGAAGATGGTGGACATAAGGAAAACTGCTCCAGGCACATTAGAAACACAGGCATGGTGGAATTCAAACCTGAAGCAGAAAGAATTACACATTAAACTCAAATGACATGTCAGCCACTCCCAAAGGGTCTCAACTTTCAGCGGAACACTTTTATCTTTGAACATCTAGCTTACTTCCAGAGCCCCTTATCACCCTTTACTACTCTAGCATTCTCCAAATTACTGCTGGGACATAACATCTTCATTTTTCATGGCACCAACAACAATAAAAAAAGCAAATGACTAGCCATTACAGACACCCTATTAAATCTTGGCAATGACAAGCCTGTGGGTTTTCAGAAGGCTCTGTATGAACTGTGGATCCAGTTCTTCCTCACTTGCACTTGAGCTAACCACACTGAGAGTTTGAGCCCTGTCACTCAAAGGACTTCCCTCTCCTTCCCTGCAACAGTGGAACCTCTGGCTAAAAGCAGAGCTGATGGCAATGGACTCTATTCTTCTATGGTGTTCTTGTGGTGTTAGGGAGCTGTGCTCCAGAACAACCCACCTTGTATTTCCCTCCTGTAAGCACAAATCTGCTGAAAAGGTAGAAGGAATAAGCAAAGTAAGGAGTGGAGGCTCAGCAATAAAATCTTGTGGGGCCCAAACCCCCCACAGGCAGATGTTAGGTTGCAATGGGATGGGCATCTGTCCAGTAATACTGATTGTACAGTCATTTCATTCTGCAAACCCTTAGAAGTGTGATAGCACCACACAGCTGTAAGTGCTACTTCAGCTGTGCCCATCCCAGCTACAGGCTTTTCCTTTAAAGCTCCTTTAAAGCATTTCCAGATTTATTCTTTTCCCTGCAGCAGGTGGGCCTCAGCACAGCAACAGCTCTACTTCACCTATGCATTGCACAAACTTATTCACAAGTAATGACATCCAGTTGGCACACAGATGGGAGGGAGGAATCCAAACATGGATGATCCCAACTTCCCCAGTGCATACTGATGTGTGGTAAGGTACAACATGGAAGAATTTTGCTTGCTTGTCTTTAATGTAACAACAAAGTTTTCACAGTCAGTGGAAGCCTCTCCATTGACTATAGTGTAATTTGGAAAATGAGGATTAGGTCAAAGCAGTGCAGCCACAAAATCTGCAAGAAAATTTTAAAGTAAGAGATGCGTCAGGCCCAAGGCAGTATGAAGACACGATATAAAGGGACATTGGAACATCTGAAATGTGAACAAGGATGACACTTTTCCAGGTTAACAATGTTCATTTAATAGGGGGGAAATAATTTGCAGTATTTGAAAAATGGATTTACAGAAATGTTGAAAGACATAACAGCAAATGGTAGAATGGACTGGAGGTTGTGATCTAATAAAGCAGTAGAAAATAAAAGTCCAAACACAACTCAGATGTGGACACTGAAGCACCACAGTGCAAAGAACCTCTTGAGAATCTGGATGGATTTTATCTGAAGAATGGTATTCAGTTATAAACTTATTACATAGTGAAAGATCTCCAGTGAAGAAAAAAAAGTGCCTTTGGGCCTGGAGAGATCAATGGATGAGAAAGAGTACAAAAGCTAAATGTATACACAATCATTAGAGTAGTTGTGGAAGGCAGCATGGGAATATTCCAGTGTTATGAACAGTGCAATGTAAGTGTTATAAACACTAAGGAACGGGAAGGATTTAGTTCTAAACCAGAAAACTAAGAGAAGAAAAACATATGCTGAACCTTCAAAATCCACATGGCTGGCTTGACAACCTCTCCAAAACAAATCTTTCTGCTTTAAGCCTTATCCTGCCAAGTATTTTATGTCTATTCTGTCCACTGTTTGCACCATGATTGATTCTATCCAGTCAGTGGTCTTAATATGCTGCATAGAATATGCTTCTTTTGCAGGATTGAACCCAAAATCTGGTACTTGGTGCACCAATATCCCCAAGTGATTTCTTCCAAAATACTTTAGTAGGTGAACACTACTGACTTCACTGTAAGTCTGGGCTACACAGCAACATGGGCCATCCTCGCACAGCACAGAGGCAGCTTCGTCCACGGGCATAAGGACCCTAGAAATCACTGAGAAGGCATGAGGATGCAGTACTCCCTGTCTGCATTATTTCCCTCTCCTGATATTCAGCATGAATAGTTGCAATGGAAAACCCATTCACCTAGAAAGACGTTCATAAGAGTTGTTATGTTATGTTATGGAGAAGTAATACATGAAAATGGGAATCTTTTGGCACACAGTACACACCTCTACCACATATTAAACATTTGCAGGGAAAAAAACTGGCAGTCTGTAGGCTTCTTTACTATGAGTTCCCTAAAAGACCATAAAGCACACCACTACTACACTAAGCACTCTGCAGAAGCTTTTTGGTGCATTGCTACAGCCAACGTTAACACAAATGACAGCTGAACCTTGGAAGCAGTGAAAGGGAAGATATGTCAGAAGCCATACGTGTTGGGAATATTCAGAAATCCTTGCATTTAAGTGTTGACTGTATGCACTTGTAAAGGGGTGAATCAGATGCAAAAGCTAACTGTGCTCATGTCACAGTTGGTGGGTCTGTAAACAGCATATCCAGGTTTTGTCTGGCTAAAGGGGTGCACCAGATACAGAACTGGGAAAGGCAAAAAGTGACTCAGCCTGATAAATCACTCTCACTGGATTGAAGAGCAGCCAGGTGAAGGTGATCCAGGTTGTAACAAAGAACTGATATTGCTGCACTAATATATCTGCCAAAGCCTGTGATACCTGCTCCTCTGACACTTTTTGTTCCTGAAATAAATTGTGCTGTGCCTAGTGAAAGCTGCCTGGCCGCTGGGAACCTCTGTTGATGTTTCACAGATGGTGCAGAATTGGAGGTGTCCAACAAAGCTTAACTTGCTGAGGTGATCACAGCTAGCCATGGTTGCCATCCCCAGCCTGGCAAGAGACCCAACTACAAGATGACCTACTGAGGAGGAGTCCTAAGACCACAAGGAAATTCTCTTCCAAAGGCTATAAAAGGATTGGAAAGATGGGCGAACCCAGGACACAACAAATCCAAGTATCAACAAAATTCACTCTAAGCAGGCACATTGTGAAGAGTTTTGTTTTACAGATGGCTGTATCAGAAGCAGAGAGGTGGAGCAACCATCCAAACATGGAGAGAGAGCCTAAGTCAGGGATTAGACCCGTAACAAAGACACCCACAACTCCCTTATATGCACATTGCTGTTTCTAACATTTTACATCTCTGTTGGCAACACTGACATGCTTTCTGCTTGTATGTATTGGATGTTTGGTAAAATAGCTGCACAAAAAAGTTCTGGTCCAATTGGGTCTGACGGCAGGAAAAATGTACATTTTTCCACTTGTCTCAGTGGGCAAAACAGCAACAACAAGCCATCTAAGCCTAAAATCAACCTAGAGAGTATTTAAACAAATGTTTAAATGTCTATTAACCAATAATTATTAGATTTTTCAGGTTGTGGTGAATTGCCTTTCTGGGGAAGAAATAACACCACAGGAAACAGAAGAGGAAAGAAGTTTTAAAGCTAAACTTCAGTCACTGATCAGGTGAAGACATTTCTAGTTATATAAATTTGAAAGGAACTACTCTGGAAAAAGCCAGCTATGGACAGAAAATTGGACCCCCCAAGATTTGTGTATGAAGACATTTTTAATAAATAGCCTTTAATAATGTTTTGGGTTTCTTTTTTTTTGCTTTCATATAAGGAAATGTTGAAAGAAAGCAAATCTACTTTATATGGGTAAGAAAAGTATAATGTTAGCCCTGATAAACCCCTAACATCAGCATGCACAGACATTGGAGCAAATAATTTTTTCAAAAGTCTGCTTTAAACATTTCTCATTAGCCCTTTTACATCAGATATGGAAGCGATGACAGAAGTGAAATCTAGTAGCAGCTAAAATGCTACTACAGTAATTATAAGATAGCTCTTTATCTATAGGCAGCTGCCAGCAGTCCATACTAATTTATCTAAAGAGGCTTCATACTGTGGCAAATAGCAATAGCAAATGAGATAAGAGAAAGAGAAAGCCTTGAGATAAATAACTGCAAATATTCCAGCTGCCTCACAGTAGCCATTAAATGAGAGTCCTTACTTAAAAAAATATACCCTTTCTTCATTATTTATAACTTTGTTTTAGTTTCATTTTTTTCCCCAATGGGCTCTTTCTTTACAAATATCTTTTCTCAAACAAAACTTAAATTCCAGAGACTTTTAAATAGTAATTGAGCTTTGTAATGTTCAATTTTCTTAGAGAACTCTTTTTGAGTGTTTACACATATTTTTGATTGTGGGTCTGTTCCTGAAAAACACCTGGATTCATAATACTATAGTTCTCTTGAGGGAAAACAAAGGCACACTTCAGACGAGTTGTTACAGAATGTAGAGGTTCCTCTGCATTGCTTGGAGCTGATAGATATTATATAGAAGGGAAGCTAGAGCATCTCTAGAGTTCAAGCTTAGCAGGAATGAAATATAATTCCTGTTCCTGAAGGCAAAGTATGTCTTAAGAAATGCTAGTTTTCCCAATTTATATATTTTTTGTCATCTTTCCACAGTTAATCTTAAAATGTGCTGAAGCAATAACATCTACATTTTAAGGAAATCAACATTTACTATTCTCCCTTCAACTAAGGGTTTTTCTATGGCCCTCCATGAAAATCATGTACATATGCATAGATGTTTTCAGGAAGCTTCAGGGTGGATACTATTTTTTGCCATGAGACACATGACCACCTTTTTTTACCCAGTTTTTTGAGAGACCGACTGGCTGCTCAGTCCGTTTCCTGAGACCATGAGCAAATCTCACGTCTAATAACAAGTGCTAAATCCAGCTCCTACCTGCTTCTGCAAAGACTGCTTTTTTTTTTCCCAGCTGGCCACCCTAAGGAATGTGTAAATGGATCAATAGGGGAGAAGAACAGATATCTTGTGATAAAAGGAGCTGTGACTCTTCAAAAGAGGAGCAAGCAGACAGAATTCTCACACAGGGAAAACTCTCTCAACTCCTCTTTCAGGCTACTTTAACTTTTGAATAGCCCCCCAAAATGCCCCACAGTATGAAAACATATGAGATAGATGATTTCTGCTCTTCTTTTTTTTTTTTTTTTTTCTTAAACTCTTTCATATCATTGTTACTTCCCCAGACTTGGAATACCATTATTCTGAAGTTTATTGGGCATCACCAAATTTTTTGTGATAGCAATAGTGGTGAAAATAGAGTAAGTTTTATGCATTTCAAAACCAACGCTCATACAAAATTATTTGGAGATATTTCCTAGAATACTACAATGGGAAGCATTAAACTCCTACAATATAGAACTGCCTTCTGTTCTGCTTCTGCATACTCCCTTCCTGGGATACTCCCACAAGACAAATAACAAATACCAACTCCAATGCTCCCAACATCAAGGCTTAAAGAAAATTCACAACACACTGCGTGATATCCTAAGGATGCAAATAATTTCCCAGTACTCATGACTCTCCACAATACTACACAGTGCTACATTCAAACCTTTCAGCTCCGATTTCACCAACCCAAACAATCTCAGAAAGGATTGGTCTGTATGCACAAGCTGAATTGAGACAAACACTAGAATGACCAGCAGCATTGCAATAGTTAACAGAGTTGCCAGACAAGTGATAATAATAGGCTTCAACACAAATCCTCTCCTGAGCAGACGGGAAAAAGCTCATAGTTTCTTTGGTTCTCTTGTTCCAGTCTGGCTGCTAATTCAAAACAGAGTTATAGATCAGTTTACATTGTGAAGGTCATACCCACAGGGCCAGGAACATTCCTTCTCTTAACAGGAGCAGAGGCTCACAAAACATGTGCAAATGCAGACACAAATCTAAGCCATTAGGGATGTCTGGATCTCCAACTTCTATGGACAGGTCAAAACCAGAAGGCATCAGTGCTTTATTTCAGGCCAGAAACGTGCTTTGTACTGACCCTTCTAACTATCCCTACCCCACCATGAGACTGTGCTGTCATACAGCCACATGAACTTGATTCTGTCCTGATGAAACTAAACTGAAAGATGCACTACAGCGACTCAAGGACATTCAGTTTGCCAGACTGAAACTGTTCTAAGACAAACCCCCTAAAGGCCTTCATCAGATGTTTGCTTCTACATACCCATTCCTACAGGTTCACCCTACTTTGTAAATGTGGATACAGCCACAGTGCCAGTAACCTTCATAGATTCTGAGTGTTTTTCATGTCAAACTCTAAAACCCAAATGATCTTCAGAGTCTTCCATGTCCTTTAAAGGGAATTAGAACCAAAGCTCATATTACATGAGTTTGGCAGTGGGGGAAGGAATGGGAAAAGGGGAAGGGAAGAGAAAAAAGGGAATGAGGGATGCTGCTGTTATTTCCTCAGTTATTTAGAGTGGGAACCCGAGAGAGTGGAGACAAAACACCTGCAAAGATATCAAGGATCAGTTATTGGTTTCTTGGGGAATGGACACACTACTCACTTTTTATTTGGCAGTGGAGCTCCTTGGAATGAGCTATTGACTACTGTCATAAACAACAAGTATTTAGCCAGCAGTGGCAAGGATACACTTCAAAATTTGCACCTATAATTTACAGGGGCGTCTGGAGCAATGTATCCTGTTTGATATGGTAAATTAAGCAGGAGTATCAGGGCATATTTTTATTTTGCCCAGTTTAAAAATAAATAAATAAATAAATAAATAAATAAATAAATAAATAAAAATTAGAGTGTATCTTCACAGCCATGAAGAGATGCCATGCCCGAGCTGTGAAACCTGGCTGAACAACTTCAGTCAGTGTGAAACAGCACTATGCACTTTCTGTTGAGTTCAGACCACCAGAAGGAATACTGTGCTTCTATCCACTGAGGCAAGAGTTCATGAGTTGCCTGCACTACTTCAGAAGAGGTGTACAGTTTTTGTTAGTGCCCAATGCTGGGGGCTGTTGTGTCTTCTCATCTGTTCAAGCAAAACACTTCACTTCAAACTTAAATGTCAACAAAAGTAATTTTCTGTTAAGGCCAACAAACCAGGCTGATTTCACGGCATCTGTTTTAAATCCAGTCTCTGTTTTTTTCCTAAAACATTTAAATTTCAGAAGCCTGCTTTTCTTTTTAAAGAAGGGCATTTTATAAGGTTACTCACGGGAACAAGTATTGCAGCTTAGCTTATTGTAACCTCCACTCCTTTCCCTCCATGTCCTAAATAGCCACCCTTGTGTATCCCTATTTACAGTCTCTTCGATACTCTGAACTTATTTTCCAATGCCTAACACCATGCTACCATGGTTCTTCTACATGCTCTGACCTTCCATCTAGTACTTTCTCACATATCCCCTATGTCACCAACATCTGTGTTCCCAATATTGTCAGTATTGAAGCCAAGCCATTTGGTTTTATCTACTAAAGCACTTAAGGAACACCATGGCTCCCTATGATGTTCCCTACGCCTGCTCCAAAAGCTCATCTCACAACACCATATGCTTTATCTGGTTTTGGGTCACTGAAATAGCGCTATTAGACTAAAATATCTGCTTAATGCTAGGCATACCTTCCAAACAGACACGGGAAGTGATTTACCAACATTTCCCTTTGTGAGGGCACCAGCTCTTTACAAAGTCACTGGTTTTCAAGAAACATTTAAGAACTTTACATTTTTAAGACCCCTAATACATGAAGAAATGTGTCTGAAACTGATCCATCATTTTCAAAATTTACCAGACAGCAGAGTTAATATAAACTCCAGTCTCAGCAGCAGGACTATTTCCATAGGAACCAAACCAGGTTAAGAAAAGCTAATTTTATACTGAAGTGAAACAATCAGGTAAAAGTGGATTGAAACCATTTCTTATTACTTGTATGTGGGGCTGAATTTACTAGATGGAGTTGCCAAAAATATGCTAATGTACATGGCTCAATATAGCTTTCAATACACAATAAAAGCAAAAGAAAGCAAAACTTTCTGGGGCAATTTCAGACTGTCTCAGTCTGTAATTATTGTTCCTATCAAAATATCCTGTGGCTATGGAGAAAAATGCATTCTCACAAGGTTTTTAAATGATTCATATTCTTGACTTGTAAAACCTCTCATCTGTCACAGATTACTCAAGGACTCTCAAGAGGAAACCCTGAAAATATTATACTGTCTTCATTCAGGAGGTATTTTCCCAAACATCCAAATGGCTTTAAAATGAATTTAGTTTGAAATGTCAAGAAACCATCAACAGAAAGCCTTCTTGTATCTTTGCCGAAGAAAAAGTGAGCACAAGGACTGCAACCAGTAATTCAGAAGGGAGCAGAAAAAATTCTTATCACATATAAACCCACCTAAAGACTACACTTAAGGGAGCTGTATCAGCTCACTACTGCCATTTGCCCACATTACCCTAATGCCTACAACTACAAAAAGCAGCAAGGAACTCAAAAGGGGAAGGGGTAACAGGGACTTACCTATGAGATACATGCCAATCCAGTCCCCTGCGTCCACTTCCTCTTTTATATCCCAGTATATCACTAGGTCCTGTGAATGCCCGATGGAGTAGTAGGAGCTGCTGACCATCAGGGTGGACCGGCTGTCTGAAGTGACGAGGTCTGTGTCACTGGTTGATCTAGGAATGGTGACCGTCTCATGGGAATTGTTCCTGATGTCCATGTTATGGAACTGGTCAGGGTTATAGCTGTATCTGAGAGGCTCTTTGCACCGGCGCCGATTTTGTGAGTTCCTAGATGGAGATGCCATGGCTGCCAGGCCCAGGAACCTGTTTTGGTACAGATTCTGTGAAGAAAAAAATAAAGGATAGTATTTACAGTGTTATTAATTTTTCAGTGATATCAGAGCTCAGGAAAAGTAGAAAGTTACAGCAAGAAAGCAGATCTTTTTTCATTTATCATTGCAAAAAAGAGACACGAAAAGAGGCAGCAAGAACAGTGCTAACTCAACTCCTACTCTGTAACTCTTACCATGAAAGCAAGTGTAAGAGCAAGCCATGCACCACCAAGCTCAGCCATAACTGAGCTTGGCAGTGTAAGGAAATTAATAGGAGCTGGCTTCCTCCATGTTAATGCATATGTCCAGAAACAAACACCATGACTACTGAACTGCCAGAGAGCCACTCTCTTTTGATGTCATGAGATAGTCTTCTCACTTTTGCCACCTGGAGTTAAGTGTTAGCCCCAGTAATTCTTGCTACATTTGCAGAGGAATCCTTCTTAAGGCATAGTTACTCTAGAGACCGTATTTCATCTGGAGAGACTAGTTAGCAGTGAGTAAGAGCTGTTCCTCCCTGCTGGGTATCTGAGGAGAGAGTGCCATGAAAACAGAGTTAACCATGCTACAAAAATAGAGAAGCCTTCACAGAAGTATAAATACAAAGTTAGTGTTGCAATGCCCCTCTGTACAGCTGATAGCCACCAATGCTACAGCTCTGATCTGGTTTTTGCAGAGATTGTGAGATACTAAGCACTTCTGCTCAGGCAGAAATTTATGAATGCACCAGACAATTAATGACAATTGAGAAGGTTACGCAGAGTAGTCATCGTCCTAGCAGTTGAAAAATATTTTAATTTCAACCTACCCTTCCTCAAGGCAAGCTGAGTGACTTGTATAAAATGTGTCTTGGTGAACGAGTTAAGAGCTTTTGTGAGATGGCAAATGGAGAATGCTTAAGTTATGACTGGGTTAAATTCTGATGTGAAGACATTCTCTGATACTGATCAAAATATTAGTTATTCCTGACTTCTGTACTGCTTGTTTTTCCATTTTCTGTCCCAGCTTTCCCTCTTCTCTCCCTGCAGCTCTGCTATTTCAATCACTCAGCTTTTCATTATTCATTAGCCTTCCATTATCCGTCTGTTGCCAACCATGCTGTCAAGTCTGTTAGATAGAAAACCAGACAGCTTTCCAGTATGCAATGAAATGCTTTTCACATGATCAGAAGTCAAATTGTCCTTTTGAACTCAAACAAATTAAGTGGCAGAAAATCACAGATCCTTTGTCCAGCCAAGCAGTTATTTAACGCCAGCTTTATTAAAGGCTATGGTAGCACAGAAGAACAGTAAGTCCTGAAAAAAAACCCAAATATTTTCTTTATTAATACTGTTTTGGGCAGAATAATTAAGCAGCCTATTACTGTATCTTAGGATTCTGTTGCACAAAATCTGTACAGAGAGCAAAAAATTCAGCTGGCGTGTTTGCGCCCCTAGAATATGCTGTCACTTTGCAAACACTTCCCAACAACACTTACAATCCGCTGACCCAAATCCTCACTTACTGCATTAAACAGGGTTTATAAGCAAAAATAGCTCTGTTGGGAACGCCACACATTACAGGACGTGATGCAAGATTGAAGCTAATAATGTAAAAGGTATCTTTTCCTCTAGTAGAGGCAGAGGAATAGAGGGAAGGGGAAGGGGAAGGGGAAGGGCATTGTGTTGCATTTGCTGTACATCTCATCCTGTCTTTCTTTTTCTGCCGCTTCTTTTTTGCATTTATTCACTGTTTGGAAAGAGTTCACTTCACAGTATAAAGACCAAAATACCGTGTAAACAGAAAATGCATCTTTTTCAATCAAGAAACATGCTGTGAACATTTTCTAATCTGGGATGCACAAGCAGAGACACACACTATCACATTCTAGTCAGTAAATTAAAATTGTTGGTAGTTTCTGTCACTTACCAAAGAAGGCACTGGCTGTCACAAAAGTATCTGACATAACTAGAATTGGTTTTATAATTGTAATATATAAATGTAACAAACTCGAAGTTCACTTTTCTGGATTAGTCTGTATCATTAACATGGGTTCCTTTGCTCACTGTGCTACCCAAAAGCTGCTTCAGTTCAAAGGCAGACATTTTATTTCTGGTGACAAATTACTCCAGGGAGTAGTGATTCTGCAGATACTTTCATTTTTGAATGCTAATGGATGTATAATATTAATTAACTGCATACCTTAAAATTTAACTAGACTTAAACATTTTTTTCAGCTTCAGCATGACTTTAAGCAGTTGTAATAAAAATGGTATATTTATCACTCTGCTTGAATTCTGTAAGTTCCAGTTTTCCTGTATGTTGATGCCAATGGAACAAATGGCATAATTTTAAAGCAAGCCAGAAGGCCAAATTCTCCATAAATTCAAGTCTCTTGTATTTCCAGAAAATCCCCACACTGAAAAAAAAAACCCAAATGAATGAAATAGTCACACGTAACTATCTGGATTAAACACTGGCATAAAAATACAAGCGCAGCTATATGAGTAAGTAGAAAAGAGGTTAGGTAAAATAGTTATTCCACATTTTATTACCAGCTTTTCATGGTTTTTTTGTAGCTATCTAAAGCCCCCAAGCCCTGGTGATAGAGTCCTACCCATGAAGAGACAGCTTAAAAAACTGCAAAGACATCCTCTGGATATTTTGTGAAACCAATCTGATCCATCCAGGATACATAATGAATTTTAAAAATTATGTCTTTTTTAGGGGTGTGAGATTAATATTTACTCAATCTTCTAGCAGAGGTGTGTACACTACACACTCTACACTAAACACTCATTTCTAATATGGAGTGTAAATTATAATGCAAGAACAAAGAAAAGTCAAATGTTGGCTGCCAACAAACACCTCTTCATTCCTGCCTCAAAACAGTCATTCTACAGCTGCTGCTACAGTCAGTCCTTTCAGGGGAGTTTCCACCCAGGGACACAGCACAAAATGCCCCCCAGGCTTCATTTTCCCACTCACTCCCCTCATCGCTGATTTTCAAAGAGCTCTGGAAAGCTTTGTCTCTAAAGATCTACCAGCTACATGAAAGTCCTACTCAAAATCAGATATTTGGAGGATTATCTGTGAGCAGCAGTTTGTCTCTTATTTTTCTCACTTAGTCCATCTAATGCAAACAAACACCTGAAAAATTAATTGAAGATTTTGTTTTTCCTCCTATATAAATCCAGCTGCAATACTAATAGGGAAAGTAGGAAGGAGCAGCCTAAAGGAAATGATAGATGAGATCTGACTGTAAAGAAAACTGCCTTCAAAAATATAAACACAGAAAACCTGCCATCAGTAAATACCAAGAAAAAAAATTCACAGTTTCTTCCCACATTCTCTCCCTTTCTCACTCACATCTCTCTCCTTTCCCATTGCTGTTTGGCATTCAGAAAACATAGAGCTGTTGTCACCGATGCCTTTTCCTTCACCACCTAAAAAAAATGTACCATGAGTGGTACTTGTCTCCCTCTTTGAGACAAGAAGAATCCTCTGGCTGAGAAGCTTCACACCACTATTGCTAGCTGAGTTTCACTACAGAATTTAGATCTGCCATGGAAGCATCCATTGGAAGACTGTAGGATTTAATGTTAGGGTTTTGTTTGGTGGTTTTTTGGGGGTTTTTTTTGTGAGTTTTTTGTTTTGGTTAGCTTGTTTGTTTATTTTATTTTATTTTTTTCATCTGCAAGGATCTAACTCTGTTCTCTGTTCAGACAATTCAGAGCTGTCTTCCAGAAACTTGGACAGATACCACTTACCTCTGATTGCTGAAAGATGGATTTATGCAGGTCAGGATGGCGGTACAATGGACTTTCACTGCTCATACCAAAGAAAGAGTATGATTGAAACACAACCCATCACTGGAGCCCCAGCAGATGAAGAAATTTAAGAGAACAAGGTGACAATACTAGCCACCATGACAGTGGGCTCAAAGTAGTCACTCAGATGTCTGCAAGCATCACTGCAACCCAAATTCAAGGGCAAGTGCTGAGATAGTTTTCTGTGATGGGAAGCTTGGACACAGCACATTTATCCACCTGAAAATTTAATATGCCAGTAGTCAAGTCTCATATCATAGGCAAATCAGACGTGGAGTCAGTCTCTTGTTTGCTCCACCAGAAATTAAGGCTCTGCTGATAAGCTTTTAGCCGTCATTTGCAAAGCTTATAAAGACAAGAAGGAGCTAAAACTGATTTAAAAGTAAAAAATTAGGGCAGTCTGGTGAAAGTGACAAATTACTTCAGCAGAACTCTTCGGACCAGCTTTCAAGAAGGTAAGAGTATGTGTGTCAAGAAGGATATTGTACTAAGAGAACAGAAAGTAAGGTGGTAACAGCCTGCATGAAAGATTTGGTCAGCTGGATGAGAGAAAACCTAAAAAGATTTAGAAAACTTAGTCATAGCCCAGATATGAATACCCAGGGCGAAATCCTGAGGCTGGGCCAGAAAGACAAGTAGGAAAACAACAGTACCTACAGTCATCAAACTATGATGTGATGGGAATCTGCAAGCCAGAGCTTTGAGGAAGACCTTTAACTTGAAGGTGAGGCTGCTGAAAGGGCTTTCGGCATGTAAAACTCTTTTATTAGAGCCTGAATTAGAATTGGGTAAGTTCTGAAGGACAGGAAACTCACCTGTTGCATAGAAGAGCAAAAGAACTGGGTGAAAGCAAAAGTATATGATAATCTTGCTGCTGCCTCTTACAGGGCAGGACTTTCCCCTCCAGCCTTGCTCTCAACTCAGCAATGTGAAGTCTTTCCTCACAGCAAACTTTCTCACTTTCCACAGCCCTGAATATTTATTGCAGGATCTACTTCTTGCTCTTTCCAGAAACCTTCTCATCTTTACCTCCACTGCAAGCCTGCATCTATTCCCCATCTGCTCTCCCCACCCATAGCCCTGAGGGCCCCTTAGCTGCCACCACTCAGCTGCCTTCAGCACAACTACAGTATCCCTCCATCAAACTCTGAGGCAGGAAAAGGCAAATGAAATATTCTGATTTCTGTCTGGGGACAGTCCTCAACACAGCACATGGTACCTGCACAGCAAATTTAACCACAAGAACATTTGCATTTTCCATCACTGCGGGTGCAGTATAGTTGACTATACAAAATGCAAAGCAATGCAGAGGGAAGAAAGAACACAGTTCAAAAGTAAGCTGTAATCAAGGCTAGGCTACAGCTTCAGCTATTATAACCACTTCCCATCAACCTACTGCCACCTACCTCAACTATTTATTTATCATCCTGTGAGAAAAAATCCCTTTGAACATTTGAATTTTGATAGAATTAACATAATGCTTAGAAAAAATATATTTTTAAAGTATAGCTTATACTACAGCCAAATGCAGTAAACCAGGGCTTAAGAGTGAAAAATGCTATGCAAAGCCTTCTCCATACCATCAAGTATCTGACTTGCTGTAAACAAAAAACCCAACACTAAAGTCATGAAGCTAGGGATTGGAGAATGCCATGAAGTCAAAGGATTTGGAGAGCACAGAGAACTTTGTAGCATTGGTCCAGTTATTTCAGAGGCATAGGAATGGCTTCTTAGCACTCCAAAGGAATTGTTTAATAGCCTAAGGGAGTTGCAGGCTTACATGGTCTAGTGACACCCTTTTCCCTGCAAGATATTATAGAGCAGAAAGATGAAACTGCTGCTCTTGGGAAAGCTGAAAACATTTCAGAGGAGGGCATGCCATAGAAACACTAGGGAACTTAAGGAGCATATGTCTCAATATTGCACATCTATGGCACAATACATATATATATATATATGCCTATAATGACCACTAATCAGGCATCAAAGCCATAATACATCAGCAGCAGGGCAAATGGATGTTATTAGGCAGTTCATTCTTCCATTTTCTGACCTTTGTGCATTTCCAGTCCAGCTGTAGTGCTATGTTAATGTATCCTCTTACATTTAACTTTGCTTCAGTGATGTGCAAATCAGTGCACAAATTAGAATCAAAATGAAAGAGCTGGCCTGAAGGTCAGCCCGGCAAGGTTTGGTGCTGGCGGGTGGGATTGATTCTTGATGCAGGCCTATTAGTCATAAGGCAGAAAAAAGAGGCAGCACAGCAATGAGGGTACTCTTAGCATCTATAGAGCAAAAGCACAATTAGGAGCAGTCCATATTTTCTGAGAGCACTTAAATAATCTCCTGGGGACAAGAATATTGAAGCTGGAATATGGGGCAACGATTGGAGGGAAATTCTTGGGGCTCAGAAAAAGGAAGAAAATTAATAATGCTTTTTTTTCTTCTCTTTGTGAAAGTACTACAAAAGAATAATGTCTAATGAACTCAAGAGAGCATGCTAAAAGACACACACATCACATTAAGATTTGTACTCCTCTAAGTATATAAACCAAACAATTTTCTGAAAAACAACAACAAAAAAGACATTTTACCAGTTTTACATGAGCTGACCCCAAATTTCTCCACTTTATGTCTAAGACCAATTAACAATCTTACATTCAAGACATTTGCACTGTCAGTGATAATCCACTCACAGTTCACTACATAAAGCACTAGGAAGTTTCTGCAATGGAATGCAACTAAGTACAAAATTAATTTCTTATTTTCTGTTAAATCAGTAGCAGCAAAAACAGTCTTGTCTCAGCAGTTTAGCACAGTGGGGGATAAGAAACAGCCATCAGACTTACCCGTTACTGAAAAAAGATCTGAAAACGCTGCCAACATTTTTAAAGGACATGTTCAAGTACAAAAGAACAGTACACATATATGCAATATGGCCTGAATATAAAATCTCAAAAAGATAATTGTAAGGAAATTGGAAAAGGGTCAACATGATAATATCTTTAATCAACATAACATTACACAGCTTCACTCTGTTCTTTCCACACTACTAAATGAAAGAAATAAACTTAGGATCTGCTCATATGCTACAGTCAAATACTCCGAAGTCCACAATGCTCACCTTTGTTCATGCTTTATGATGCACATAATAAGAAATTTATATCTTTTACTTGGTTGGTTTTAAACACCAGAAGGAGGCAGAGAGGTCTGCAGCGGCACCAGGCAGAGGAAGGACAGTGACTGCCTCTCAACAGGTGCAAGATGAAGCATTTGTACATAGCACAACACACCCCATCATACCAAGCACTCTCGTGTCCACTACGGCCACTAAAGCCACTATACAGATTCACAAATACACAAGTCCTTGTCACTGTGGTGCCAAAGACTAAAAACCTCCATTCTTCATCATTTCAGACCCAAGGACAATATTTATGGACAACAATCACGGAAGGAAGAAAACCAAACATGATCTAGCAGGCACTAGTATTGTTTTAATCCACCTTTAAAGGTAAAGAAGCATCACTCTAAGAAGACAGTTTTCTCAAAAAGCCTGTGTCCCTCACATTGGCCTGTTTAAGAATCACTGCCACATGTACGAGGTCCACTGCAAAGCGGGACTCTGCTGGCCTCCCAGGAATGGCACTTAATCCAAGGGACTTTCAGGAAGGAGAAGGCTAAGAACAGGGATGCTCTTCTCTGTTACAGGCTAAAAACACTGCTGCACTTCTGTGAGGTGATCCACTGATACTCCTACTGAGAAGCCCTGACCATGCTGGATATCTTGTTTCAGGTTCTGCACAGCACATAACAACAGACATCACTTACCTGATGGATTTTTGTAACTAGTGGCTTTGGTTCAAGGACTTTGTCCATGAAAAAGATCAATGTGTACAGAGGTCCAGATACATTCAGCTAATGTTCTGAGTACTTGAGCCACCCAATTTAGGAATGCAAGACTCCCTGAGTACTCAGACAGAAGGGACAGGCTCCTCATGAAAATGACTGAGACCCAGGTAAGGCTTTTAGAATTCAGCTCCACCTCTCTTTATCCCTTTTTATGTTATGTTAGGTAGGAAGGAGTCAGAACTCTCAAGCTTAAAAATTTTGTATTATATAAAGGTAAGTGGGCAAAGCACTCCTGAGGGCAGCAGAAAATGTGTATTTTAAGTACATTAATGGATATAAAATAGAATCATAAGGGAAATTAAAAAAACATACTGAACGACTACCTGAGTACCTAACAAAAATCTGATTTTCTAGACAACTATAAAATTGCAAACTAGAGGGTACATCCAGAGAAAGAGCACAGAAAATAAAATACTTAGTATAGTATATGCACTCTAAGTACAGCTCTCTAAAAAAATGTAATACCAGTAAACATAGCTGAGGTTTACAGGAAAAGCTGCGTAGACATTCTGCACAATTTAAGAGACTAACAATGAAATTATGTAGAGTAAATATGAGTTGCAGAAAGATGTCCAGTAATGTACACTGTTTCCCAGAACTGTCAGGTATAGTAATTTCTCAGTCATTGCTCAGAAGTAGACAGAGATTTCCCATATCTCTTCCCCAAAGTTCAGTGATTGCAGCAGTCCTTTTTTGTGGAAAACACTCTTAATTTCTTATGCTACACGAGTGTTATAAAAGTTCTACCATTCTCTACCATGAAGAATGCATTACACTTTCCACTAAGACAACTGTTTTGCTAGAAAACAAGTCTTGTGTGATGTCTGTAGTGTATATTGCTACCAGACACAAGAAGAAAAGACTTGTCTAATGTATTACACAGGTGTTAGGCATAGCTTATTATGCATAAAGTATACTCACAAAAAAAAGGCAACAAAAAGCAAAGAAGCACAGACATCAAAAGAGAAGTTTTTAATGTTAACCTCCTTTCATACACGAGTATAAATCTTTGCAAATGAAAGGTTCATGTGTATATGTATCAAATTATTTATCCTGCAGATCTATGCATGTAGCATTCCCACCTCTCATGCCTCTCTTTTTGCCTAGACACTCCTGTGCAGCATAAGCGGATCCATACGCACCACAAGATATTTATCACCATGACCTGTAAAAATTTGTTGACTCTATGAGTGCCATCCCCTGAAAGAGCTGTGTGCATTTTCCCTCCTACCTCCCTCTATTCCAAGCTGTTGGCAATGACCCTGTTCCTCTGTGCCATGTCTCTCACATCACAGCCCATGCCATAGCCATATTCCATGTGACCATGCATCTTCTTCTCCTTCCCATCCCTTTTTATTCTCAAGGCCTACCTCCCCTTTCTCATAGTCAATACCACTGTCCCCACACTTGTAGGTAGGAAGGAACAGGACACACAGCATCACTTGCTGTACCAGCTATGAGACAGGCACTGGATTAACTCTTGAGGACAATAAACATACAAAACCCAGGAGGGCTGGAAGGAGGCTCTTTTCACTCATGGTTCTTTGCAGCTGCCCATGGCGGCTGACTCCACTCCACAGCAAAGAGAACATTTAAAATGTCCTGTTTCATTCACTGCTGCTAAACTCTGTCATGCTTCTTACCTCCATCAGTATTTCTTAAAGAGTGTAAGTGTTTTGAAGTGTCAGTCTCTTAGCCTCCTCAGGCAGTGAGGCAGGTAGGTACCATTAACAATCTGTTGAGTATTAATGCCTGTATCAACCACTTCTTTGATCTACGAACAACAACAAACCATTGCAATAAACCAGTCTTTCAACCAGACACCAGCTTCAGAACATGCCCTCAGTTCCATCATCTCCCTTTCAATAAGGCCTGAAATATTCCCTGACATTTTAAAATTAATTGGCTACAGAGATCCTGTTATTACCATATTACCTCCAGACAAATACAGAAATGCCATCCAGTTGAGTGTGCTTGATCCTGCTTAAGATAAAGTTAAAGGCAAAACTCCCCTTGATTTCAGTGGGGAACAAAGTGACTTTGTAAAGCAAAGGAAAACCCATACAGCTGTCAACAGCTGCAGCTAACAAGGACTAATACAGACCTGGAAAATAAAGAGTTCATATTTTAACTAAAACACTTCATATGTTTTCATCCATGAACAACCTATTCTGTTGGAAAACACATCACAAAACATGTAGGGCAGTAAGTTGCATTTTGGAGTACAGATCACAGCAACTACTCTTAGAATGAGGTCTCAAAACCTAAAAACAAACATGATTTGATGGGTTAGGATTAATTTAAGATACAATTAGTTTTAGACCACGGTATCTGAATGGTTTTTTTCCTATGCAATTATAAGAATAGAAACTGACACTTTTTCATTTTTTCTAAAGAAAACTGCAACATGAGACACTGAAGCATCATTACTGCCCATTTTCTGTCTAATGTCACTGGATGTCAGTGAAAATGATAGAATGAAAAGTTCTTACAAATACTAAGAGTTTGAATTCCATGTTTAAGTATGCTTATTCTTAACAGATTGTCTCCTCATGTATGTACACTTTTGGGGAGACTGACAACAAAATACCTGAAGTTTGTTTTTAAAGAAACATCTGTTATGACCAACATTTTGAGGATCAAGAGTTCCTAATTTGCACTGAAGAATGGTAAAGAAAAACTGACTTATGCTAAATAATGGCACAGATCCAATATTTTATTCTTGAAAATAATTCCGATATAAATAAAAACTTAATACTAGTGATTTTGAACCCACAAGGCATAGTTTAAAGGGTGAGATGTCTCTGTTCCTAGACAGGTAAAACTAAGGTTAAGTATTTTCAAACTGGACTGCTACTGTTTTCTCTTTATTAAAAGTTGTTTATTTTGATTGTATAAATCATAATAAGCTGCTACAATAATTGTACTCATAAGAAAGCAAAAAAACTGCAAAAATTATGCCTAGAGAAAAGTAGTAGTTCTGGTATTACAATCTCTAGTTGAGGAAGAAGATTCAGATATTACAAAAAAGAAAATGTGGTGGCTTTATCTAGGGCCCAAAAAACTCCTACGTGAGAGAACAGAAGCTGTGTTCAGGGACTCTGTTTTCATCTAGATCACTGTAAGACAAATCTGAGCCATATATTCAAGGTTTCCTGGGGAAATGCTAGCCAAGGCTAGATGAAATGCAGCCTGGTAGTTTCCCCCTGAAAAACAATTACAGGCAAAAAGCAGATTTTCATAGCAGAAACCACCTATAACAACTGGGGCAGTTCAAGCAAATGAAGAAGAGCAAACTGGTCCAGGTTCCACCAACCAAATATAAACACAGAAGAGAAACAAGCCCTGTCTCCAAAAAAATCCTGGAGTTGCACATGGAGATGGGCAAGCCCCATGGGCAAGCACTGTATGATTTCTCAACTTCACCCATACTGAGATGGCTGTAAATACACCTCCAACATAATAATTAAATATTATTGTGGGGTATCACACAATCATATGTAGAGGCCTGTCCATCTGCTTACGTTATTGACCCTTTAAAAATTAAAGGTTTTAATTTACTTTTTTCCCCTTTTACTCCAGTTCAAAAGGGTTTCTAGTCCTGTGTTCAAAAGGTCTTGTGAGAGTTTTCCAAAAAGAATACCTGCAAAGTTGATGGGAAATATTCTATTTCACTCATCACAGACAAAAGCATGAGAATGGTTCTGAATGAAGGTTTAAACAATAGGTTCTTTTAATTTTAATGAGGACCATTAGTTAGATTTAACACTTTTTTGCTGCCATTGAATCCTCACAGAAGAAAAGTAATTACAGTTTTTAATACAGCACTTAAAATAAAGCGCAAAGGAGAAATTTTTTTTTACCTACTTTTCTGGTAACAAATCCTCTGTCAAGTAAGTGTCCTAAATTCATCAAGGATTAGGCTTTAGGGCATTGCAATGAAAATCTGCAGTTTCATTAATTAGTATTTATAGAAGTACACAAGTTGGAAAACTGTTCAGTTCTGCAGGACTTAAATCTGAGTTCTGGAAGAAGAACTGACACACACATCACCCTGCAACAAGGCTGTGGCCACGCAAGCAGCCATGGCCTGCTTGGGTGTCTCAGCATGGGACCTGGTTCTGTTCTCCTAAGGACAACAAGAACTTCCTACTGTCCAATTTTGTGCACAAATCAGTGAAATATGCTTTGGTCCACAGATGCTACTTTAAATGGATTATATTACTTGTCAGATGAAATGCTATTCAACTTAACCCTAGTCAGTAAAACTGGAATGTCACTGATGTTAAACTTGACTCATGAACAGGCATTTCCATTAGCAGTTCCAAAGCAATGTAGGAATTCATTCCTGTGTATACACTGGGTTTGCATGACCAAGTTTTGGTAGCAGGGGACTACAGGGGCCACTTCTGTGAGCAGGTGCCAGAGGCTTCCCCAATGTCCCAAGGAGACAGTGCCAGCTGGCTCCAGGAGGGGTCCATCTCTGGCCAAGGCCAAGCCCATCAACGATGGTGGTAGCACCTCTGGGTCAATATTGTTAAGATAGGTAAAAAGTTTCAGCACAAGACAAGACAACACCAGGGGTGAGAAAAAGTGTGTCAGACAATTATGAAAAACCAAGGATCACTGAAGGAGGGGAAGTGCTTCAAGCATCAGAGCAGAGATTCCCCTGAAGCCTGGGATACAGACCATGGTGAGGCAGCTGTGTTCTGGAAACTCTTGGAGGTCCACAGTAAAGCAGAGATCCACCTGCAGCCCAAGGAGGACCTGAAAGCAGATGGATGCCTGAAGGAGGCTGTGACCCCACGGGAAGGCCACACTGGAGCAGGTTCCTGGCAGGAACTGAAGATCCATGGAGAGAAGAGTCCACCACTGGAGCAAGTATGTTGGCAGGACCTGTGACCCTGCAGGGAACCCACATTGGAGCAGTTTGTGAACTGCAGACTGTGGGAAGAATTCACATTGGAGAAGTTCGGAGAACTGTCTCCTGTGGGAGGGACCCCGCAGGAGAACACTTGCTGGAGCAAGGTAAGGAGTCCTCCCCCTGGGGAGAAAGGAGTGGCAGAAAAAACATGTGAAGAACTGACCACAACCCCAGGGGGAGAAGGTGTTTTTTAAGATTTAGTTTTATTTCTCATTACCCTATTCTGATTTGATTGCTAATAATTTAACTTGTCTGAGTCAAATCTGATTTTCCCTTGACAGTGAGTGATCTCTCCCTGTTCTTATTTCAGCACACAAGCCTTTTGTTATATTTTCTCTCTCCTTGTCCAGTGGAGGAGGGAATGATAGAGCAACTCTAGTGGGCACCTGATGTCCAGTCAGGGTCAGCCCGCTACAGTGTAAGACCTGCAAACAGACAAAGACACTAGTTTAACAAATTTATCACTTGTAACACATTAGCTTAATAGCCACATACTAATGTTTCTGGTACTTTTTCTCTCAGTATTAGTGATAAATTGATAGCTGTATTTTTCTAACTTTTAACCAGAAGCTAAATGTTTACATTAAAGACATTCAGGTCTGATTCTAAAAGCATTCCTCGAAATAAAAACAAACAGCCTTGTCAACAGTGGAATTAATACAGCCGTTGTCCTGCAGAGCTCTATCCTTCATCACACCAAACCTTTATTAAAGTTCCAACTTCTTCCTGTCTATTTCAATTCAAAAAACCCATGTAAGACAAAGGTAATGATAATCCCAGAGACTCTGCCAGCTGCTTAAGCAGGTGACAAATTACTCTACCTGTCTTTCCTCCAGTCCCAACCTTGGGTCTTTCTCCTCTTCCCAGCCTTCGAGGCCTGTAGAAACCTAATTATCTCGAAGACTCCTTTCTGAAATTAGCCAATGGCTTCAGAAGTAATTAGGTAAGAGACTGACAGACAGAAAGGGCAACCAGAAGTCTGATCATCCCAAGAAGGTAGGCTATAAGAAAAATTATACATAGCCTCCACCGACTGAATTGATTATTCACATGAGAGAATTTCCTCCTGTGTAGAAGTCTGCAGAAATAGCTGTTATGGTATTTCAAAGGCCATTAGAAACATTCAACATAAATCTAATCAAAGTGACTTTAGCGGGAACAGGACCTGATCAAATATGCAACACAACACTACTCCCTTTCCAGCTCCCTTCTTCCTAATTAGTATTTTGTCATACAGAGTTCAGTGTGTTCTCACCCTGGTGGAAAATTTTAGTTACAAATTAAACAAAATAAGCTTATATTTTCTGTATGGATTTTGTGACAGATTTCCAGCTTACTAGTAAAACTGGTGTGAATTTTTTCTCCTACGTTCAAGGAGGCATAGTGCCTAATTTTTCTTCAAGAAGCAAAGAAATTAATAGAGGTGAAAACTCAAGTGTTATGAAAAATGGACTAATTTAAAATGCAAAGTACAAAAAAAATCTTATTTATATTTTTCATTTTTAAATTTCCAATTCAATTCAAGTATATATTCACACAGAGTCAGAGATAACGTACTTGACAGAGCTTTCTTGGTGTACTGTAGAATAATTTTTTTACTATGCAACTAGTTCTGTAAATGGTTTAATATTAATAAAATTAAACATTAATTGGCTTTAATTAGACATTTGTCTTATAGCGGCTCAAAAAATAATGGATTTTTTCAGCCAGTTTCTCTGCTTTAAAGAGATGGGCCACATTTTGAGAATATATTTGAATTTCCCAGTAAAATCAAAGTACTTGTGCATGTCAAAACCAAAGTATATCCACGCATCACGCAGGAGCAAAGCTGCAAAATGCCATGGAAACAATGTAGGTTCCCAGTATAGAAAACTTGGAAGTTATAAGCATGTTTGCCTTTTACCAAAATAAATTACAATGCCTTTTATTTCAGAGTTTTTAAAAGTTCATGAGTTTTTAGCTGACAACAGCCAGTACAGCAACCAGAAATTTTTAAATGCACCAAAACTTTGAAGGCACACATCGTTTCCAATGTCATCAATTTTATCCAGTATGGACAATGGCTTGTGCATGTAGGTATGGATCCATGCAAAAGTGAATTCAGCCTAGGCCTCATCTTGCATGTCTTGGATGCAATGGAAGATGAGGCCCAGGATGTTTCAAGCCCTGTTGAATTTAACAGGCCTTGAAACAACTTCTGTCTCATACTCTTGTCCCCCTAAATACTTGAAGTTAGATGGAGAGCACCATCTTCACAGCCTTTCAGTTAGGTGATATACTGGGCAGAATGGCAATCATCATCAAATTTCCTATTAAGTGCTCCCTTCCTAATGACCTGTATGATAATATCGGTCAGTTGTGCTGTTTTTTAAAGCATGTCCTAATTTCTGTTGGTGCTGTTAAGCACCCTTGTGTTTTTCCGAATGTATAGTTATTTCCTTATATGTCTGGCAGACAATAAGCAAATACAGAGAACTGTTCCTTCAGTTAAACCAGTGCTGGAAATAGAGACCAATGTAAACAGGAAGAAGGAATCGTGCCAAAAATTAATCTGTTTCTTAATTTCTCCATTAAGATGTAATTGCAATCCCAGCCAATACTTATGTACTCTAATTAAAAAGACATTAGGAGAATAAGGGCTCTAGTTCACAGCTCCACCTCTCCTCTAACCACTCTCCCATATCTTGCAGCCATTGCTGAGACCACCAGCACACAGCTGAGAGTCTACAGGAAGAACTAGGGTTTCCTTCATGCTTGCAGGTTGGCTAACCACCATCCCTTTTACACCCAACGGATTTTGGTGGATCTGTTGGCTCTTCTGTCTATCAGACAAACATATAGGAAAAGTTGCAGAGCTCAAAGCACATTCTTTACATATTTTGGTTATCACTAGCACCAAAAAAGGCCATGCAAATATATAAGACACAGCTTAAAGCAAAGGGATTGCAAAATGTTTTATTTTGGATATGGGGAAATACCTTTGTCTGACAAATATCTTTCAGTGTAGGTTCTACCAATGCATGCTGTTTTATATAAAGTAATTCCTATGGCTTATTTGTTGTTGTTGTTGTTTATTTTGCTTGAGAATTACATTGCAAAAGGATATTTGAAAAGTTTCTGTATGTTGAGTCCTAAAAAAACTCCAGGTAACAACTGTACTGTAACAACATTTGGCGCAGGAAAACCAATGGATCTTTTTCCCATAAATAACTCTTTTTATTGAAAGTATGAACTCCACATGTGATAAACTCTAATTAAAGAATAAAATATTCTGTGTGTCTTAATGTAAATACACGGCATACTACAAAAAGCACATGTGCTATAGCGGTCCCTGATAAACCAAACATAATGTAAAACTCACATTGGAGATTATTTTTTTAAGTGGTGGATCGATAACAGCCCTCTTCCCTAATGAAGGACTAAATCCAAAGCAAAAGGTTAATACGCTGTTCTGTGTCTCATCTGGAGAAGACTTTTTCAAAGGCAGAAATTACTTGCAGAGGAGCCACCATGTACAAGACCACTAACACCTTTTGTAATTGGGACCTTATTTTGATTGTGTTACATTTCTTTTTTTTTGGCCGTGTTTCTATATTTTCCTTCCAGTTTTTACAGCCTGCATTGAGATCTGAGCACTTGACTGAGGGTACCTTTCCTATATTGGTTGTACAGTTAAGGGAGAGAAAAGGGTACTCTGAAATACCAACAGGAGCATGACTTCACTCAGTTGACTATATAGGGCATATATAGGGAAACAAATTTAAGAAATTAAATTAGATACTTAAACACTTCTAAATAGTGCTCAGGCCTCCCCAAGGATTTGGAAGGGTCCTACAGTCCTTGTACCCATCAAGTCTTCAAACTGCTTAGAAATACTGGCACTTATCTCCAATGCCTAAATTGCAACTCAAAATCCTTATCTGGAAGGACAAGTTAATGCCCTTGCAGGTACCTACTGTTGATTGCCATACACTAAATTGCGCATCTGGTTTGATTTCCCTGAAGTAATCCATGCTGAGACTAAAACAGAAGCTAATTTTTTTTCTAATAATGGCAATAAAGCAGAAAAAAGTGTCCAGCTGGAAATTTTGTTATTAACTTAGTTCAACACACTTTCCATACAGGATGAGGAGAGGGGAGGTGGGGCAAGGAACTGAGGAAAGACTTTTTTTCAATTTAGGAAACGTTTTTTTCCCCTCCATACATACAGGAGAGTAGTAGAAACTGAACCAAAGCTGCAGTTAAGGAATTTTGTCAATAAAAGATAGGTGATTTATCTAATAAACAGTATTTTGTGACAGGTGATTAACATCACTTTGGTACATCTGAATACAGCTGTCCACATAGACTGAGGACCAAGACTCCCTTATCTTAACCACAAGACCACCATGAGGAGACAAACCATCACAGTAGAAAATGCTGCAGTAAGTAAGTAATTTGTATTCTTCCTGCTACCTATTCCTAGCAGGATTGTTGGTGGAACATATTTAACACAATCTCCAGTATATCCTGTGGTGTTGTATGTAAGGGTCCAGATTCGTCGAAGACATTTAGCTAGCAGTGAGAGATCCATTCATTTAAAACTTAGGAAAATGATCACCACAGATGAATTTGAAAATTTTGTAAATACATTTCTTCTGCTGCCCAAGTAAAATACGGTTTTTCTCATAAGTTAAACAGGTATTGTGCACTCTGCTTCACTAAAAACAAACCCTATTCTCAATCTTTTTCATACCCCTTCTGCTATTAAACATGCTCTTCCTTTTAAGCCTTTTCACATGACCTGCATCATCTTTGGGGGGGATATTTCATTTAGTTTGTTGGTTTTCTTTTTTTTCAGAGTAATAAAAGAGACTGCCAAATACTTCTGATGATATACTTACCTGATGCAATAGCTGCAAAATTCAAATGATTGTCATATGAAATGTCAGCTTGTGAACAGTTTTCATAAACTAGGACATTCAAGGATTACTTTTCACCAGAGAGTCTTTCCGTGATTCTTCATCACATTTTCTGAGTCTATATGCATGTAGAATACCACTGAGCTTGCAGCTAGACAGAGGTGAAAGGAGGAATGCTGTTGGACACGTCCACAAAGATTCTCAGTTGCCATCATCAAGAGACTTCATGTATTTCCTTAGCAATTACAGCATTGCTTAATTTGCACAGAGGCTCAAATGCCTCCCCAGCAGAACTGCTCACGCCTAAGGCTCTCACTGGCTACTATAAAGTGCAGAACTTTAAACAGTAAGGCTACATCCTCATGGAACTGGAAGAACATAATGCCCTGTGACATAGATGGCTGTTCACTGAACTCTTTCTTTTCACAGAATTCAAGTTATTTGGATGATTAATAAAAAAGGAAAATGTAGAAGCAAACACTCAAACAAAAGTCCCAACCATATCAACATTTCAGTGACAGAAATAACACTAGATAAGCTTCAATGCACATTCTGGCTCCCTTTGATAACACATAACAATTGAGAAGACTAAGCTGTGCAGGAAGATGCATACAACAGCAGTGTGTTACGCATGCACATAATCTCACAGGTTCCTCTAGTCAGTGATTAGTGCCATAGTCATACATCCCTGCATCTCACACATTAGTGTCTACTGTGATGGCTGATTTGTGTGTTGTGATGACTCAGAATTAATTCACAGTTAGAAGCTGCAGGTTTCAGAAAATGCCTTGTGAAGGTGAGTGGTTGATGCATTCGGTGCTTTGCCTAGGCATGGATACGTGCAACTGCAGTGTTACAGTTGCCGGCTGCTCCCAGGACCTCCTTGCTAGGATCGTATCATCACCAGGTCTTGATTCAGTGAGAATTCATGGGCTGGCCACACAAAACAAACCCAACACCAACATCAGATGCTTAGCAGGTTATAAAAAGAGAAAAAAACCCATAAACAACAAAAGATCACTTTGAATGAAGCTTGATTGGGCATATTCTTGAAAAGGTGTTCAAATCACCTGAACCACTTTGTTTGATCTTAAACATAGACCGGGGGCAGCTGCAACGAGCTCCGAGCTTTGGCACATTCCATTATATGAATGGTAGTGAATTTATAATGGAATGGTATGGATGGTTTTTATAATCAGAAAAACACACTGACCTTAACACTACACAGGTGGAGCAGCATAATGACCCGCCAATTGTAAGCGCATCAATTCCTGGGGAAAAGTTCAATGAGGTTAACTCAGCATGTATCCCATAACCAACATAAGCGACATTTAAAAATACTGGTTTTTTCCACCAAAGCCTGTCTTTGACAACATTTTATTGATCTGTTCCACTGTTCAGTACCGAGTGTACCTTACCCATGTTAAGCGTGTACTACATTACGTTCCAGTAGAGCTGGACGTTGTCATGCACTTCAATGCTGAAATACACGTTTTAAAAACTAAGAACAGTGTTAAGTACAATAAATTTTTCAGACTGTGTAAGATTAAGCATAATATCCATTTAACTCAGGAAGAAACTGAAAGAAAACAAAAAATTCCTACAGCGAAGTTTCATTGCAAAATCCTCACACTGAATGAGCTTAGATGGCTGCCAGCTGACCAGTATTTCCTCTTCCCCATCAATTTATTGAGAAACATGAATATTGCAGGGACCAGCCACAAAGGAAGTAAATTTCAGTGCATCATATTGCAGCTGACCAGATATCCAGTTTGAGTGGTCCAACATATAGTTTGAATAGTCCAAGATTAGACTGCAAAATACTTGAACAAGACTCTGCTTCTTTATTCAGCCTCAAACAGTTTTGAAATATCCACGTTACAAAACTATGCAGAGAGAAACAAGGAAACAAAGTGAGAAACTCAAGTCTGAATCAAGAAGAGCCAATCAGCAAGGACAGAAGGCTCTTCAAACATGAAGTAATAAAACTTTAAAATACAATTAAAAAACCAAAAGACATCCATAATTCAGCCACATCAGTAACATTTACGACGCCTACACTTCAGCTCATTCTCCCTCCTTCTCTTTTGTGATCTGGGCATGCTGATCTTTATAGTTTCTCTACAGCACTAGCAGGGAAAGCCCCTCAGCAACCAGAGTTTGATATCCCCATCTCCTTACATCACATATCTCTGAAGACTTTTTGCCCACCCTACTATTTGTCCCTGCCAACAGCTTCTGCTGTGCACTCAACAACAGCTGAGAAGCCTTAAAACAACATGATTGATACCACTACTAAAATTGTCAATTCATCAAGAGCACAAAAAGGAAGAAGAGAACCAAAAGCTTCGGATTCAGGAAGATGGTCAACTTGTTCAGCTGAAAAAAAAATTATAAAACAAAACAATGTCATTTGATTATACTCCCCTGTTATTAAAAGACTTTTAAAACATGTAATAGCCATGAAATTAGACAAAATAAAAGTACACATTGCTTTATCATCTCCCTCTGTCTTCACAAGCCACTAAATCTGATGGACATAATCCTTTTTAGCCCCAAATTTACCAACTGCCTATAGTCTGGTGGCCCTTTGCTTTTATCGACAAAGCGTATTTACACTGGAAATAAAGCAGGGTGATCCCAAAGTTGGCCAAGGAGCCACATCATCTTTAAAGGCAATCTCAGAGAAGTTAATCCACACTTTTTTCAGCTGTCTGTTAGAAGCACATACAGCAAAACTCTTCCAAATAGCTGAACTGTAAATCCTCTTCTCATAACCAGTCATCACGAATTTTCTACAGCCATACAGAAGCTGGTTTCAGACTTAGTAGCTTCGCACATAACAAAAAGTAATAAACTACATTATGCCACATACAGTGGAGACATTCCATTCTCTACTTTCTGTGATTTGGGATAACAGCACAGGCACAGGTTTCTTCCTGAGTCAGTTCTAATGCAGCTTTCATAGAATGTTTCATTCTCACAGGCAATGTGAAAACCCCACAGCTTCACTCCTGCCTTCAGAGCCATCCACAATGCACCAGCAGGTTATGCAGAGCAGGGATGCTGCAAGACCACTCTGAAAGGAGGAAGAGCCTCCAGACTTGCATCCCATCTGTCTCCTGCTGTGCCAGACAACATAACTCCAAGGTATTGCAATACATTTTCTCACTCCTCCTTCCTCAGCATTACAAACCTCAATTCAAGTCACTCAGTTTGTGAATGGCAAGCAAAAATAAACCAGTGTGCCTATCTACCTAAACTGCCTGGCTCACATATCATAAAAAACCTGTCACAGAAAGAATTTTTTGCACAGAGGCAGAATGTGTTATGATCCCTTCACACATTTAATCCAGAAAGAATGACATTGCTCAGGGTTTATGGCAAACCTGACAGAAAGCCCTGCTGCCATGACCCCAGCCAGCCAGGAACACCCCACAGGCCACGCTGTGGCCAGGACTCTGTCCCCTGTGCTGTATTCATCCCCTGCTCCAGGACAAGTTGCAGGTGTGCCTGTATGCATTCAGACTTTAAGAGCAATAGATAGGAGAAGTGCTATCTTACATATGGATAAATTTACTCTAGGGTACATTTATATTAAATTACATGCTTCAAAATCATAATTATATTTGAAGTGCACTTCAGGTAAATTGGAGAGTCTATGATCAGAAAGACTATCATTGCTCAGATGAACACTGTTTTCTGGATTTGTTTGTTGTCTCTGTCTCTGGTCAACTACAAACCCCTGTCTTTACATTCAGATTGCATGTTTTCTGGCACTTTAGTTTGGGTTTCACATGGCTCTCATACAGCATTTGTACATCTCAGTCCATGACTGGGTCTGCCAGTTGCTATTGCAGTGGAAGTCTAAACAGCACTTATTTCAATAAATGCATATGCAAACATATCTCAAGAGCCAGGAAAATCAAAAGCATTATGTTTAGAACCTGTGTGATAAAGAGGTGAGAGATACAGACTAAGGAATACAGAAGTTGTGCTGCTTGTTTTGAGACTACTACAGCCTACGTACACATTCATTTTCTGTCTGGGAACAAGAGTTTGTCAACAAAATCACCCCTGCCCAGAGGATGAGTAGTTTCTTCTTAGGTCTCCATATGAGATTATCATGATCCAGAAGAAAAGTAGGGAGAAGAGTCCACTCAGCAGTGGAGTTTTCTTAAGCTATTTCTCCTTCTGGAAATGAAGCAAACTGAAGTTGATTCAATTGATGTTTACAACCTCCTGGATTTCTGTTTTTACCTCTCTCACCTTACCTAACACTTTCTCTTTCCTCACCTGTCATTTAACATTAAGGTTTCTTGTTTGCTATTCAGCCCTGATAAGCCCAGCTATACCTCAATCCTTTTCCCTTCAGTTTTCTTATCCATCTCCTAAGCTTCTGCTATTATTTCATCTTTTCCTCCTCCCCCTCCACCTTTCATTTCCTTCAGGTTTGTCCCCCTCCCTACAGAAGCAATTGCTGGTCTCTGCAGCTGATACTTGATCCTCCTATCCTGCCTTTTAAGCAGTCTGTGTACCTTTGGTTTTTTTCAGTTTATCACACAAGTATGTTAACATAATCTTTATGCATGCCATGTCCTGCCTGAAGCAATCTTAAGATTCCTATCCTGCTGGTAGCTGCCATCTTGCTTAAAAAACACTTTTTGTAAAGAAAACCCTGATCACAGTAAAGCTGGAATGTAAACAGCTAAACCCAGTATCTCTTTTAAATATCTACATACTTATGCACACATCTGCTTGTATATGTTTACATTTCTACTGCATCCTGGCCTCTGGCTGCAGCCCATGTTTTCTATACTGCTTCCCCTTAACCCATGGGATTGTTTGTATAGCAATTAGCCCAACACGTCTCCAGCCATGATGCGCAGTACAGGCTAGTAAAAACTCCTAAGCCACTTTGGATGAGATGGAACTCTACACCAAGCCATGCTAACAGAACATAGAACATGCTTTTCTGTCAATAAACAATCCTGTTAACAATGACAGAAGAGTAGGTATGTTTGTACTGCAGATATGCTTTTCTGTCCTTCTGTTGCTTCCCTTCTTCATTTGCCCCTGCCACCACCAGACTCAATTAAGAGCTACCTGCTGCAGAGTTTAAGCACTGTCTTTGCGTTGAAGTCATTGGAACACCATCGAAGAGATCAGAATTACTTTTTTTTTAAACTTCCACAGATTGATATTTGAAAGGTTTTTCAGTTTTTATAAAGATCAGAGAAAGATAGGTAGCACCAGTTATTTATGTTAGAAGTGTTTATTCCTTCTATCTCAACAAGTACAAACACATAAGACAAACTCCTGCATTTTTCAGGTTTGGTAATTAGACCTGCCAGCTAAAGCTACTAGAGCAGGAAATATATAAAATCCCTTAAAATAAATGCATGGTTTTGTGACTGCAAGATAAATACTAGCAAATTCTCATGAGTAAATTAGCTAAATAACTCACAAACCAGTATACAAATTAAACATTTTTTTTCCCCTTCAGAAGACAAAAGGAATGCAATATCATTAGAAAAATAATTAATATGTTAATTGAGAATTTTAATTGCCCAGAGACAAACCTCCATTGCATTGAAATCTGGTTCAAAATCAGAGTTACATCTGTTGTGGAAAGCACTCCAGCTTTTTGAAGTAAAAACACAAAATCTCGTACATATTAATACAAAATGAAAACTCTGATTGTTTTACACCAAACGCAAATTAAAAAGATAGCAACATCTTCATGCCATTTTCAGGTGGGATCTTCCATTTGCTAATTTGCAAATCTACCACACTGGTCTCAATTTGCAGACCAGTTTTGGAAGTCATCAGATAATAATGGTCTTCTCTCCAGGGCTCAGCTGGAGGGGAGGGTGAGGGCTGTACAACAATACCATGAGATAAAGTTTTCTGCCTCATGGGTGTCATGAAATACAGAATATGAGGTGGATGAGGAAACCTACATTCTTGAATGATGGTTTTTTGCAATCTAAATTCAAAATACCTGACCATGAA
This sequence comes from Illadopsis cleaveri, assembly GCA_013399915.1. Classification (NCBI taxonomy): domain Eukaryota; kingdom Metazoa; phylum Chordata; class Aves; order Passeriformes; family Timaliidae; genus Illadopsis; species Illadopsis cleaveri. Next base: position 133,601 of record VXBB01003074.1, on the reverse strand, counting down.
CTTCCCTGTTTCCTACATTTGATAACAGCAAACGGTGAAGGATGGAGCCTGAGAGATGTGTCAAGGGGGCTCCACCCATGAGTAACCTGCTGGAGTCCAGCTCCACCCAGTCACAACCAGATCCAGCCTCTCCTGGTCAGCTGAGCCACGGATGAGGTGTGTGGGTGGGCTCTGAACACGGGGCTGGTGGTGTCAGTCCACCTCCCTTCAGAACTGGTGTCTGCCTCCCAAAAGAGCAAATATCCATGGCTGGCATTAACTGAGCTTCCATTGGGAAGTTTCATGGCAGAAAGTGCCCAACCAGTCCAGGCACTACAAGTGACCAAACCTTGGTGGGTCAGTGTGATGTAGTTCATGTCCCTGCTGTCTGTAGGGATCCACTTTATTCTCCAGGAGCATGAATAAAACGTGCTGATGAACATTCAAATGAATTCTGCAGCCATGTAGTGAAGCGGAAGGTTGTTACTGGTAATGCAGACACAGATAAGGAGGGTGTAGAACATTTAAAGGCAACTGCCGCTCTTTAGAGGCTCTACATGCCTGGAGGAGGGATGCCAAGAAGGACTGAAGAGTTTCGCTCTTATTGCCCACCTGTAACCAGCCATCTGAGACTGCCAGTGTGACTCATTACATCATTCAAATACAAAAGAATGCTTTTTTAATTAATAAAAGAAACTATGTAAAACAGTCTTCTAGCACACAATTGGTAGGCAGTTTGCAAAACTGGTGCAATGAGTATCAAATGCCAGACTGTATCCACTCAGTTACAGAATCTCAGCATTTTGATGGAAGCTCAGTGTCACAAGACAGGCCCTTGCATGTGTCCGAATGTGATTGGAGAGATCAGCAGGCAGAGCAAGGCTAGAGAAAAATTTGTTATTGCTACTCCTATCCAGAGGACTTTGAGAAAAAGGAATCTGTACACCCCATATAACATGGGATTTTATGAGCTAAAATTTTACGTTTGCTTTATGCTTGAAAACCAGCTGCTAGTGCTAGTGAATTTCAAGACCAAGTGACTTCTTCTCTCATAAACAATTTTCAGAAAGGACAGAGCGATAAACAAGCTATGAAAATTTTACCCATGGCTGAAGTGTGTTTTTTATCCCATGTAAATACAGCCAGTGAGCGTATTCAATAGAGGATTCCTGCAGCATGGTTTCAGTGGAACAAGGGAACATGACAGTAAAAGCAGAAATGAGCTATTTTCCTGGTTTGGAAGAGTTCTTATTTGCCTGACAGTGCTTTGGGCTCAGTTCCAAATGTTCTATGTCCAAAAATGACCAACCTTTCCACCACACCAATGTCACCTCCACTTACTGGTTTCTCAAAGCCTGTATTATTTCCGTGGTGATCTGCTGGCTCTGTTCATCTCAGCCTATGGCTCTGGTTTCACTTTGGCTTTCCTCCAGGCTGCAGTTGCTGAAATCAGTCCCCTTATGCCCCAGGAAAAGGGTTTGTAACCAGACAGATCAAGTCCCCAGTCCTTCTCCCTGCAGGACCTCACAGGCATTAGCTCTGGCATGGAAGGGGACGGCTGATAGGGGTGGTGTCTGGGCTGCGGGGTTGGGTTCTGCCATGGCCTGATAAAGGAGTAACAGTACGAGGTTGGTCCTTGGGAGCCAAGAGGCAGAGGATGTGTGCAGCTGCTGTGCCCAGTGCATGGTCACCAAGGGCAAGGACAGCACCCTGGGTCTCTGGGGCACAGGGAGTGCCTTGGGGCTATGAAAGATGCTGAGTGGAGGACGATGCTGCACATAGTGGATCCCATCACCCCCATGTTAGAGTGCCACCATCCAGCAATGCAGTACTCACAGTACCCTGGGGCAGGATAAAAGGGAGCATCCTCCTGTGTCCTGCTGCCAGAACTGGCCCAGGGCCAGTCCAAAGACATCCGGGAAGAAATCCCTGAGGAGCTGTTGAAATTACATGGAGAGAGTTGACAAAAGCAGACCAGGTGATGGACAAGGCTGGTGGAGGCTCTCTGCTGCAAGGCCACCCTCAGAGTTCATTGGAAGGATGAAAATCTCTTTCAGCTAACATAGCTGTGACCAGATGAAGTAAATGCCTCTTGAAGAGCACTGCAGAGCTCCCTGTCCGCATTCCCTGTGGAGCCAGGGGCAGCAGCCATAAGAAAAGAGTGCAAAGATGTTTCCAGGGCTCCCAGGACTTTGAAACACCCTCTGGTGCAGGAAGCAGATGCAGAAAGGATTTTTGCCCTCAAGGTAGATCAGTCTAGGGACATGTGATCAGTCTCAGAAGCTCCTGAAAAGACTCTAGGTAGGGCAGATTAGGGCTTGGGCATCTCCTGGGTGGTGTGATCAGCCTGTGAGAGGAGGGGCCATGTCCTGCTCATGTGCTCAGGGAATAGCTGATTACCTCCATCCAGTTCAGGAAGGAATTTTCCCCTGGGGTAGGTTGGCACTGGTCCCTGGGGGTGTTTGCCTTCTTCTGCAGCTTTGAGCCTGACCACTAGTGAGGACAAGAAGCACAGGAACAGAGTGAGCTTTGGAAGGCAAAAAGTGTGTTTGGCATCAATATGTGTCATATTTCAGAAATTCACTATGGTTTGACACACCTCTGCTTTTTCTTTTGTGTGTGGTTGGTCCTGATCATTCCCCACATTCTCTTCAGGAAACAGGAACTGCTTGGCACTCGTTCCTGCTGCTATTTTCTGTAGCTCTGTCACTTGCCTTTGCAAGACTGCAAAGGATGTATTTTTAAGCTAAACTGAAGAACACATCAGCCTGCTCCTGGCTACACATGCACATTGTGGTAATGGTTGTGAGCATTGGCTCTGAAACATTCAGAAAAAGAACAAATCTATTTTCAGTTGTAAACTTTGTGCTATGTGTCCTCTTAAGTTTTTGGAGCAGAGAAGTCCCTGTCGTGGCAGGCAAATAACAGCCTCTGTGTTACTTAAATTTATGGTGAGCACAGGGAATAGAACAGGGCAGTTACGCCACGTTAAACCCAGACCTCTGCATGACAAGGTTTGACCCTGGTCTGAGGGCTCCACCCTGGAGAGCAGCTCCCTGCAGTGCAGGTCCCAGACCCATCCAGGAGACAGGGGCAGAGGCAGACACACCCACAGCAGGTCCCAGGCAGAGGTGGGACATGTCCCCTGGGCCCTTGGCAGGATGTGGTGGGGCTGGAGGTGCCAGGGGAGGCCAGTCCCAGCCACTAAGGCTTGTGAATACCCCCAGGACCGTGTCAGGACTAGACTTCAGTGCTCATATGCTCTTCTTCAGACACAGGTGGTTGGACACTTTGGAGACACTTTGAAGACACTTTGGAGACACTTTGGACAATTTGGAAAGTATTGGGCCAGATGGACCTTCCCTCTGAGGCAGTGCTGCTGTTCTCAGGCACTTGTGTTTTACTATGTTTTTCAAAGGAAAACAGGTTTAGGCATTTCTGAAAATGAGTACAAGGAGTAAAAATAAAAACTACAGGGAAATTTACACCTTCAAAATATTTGAAACTGTTTAGATGAGAAGCACATCCTGCATCAGACTGAGGGCTTGATCTCTGGGCCTCACTACTGTCAGAGGTTTTCCCACCCTGTGAAAACCCATCTCAGCTGGATGAAAAGACTTTCAAAAACCACACATCACACATCCTTTTTGTACAAATTGTCCCATTATCTGGAGGTGACCTACAGGGTGACAGAGCCAATGGCTAGTCTGGGGCACTGTTTTGGATATTCAATTCCATTTGCTAGTGCAGGACTGGGAAGAAATGTCATCAGAGCCTCAGCATGTAAGAAATGCCTGGGAGGAAATGTCACCTCAGCATGTACTGGCAGGGAAAGTAGGCAATAGGAAGGAGCACAGAAGAAGGGAAGGAATAGTTTATCTGGAAGGGATCTACAATACTCAAGAAGTCAAACTGTCTGGCTACTTCAGGTATTATCAAAAAATTAAGCATTGTATTAAAGGCATTATCCCAAAGCATCAAAAAACAGTCACAGGCTGGAAGCATCAGCCACCTGTAATCTTCCTGCAAAGCCTGACCTCATTTCCAGAGAACATAGGATTTATTTTTCCTCTTGACTTCCAAGTTGAGTTCCCTGTTCAATCAAGTAATATTAACAACAAATAGCTGACATTATTATAAATGCTATATTATGAACATGATTTAAGGATTGGACCAGATGATCTTTAAATGACCCTTCCAACGCAAACCATTCTGTGAATAAATGCTGACACATTAAGATGAAGTTTAGAATATAGGTTCTGAACCAACATCCTTCATGAAGGAAGGAGACATAAGCACAGAGCAAATCCCATTATTTCTGCCCCTAACTAGGTGACATCTCACACATGTCCACTTAGACCTTGAGAGACTGAAGAGAAAATGAGACAATATTAACTACTACTGAGTACTATACTACTGACACTGGCAGTAAGTTGTGGTCTCAGGACAGAGTCTTACTGTTTATCAAATTTCCTTCAGTACAGAAAGTAGGAGTTTTAAAGAGGGAACAAGACGTCAGGGTATTTCTTTGCCTAACAAGCCAGAAGGACAAAAAGGAAAAGCCTGTGAAGATTAACTGAAAAGGGGGACAAATGTTCCGGGAATGTTGGCAATGAGGACTGACCAACAGCAGTGCCGAATTCTTGGTCTGGAAGTAAAGATGGTAGGAAGGGTATCCTCAGGTCAAGAATTCCTCTGAAGATGAGCAGCTGTTAGATACACTGCACAGAAGTAGAAGCCAAAAAAGCAAAAAAGGAGCATAGAGAGGGAAAAAAAACTATTGGAGGAACATTCTCTGTAAGCAGAGGATGCTTCCAGCAGGACTGTAGCTAGAGAGAAAGGGAGACCTGTCTATTCCCACACAGGATATTACAATAACTGAAGCCCTGGGAAAGAAACACTGGACAACGACAAGCTGGACAGCTCCCAAAAGCTTCTCCTCCAGAGCCCACTTAACTATTTATCTCCAGCATCACTTCTTACCCTCAATGGAGGGATCAAGTTATGAAAGAGTAGAATTTCTTCTTGCTTTGGCAAGCCTCTGGGAAATTAGGCTTTTCTACAGTCTCTTCTTTCACCTCTAGATTCTGTCAGGCTATTCACCAACATCCTTGGCTGCATACATAACACTACAGCAACTGACAGCACACAATGAAAGCTAAAGCAAGTCGGTATTATTGCACCAATAATAATAGAAAAGTTTTCAGGGTTTATTTTTTTGTATCATCAACATTAGTTATCCACTTTTTATATGTGGGGAAATGATGTGTATGTCCATTTTTACCTAATAGTTTGGCTAGTGATTACATTTTCCTGGAGAACTGCTCCGTAGATATTTTTGATTACTTGTTTCACTTTTTTCCCTTATTGATGAATTCCATGCAGCAGCACAGGCATCAGCAGTTCAACCACTGGGCTCAAAAGACTTCTGCAAGTTCTGGGACAGCTGCAGGAACAGCAGCTGCTAAACTCATTCTAGAGTCGTGCCACTGGGACTCAGCACTGGCCTGAGTATAAAACACTTTGCTTTTTGATGAAGTGGAACTGTGTGTACTACCACATCTTCAGATCGAGTAATTTCTCATCGCTCCACTGGCTCCAATATAGTACAATCAACAACTGGCTGAAGGGACTGGCTTCAAGTCTTCAGTTTCTCCCTGACAATTGTGATTTTGCTAGTGATGTGGATACCTGGCAGTACATCGACTTAAATAGAAAAAACAGTTTAAAACAGTCCATCAGCCACTTATGAAATGAACTTGGATCTGAACTGCAGTCCTAGAAGATTAGTGGAACATCAACATCTGCAAATGAATTAATGTTTACCAAATGAAGCTTACTACTGAATGGGCTGTAAATGGCACAAGGAAACCAGAACATCTAAAGAAACAGGCATGAGTGAATTGTCAGCATATGCATCCTTTAGCCTATTTCTATAATCCTATAGTTGCAAATGTATTTAGAGCCCTCATTTGGCTAGGGCAGAAAGAGATGGGGGAATAGAGATGACTTGAACAAACAGCACATATGACAGTCATGCTATAAACTATTATGGCATTTTGTATCCAACAGCATGTTAAAGCTATTAAGACCTATAGCAGGAAAAGGTACAAGACAGAAAACTTTGTTTAGCACTGCCTAAATGCCATTACTCCCCTCTGACTGCAACAGACCACCAAAGTCTTTGTCTGCAAAGCAGCATGTTTCAAATATAACAAATTACTGCTGGACCTCTCTGGAGCTGCCAGTCTCCTCAACTTATCTGATGAATTGTGACACAGAGGCATCCAACTATCTATTAGCAGCACCAGCAAGATCTTCCTCCAATTGCTCAGTGCAATGATCAGTATGTACAAACCACAGCTTACCTTTAATTGGCACAAAAATAGGCAAGGTGGAGGGGAAACCCAGCAATAACAAGCTGCTATTATAAATGATAAACACCAGACCCTTTCACTCCTGTTTCTAAACCACCTCCAAAAATCTCAGGGCTACACTGCCACAACACTAGCCCTCCTAACAGCTGTTCAGGCAGCAGACAAGGTTCAGCATCCTCATCATTTTGATGAAATTATCCTGCACTCCATTTTCATCCTCTTTTTACTACACTTGCTATAAAACAACAAACTGGCATTATCTATGCCACTGTCATGCAAGTATTACCTTATTAAATGCTGGATTTCAACAATTTACTAAATATTGAAGTTACAGGAAAGGGATGTTTGAGACATGGGTCTACTATATAAATGGGTTTTGCATCTCTGTGCCAAGCTGTGATACACTAGACTTTGATTTGCTTTCCAATAAACACCCAGGCAAAGGTTAACACAACAGGATCAAGTAGTTGTGTTAGGGACTGTACCACTCACTGTTTTCAAAGCAATATTGAAAGACCAAGTTATTAATGGAAGTTAGAAAAAGCAAGAGATTATTTTTTTTCTCCTTGAAAAAAACAATACCAAATCAGAAGCATTCTTTCTGCTAACTTGATAGCTCCAGCTCACTTGACATGAAAACCTCTTGGAGTACACCAGCAGCAAGTCTCAATGGGCTTATTCCTGGGAACCCTAAAAGTAAACAACCAGTGCCATCTCTGAAGTTACAAGCAAGCTTAGTATTCTAGACAAGCTGAAATGTAAAGCCATGATGATTACTGGATACTGCTAATCACTGATTATCCAGCAGACAATTTTCACAGTACTTCAAGCTGGCTATAAGGAATATATCTTTATACTTGGTAAAAGTGATAAACAGGAAAACAAATCAAGAAGCTAAGAGATGACACTAAACTTTATAAAAGGCCACTGAAGAAGCCAAGAGCTATATCTCAAAAAGACAGACTTGAGGATATGTCAAGATGACCTTCACAGAAATCTGCCCATAGGTACAACAGTCCTACCTAGACCACCAACTTCCCACTATTTGCTATGCACCATCTTCTAAATGGAAAGACCAAGACGAAAAACATTTTTAAATATGGGCCACCTAAATAATTCCCATCCCAGTGGGAATCCATCCCATCCTACCAGCAATGTTCCATCTTCTCTTCGAGTATCTCAGACAGTCTTCAATAGACGACCTGGATCAAAGTTATTTGCAACTGATTATGTTCTTCTATTTTTAATAAGACCTAGGAAATAATAGGGTGAAATTCCTGTACTGCTGAGGAGGATTATAATTTGCTATTTAAGTTCTAGATGGTGAAATATTAGCCCCATTAATAATGCCTTGCTTCCCTTTTAATTTTACCCCATGAAAAGGGGTAATAGACTAAATTATAACAAAAATAAATCAAAGCATGGTCTTATTTGCATATGTGTGACAGCAGTTAATTTTTTTTCTTTTAGAATTGAAATTAAGTGACTAAAATTTTCTCAGAAATATCGGTATCAAAGATAAGAGGGAAATAATATTTCTATCTCTGCCTTCATGACTGTTATTTCCCATAAGGGACGAAGTCAAAATAACTTCTGAGTATAACTTCTTCCACAACAGCAGTTATTTACTTGACTATCATTTCATCATTTCTGTAACCCTGAGAATTCAAAGGACATTCTTACCTAAAAAAGTTTAGCAAATACACATTTTTTCCCCCTGAGGAACTAACTTACTTCCTTTTCTGTCCAAGATCACTTCTCTATATAAAAAATCTGCAGTGCCATGAACAAGTCAGTAAGATTTTCTTATAAACCTATCGTTCATATGACCCTTGCGGACTGCAAGTTCTCTGAGAGTTCATCAGGGTCCCTGAATTGACTGCAGCTGAGCTGCAGATTACAGGAATATACACCTCAGTTTTAGAACAATCTAAAAAACCTCGTGCAAAGCAGGGGGAAAAAAAGCATCTTTGCAGACAGGAGAATTTTGAAACCAGCAAGAGAGAGAGAGGGAATTCTTACCAGCTCCTAAATAACAACATTTTCAGGTTAAACTAACACTCCAAGTGAAAAAGTTCCCCTTAAGAATAACGGAAGGTAAAGTTCTGAATTTGAATATCATTTTGTGTACATGTTTTCAGAGTGTAGAGATCACTGTACTAAAGAATCTCCCTTAAGCATTTCAATTAGCATTTCCTGCCATTAGTTCTCTGTGTAGTTTTTCCCTAACTTGCATGTGCACTCACATGCACAACATCCGCCTGCTCATGTCCGTGTTCTGTACAATTGGTGCTTAGAGACTTAAAGGACTCATTTTCCTGTGCAGTACCTTCTCTCTGCTTGCCTCAGGCTATGCCTCAAATCATTTCACCTCGGTTGCACGGACATGATCTCAAAAATACAGATTTATAGGCCCTGTTAGACATCCTAACTATCTTACTTAAACAATCTGATTTAAAAAATCCTCCAGTACACTCATTTTTGTATTAGGTTTGCAGCTGAGATGAAAGTATCAGTATTCCATCTGATGCCAAGATTTCACACCAGAGAGTCATCTGACCCTAAAGAACATTAAAATGTAAAAATCAATTAAAAAATAAAAATCAGAGTAACAATTCTCATTCCCTTGATTCAAAACAAGTCAACTCCCTCTTTCTTAACAGAACTTATTATGCACAGTCATTTCCTTTTTATGGTTTATTCTTCTATTCTTTTGGTACTCCTTAGCTGTCCTAAATACAATAATACAGTACACAGTAAATATGTTCTTTCCACTTCTGACATTAAAACGTCTGAAAATGTACATGGTTGGAACTATCTTCCAGTAATAGAAAATGAAATTACATCACTGTAATTAGGCTAGTCTGAGCCTAATTACCAGGTTTGTTAAAACTAAGACTAACTCCCTCTCTAGAGACCATATCTCTGTCTGACCACAAACAATGGGGACAGACAGAGGGTTCTGCTGATTCTTCCTGTGGTCTGTGACAAGAGACCACACTTGGTGTGTATCAGGTTCAGTCTGTTCTCACCATTTCAGAGAACTCAGCAGACAAACCTCTAAGATCAGTGTTGATCCGTTAAGGGATGGGTAACCCTAGCGGGAAGAGGGGATGGCAGACGGCACTATGCCGGGCTTTTTTCAGAGCCTAGGTTCTGTAGCAGCCACTGTGTGGAGAGGGAGCGTAGACAGAGGGACAGGGCAGCAGATGAAAACCTGCCTAGCCCCTTGTCTACCAGACATTTGGGGGTGCTCAGCTGCAGAAGATGCTAAGTGTGAGAATGATGCAATATTCAATCTAAATCAAGAGACAAGTTTTTTGCCCCTACTCCCTCCAGCACTGCACTTCAAGCCTGGGCAGTCAACTTGACACAGAACATCAGGCAGGCTTCTTGAATGTCATGCAGCATGTCAAGATCCCATCCCCTGGGGCCCTCAATGGCTGGCAGCTATTATTACACTTAAAAGGCATGCTATTGCCTTGAGGTTTGAGCTGAAGTGGCTGTCTCCTAGAAATAGCCCATCTCCTCATTTGCACAACTGCTGCCCAAGCAGTGTGGGGTGGAGAAATTTCTAAAAGAAGAGATGCTTGGGGCAGTCTTATCTACAGCCTCTTACACAGCCTAGCCTGTTTCTTAACATTACACATGCACCAGATTTGTGTTGATGACAGTTCTACCCGTGGTACCAGCCCCTTATTTCCACTGTGCATGTTTACCTGATGGTGCCCAATTGTTGTAGATACACTGGTTTGCAGCCAGAACAGCATCTGCAGAATGCAGTTGGCAGAGGTGAGTATTTTTAATATATACTGCATCATTATAAACAGACTTGAAAACTAAATCCTGGAACTAGCCCATGGTATTAATCCTAATCTAGTTTGGGCCCAGTTCCAAATGGGTGACTACATATGCAAACATTCATCTGAGTGTACAATTGGCTGTTATGAACACAAAATTAATTCTTGTGCTCATGCATGCATAATTTACACACACTGATTTAGATCCCAAAGTAATTCCCTAGCAGAATTCCAGTGATCAGATTTAACTTGAAGACTGGTGTTAAAAAAACACCACAGTAATGTATTCTTAAGCCACACAAAAAGGAAGAAATTGAGAAAATAACTGCTGTTTCTATGACTAAAATAAAAACCAAAAACTTTCAGTAAAAAAAATATTGTTTTACAGCTGAGTGCTGGGTTTTTTCCTTTCCCAGATCCCCCATTTAATTTCCCCCCTACTATTTAATTTCTATTAATATGCATCTTATACTGTCGCACATAAGTGTAGTGTCATCCATTAAAAAGACTCAGCAGGATGAGAATGATGGAAAGTAGAATGTTTTCTGTTAGGTATATCTGCATTTCATGTTTTAATGCACAAACCCCAAAATGCCTCTCAGGAACCAATACTTGGCTTCTCGGATTTGAAGTGAAATGCCAAACAAGTGAGCCCAGTGAACCAAAAGTGAACTGTGAACCATAATCTAAGAAAGACCTAACTGGCATTAAGAAAATCAAGAAATGGACGTTAGGCAATTTGTGATGATGAAAAAACAGAGGGGAATTATTTCTCTCCAGGTAATTTTCATGATAAATTTGTGACCTTTCCAAAATAATGTAGTAAACATTGATTAAACACATGCCAGATCCATGTTTCTGGAATACTGCATTCTGTAAAAAGACCATATAGAAATCATGCAAAATCATCATCAAGCATGCAATTAGCACAGAAGAACCCTGGNCACTGCGGGATCTATGTGTAGGAGGATCGGACCCGCAGAAGAAACGAGGTAGGCAGCAGCAGTTTGAAGGGAAAGCTAATACTTTATTCTACAATCTTCTCTGTGTTCTCCTACATGTGTGTGTGTGAGTGAGCGAGAGTCTGTGTGAGTATGTGTTATCAACATCCGACTCCATAAATACAGTTTTTACAAAGGCAAGAGATTGGTCATTTAGGTTACCACCTCTTTAACTTGGATGGTGGATACCACCATCAATCAATTCTCCTCTCAGAGGAGAAATATGAAAACATCTCTAAAAATATACATAGTTTATGTTGAGCTGCGTGAGAAAACCTGGACTCCAAGGTCTAAACATTCACGAGCTAGAAAAGTGAAAACAACAATTAACCACATGCCAGATCCATGTTTCTGGAATACTGCATTCTGTAAAAAGACCATATAGAAATCATGCAAAATCATCATCAAGCATGCAATTAGCACAGAAGAACCCTGGAACCAGGATGGCAAACCAAGACAGCCTAATTTTTCCATATAATTGCCACATTGATTTACCCTTTGTGTCACTATTTTTTAAAAGGAAAGAGGAGTATTGTTTAAGCTACAAGAGATTCTCAAAGGAATCCGATATTTTGGAAGGTGTGAGATTTGTTTTTAAAAACCAACTTTACAGGAGCAAATGCTCATGCTGGTAAAAAAACTCTTGGAAAGTTAGTATTTTTTTTTAAATTAACATACAGGGGATATTAAATTGTAAAGCAGAATTCAAAGACTGGTCTTCACTCAAGTCAGTTCGTTCTTGACTTTTACTCAGATAGAAATAGGTCTTGTACATGACGAGAGACATGTATAGGGAATGGTTTTGAAATAACCTCACATGAAAAAGGCTTCCCAGAGCTACTGATTCTGCATGCAAGCTGCAAAATATAATCTGGAATTTCCCCTGCCTTTTTCACTATCCTTTGTTCCTGATCACCACGATCAGAACACACTTTGAAATGTGCTAATGTACTTTATATTCAGTTAACAGAGGTCAACATTACCTCACCAAAAACAAAGATGCAGAGATTTCAATTTCTCAAATTATGGTTCTTAACTACAGGAAGAAAACTATCAAAGCTAGTCAAAGAAATTACATGTGAGTTTGTAATCAAGCTGGTATTTAAAAATACTATCAATATACTTGTAAGAGTTTGTTACTTGTAAGGATTTAGGAAAATCTGTGCCAGATGAATCATTCTGCATTTTGGCCTTTTTAACAGTGTCCAGCAGTAAGTCATTCTGATATTAGAAGTATTTCTATTACCACGTTGCATGACTCTCAATTTATTTTTTATAAATAAAAACGTGTACCATATGTGTATGTATGTATGTGTATACTTATTCTTATTTGCCAGCATAATTTATATATGACATATTTCCAAAAATTGATTATTTTAAAATAAAAAGTCCTGCATACCATAAGACAAGCTTAAAGTGAGATTGTATTTACTGTAACTTAAAGGATCAAGCACTGCTCTTTAAATGAATTTAAATGATGCATTTTTCCATTGCCAAACATGTCTGAACATTTCACCTTGCCTTGACTGATAGGCTGCATCTGGCAGTTTCTCCAGACAACATGGTGTTTTTGAGTCTAATGGAAATATGCTTTTTAGGTCTTATTTAGAGGCAACAAAGGCAAATATCTACGTTGTAAGCAAGAGTATTGTACGTATTTGACAAAAAAACCCACCTATTTTCAGAATGTTCAGGGGGGCTTGGGATGTGGGGATAAATAGAGTTAGTAACTAAGATTTAATTGCAGCTTTTACAATATTTGGTATTCTTAAAACTCCAAGCTCTGGAGCTGTACAAACAAGTAAAAAATCTTTCCTTTCTATATTGTGAGTTTCTAGCTTTCATTTTTCAGAGTATCTGAAAAAGGTCAGCCCTAAAGGCCTAAAAGTCACAAATTTTAAAAAGGTTTTTCTTCCCACAAACCTTTATTTCATAAATCAATTTCTTGGCTTCTGGTTCTTGATTAGTTTTTAAGCATTTGGGATCAGCGAAAAGAATAAGCGATAAAAGATATGAAGATGCAAGTGCGGACCTTGCAGAAAAAGAAATGCTTGTGTGCTGTGTGGATGCAGAACCACACCCCCAACTCACGTGGAGCTGCTTTGGCTGCCCCCTTTCCAGCTCACAGCAAAGGAATAACATGAACACATCCAGGGCAGACAGAATCCCCATGCAGAAAACCTTAAGACATTTGCCATTCACAGAAATGCCCTTTCCCAAACCAGTTCCAATGGTTTCCAAAGCATTGCTACAGTGGAAAGTTTTAATAAAATAATTACAGAGATCACACATCCAGTTCCTAGAATTCACTCTTCTTCAGTAAATACATTACAAAAGCATCTACTTTACTGGCCATTTTACCGACTTTGTCCCACCTGTTTTTTACATCCACCTGTAGATGTGAAATCAAAGCAATTGCATCAGCTTAGCAGTGATGCAATCAAGATCCCTAATCAGACCCTTCACATTTATACATGTTGCACTCTAGCAGAAAGTGAAGTGAGGACTACATTTTCTAAAGGCTACAAGTCCATGGTTTTTCCTAATAACAATTTTAATTATTCATTTATTTATTATGAATAGCTATAAGCAGTGAAATTCTAAGAGATTCATTTGGCATACAGAGATCAAAAAGAGCCCTTTTGGCAAAAAGTATCCAAACTTGCTCATTATGCATCTTTTGCATTTTCCCCACCAGTAGCTGTATTTTAAGCAATATGTGTCCCTGTATGAACCAGGTTTTAGAATGAAAAGTGTCTGAAGGAAACTGGAAAAGCTTCCCATCAGATTTATCTTAGGCTTCTGATAATCTTGGGCTCCTTAATTTCAAAACCAGAGTACTGCAGCAGTACCAGACGCAATGGATAGGATCAAGACCCCATCATAACAGCAGTTATAAAAACACAGGGAAGGAGAAAAGTAACTGTTCAAAAGTGGTTAATTATAAGGAAGAAGTAGAAAATAGAAATATTAATTATCCTTACTTGGTAAATGGTGAAACACAGCATTCCATTGCACACCACATGACATTCTGCAAGCACTCAGAAATGGACCCCTTGCCAGTTAAGCATTGATTCCCTGCCTTTGCTTTAACATCATCCTTCATATCTTTTGAAATACTTCTACCCTCTGAACTAGGAGGGCTCTGACTGCTGAAGATAGTACTAGAAAGCCTGTCAAAATCCAACATATATTCAAAATATGTGATAAATTGTGACATAAATCCACAATTCTCCTTGAAAAAAAAATCATCTTGTCATGTAAGTCATGGAAATTTTTGTGATCTTCCAAGTATTTTTGTATTTGGAATCAAGGAAACCAAAGTGTTTTCAAGACATTGACTCATATTGCTCTGAAAAGGTCTTTTATTCATAAGTGCTGTAAGCCAATAATAATGAAAAATGGTTGTTTCCCCATGCTTACAACAGAATTTATTCTGATCACTTAGTAATCAACTACCACTGATGTACAGCTTTAATTATGCCATCATGCAGTTACCACTTCACATGTCACCCCTGTTTCCTCTTGCTTTGCCAATAAACAAAATGGATTACAACTCACAGTATTCCGTGTGAGAATCCACTCTATTTCACAACTGGCTAATCGAACCTATGGCAGATGTGTGTGCACTATTATGAACTACAGCTAAGCAAGATACTTTGAAAACTTACTACTGGTAGATCCCAACTCAGATACAGAAATTTCCTAATTATGTCTTGGCACATTCCATTAAGTAAACAGATTTTCCTTGAAACATCACCTACAAGCGCTTTGACAGCCACCAACCATCCACCAGGGACTGGGGAAATAGCTTGGTTTTTTTGATAAAATCTTACCAGTTCCTTCTTCTTGACATTAAATGGATCTTACAAAACATATTACATGTCACAGTCTTCAGCCTAACTGTCCAAATCACTACACATCAGGTAGAACTGGTTAACACCACAGTGAGCCAGAGACAACATGTCCTGCAATGAACTGTCTCCATTCTGCCTACTGAAGAGTCATAGTGCTACAGAAAAGCGCCATAAATAATGTATCCCATCTACCAGCTTTTTTATGAATTGAGCACAAAGCATGTGGAAGACATACACAGCTTTTCTAGAGATTCTTCAGGACTGAAGGCAGCCTTCTGATCACCAGCAGCCAGCAGACCATCATCTCTCCTTTGTGTTATGCAACAATGCAAAGGCACTTGACTTCTACAGGAAGCTTCATCTCTTAGTGTAGGGTATTAATCTGGGGCTGGTTTTATTTAATTTCATGTTGAATTTCACTAATGTTTGGGTTTTTCTGTTTTGTGTGCCAGACATTTTCTTGCTTCTCAGGCAGATCTGGATAGTGCACTTGGGCTGGCAGCTCCTGTCAAAGTTCCCAAATAAAATGCTTACCTGTTAAATAGTCTTTGACTAAACCAGTCTCTACCTATGGTGGCCTAAGAACCACCATTTGTGAAGGGAAAGCAGGCAATCGTCTCATGTGAAATGAAATCAGGATTTCCACAAGTCTGTTTCTTGAGATAGTGGCTACCAAGTTCCCAAAACCTTCCTGTGTCTACAGAATAACACAAACTTAATATATTTCTCCTTTACAAACAACACCACAGACAAGTTAAAAATTAAAATACAATGGTATTACAAAAGAAAACAAGGCAAGGGTGTCTCCTTGTAACTTCCGTGAGTTTAATGAAGTTGTAGAAATTAATTTGGCCCAAGTTCACCACGTGTTTAAAGCTGATTAGATAAATTAGCTTATCACCAATTTAAACGTCAGTTGTTACAAATACTGAGTGCTCCTTATTCTTAAAATTACTACTTGCAGACACCACAAAATTACTCTCTCACATACATAAAACACAACTAACTTCATAGCTATCCTTTTTTTCTTCAGAACATAAAGCAGCAATTTGCACATCTCCACGGAAAACAGGAGTAGCCCAAAAGTGAAAATACAAGCTGGGGATTTTACAAATTTCTCAGATTCAAGGTTCTACAAGGCAATTCCAAATTAATAGGATCCACAATTTAGAAAGATATTAATGAGGAGTGATAAAATGTTCTGACTTACTTTTCATAGAGTCATAGAATCATCAGGCTTGGAAAATACCTTTAAGATCTTCACGGCCAAGTGTCAACCCAGCTCTACCATAACCCCTAAACCACATCATCCTGATCCAGACACCTCTTAGATATCTCCAGAGATGGTGACTCTACCACCTCCCTGGGCAACCTATTCCAAAGCCTGACCATCCTAACACTGAATTTTTTTTTCCTAGTATCTGAATCTCCCTTGTCTCATCTTAAGGCCATGTCCTCTGGTCCTCTCACTGCAGGCTCAGTAGGAGAGACTGGCCCCGACCTCACTACAACTTCCTTTCAGGTACTTGTAAAGAGCAACGAGGTCCCTCCTGAGCCCCCTCTTCTCGAGAATAAACAACCCCAGCTCTCTCAGCCATTCCTCATAAGACACATTTTCCAGACCTTTCAAACACTTTCTTTGGCCATGCTCTAGCACCTAAATGTCCTTTCTAAAGTGAGAGGCCCAGAACTGAACACAGGACTCGAGGTGTGGCCTCATCAGTGCTGAGTGCAGGAGGGTGATCACTGCCCTGGTCCTGCTGGCCACACTGCTCTTCACAGAGGCCAGGATTCCATTGATGTTCTTGGCTACGTGGGCACACTTCTGGCTCATACTGAGCATCCCCAAGTCCTTTTCTGCCGAACAGCTCTTGAGCCACTCCTCCCCAAGCTTGTCAGGCTTCATGGGGTTGCTGGGACTTGAATGCAGGACTCAGCACTTCCCCTTTGTTCTCATGATGTTGTCCTCAGCCCACAGATCGAGTCTGTCCAGGTTTCCCTACAGAGCCTTCCTACTCTTAAGCAGACCAACACTCCCACCCAACTTAGCATTTTCTGCAAATTTACTGAGGGTGCTCCAAATCCCCAGGTCCAGATCATCAAAAAAGATGTTTAACCAGTCCCAAAACTGAGCCCTGGGGAACACCGCTAGTGACCCATCACCAGGTGGATTGAGTTCCATTCACCACAACTCTCTGGGCCTGGCCATCCAGCCAGGTTTCCACCTACTGAAGTATTTGCCCATCCAAGCCATGAGCAGCCAGGTTTTCTAGGAGGATGCTGTGGGAGACTCTGTCAAATGCTTTACTGAAGTCTAGACAGAGTACATCCACAGCCTTTCCCTCAACTACTAAGTGGGTCACTTGGTTGTAGAAAAAGGTCAGGTTGACCAAGCAGGACCTGCCTTTTGTAAGTCCATGTTGACTTGATCCCTTGATTGTCCTGCATGAGCCATGTAATGGCACTCAGAATGAAGTCCTGGCACTCAGTCCCGGCACCCTCCTGTTTGTTGCTACCAAAACAGCATTGGACTAAGACAGAAATAAGAGGCTTTGCAAGCTGACCCTAACCCAGCAATGAAGGCTGGTTAAAAAATAGCCCCAGGAAATTACTGAAGAAACAGCTCGCAGTATCTCACAGTAAATGTGGGAGATTGAGTGCTGATTAAGACACCACTCCTGCTAGAGTTATTAATGTGTGATCCTTACGGAATAACTGGAGCCTGGAGTTGCAGTGTGGAGCATCAAGCACCTTTAGCTTTACTCATGCCCTAGGCATGCAGCCAAGACTCAGCTTTATGGGTCATCCAAAATCAAGGGGCTATGTGTCTTCAGGGTTGATTTAAAGCCTTCAAAAATAAAACACGTGAACCAACAACTTGGTTTCCTATAGAAACAGTGTGTGCCTTATGACACTACTCAGTTTCAATTAGCTTCATGCCAAAATGCAACACAGTGGTTTGTGTTCAGCTTTTTTCGTTTTTACTCACAGCACCCATCAATCCAAACAGTGATTTCTCCCACACTTTTATCAGACTGAAGAACTACCTGGTGCAGATTGCTGTCCTCATCAGATAGTGGAAATAAGGGAATTATTTAACTGGTAATTGAGCCCTAAAGAATGGAGCTAAAAGAAGACTGCCTAAAGCTAGGCAAAATTTAATTCAGTCCCTGAACTAGAGAGAGCTTCCCTGATTTATATTACTCCAGACGCTGAACTCACCTTCCACAACAATAAAATATTTTTGTGCAAACCTCATCAAAAAATTAACTCTGAACGACACAGGCAAGTCATCATGTTGAGGAATTGTCATAACAGGGGGCAAAAAAGTAATTTGAGAACACTAATGTGAGCCTTTTTTAAGTGCCTCCTACAAGTCATGGAGGCGGAAGAAATAGAAGTAGAAAAAGACAAATCTAGGTTTTATTTTGAATTTGGATTTGAAAGCCATTCATGTTGGGATCCAAGCAATTATTTGGTAAGTGATATGCAAGAAAGGAGCTATTTGTCTCCTTTAGCCATCCCTGTTGTTTTTCCTTCCCCTCTACACACACAGTTTGACATCACCCAAGCTATGCCTGTGCTCCAAGAACTGTAACTCCAGCGTGACCTTTGACAAACATACCTAAGAAATGCAGCAGCTCCAGGCACACATGGAGTAGAGATCCCTGTGCTATTTCCCACCATTCCAGAGAAGATCATGTTCTCTGCACTCCATGGCCAGCCAGATCAGCTGGCTGGTGACAAAAGATGACTAGAACCTAAGCTTCACATTGTACCAGCATTTGCCCATTTTCCTCTTCTCAAGTCTAAGGAACCTGCAGAAAAACAGATGAAATATGCTCTGCACCTTTCTGTAATCATATCCCTTCCTGATTTCTTTACTAGAAAAGTTATTTTCAGGGCAACTTTAAAGGATCCCAGGAACAGGCACTGTAACAGCAGACTGTAATACCTTTCCTCTCCCACCTCCTCACCAATTTAGTCTATATCCTTTGGACTTCCACTCAGAAAGGTATAGCTTGGACATGACAGAAAAACGCTCTGCTCTGGTTCATTATCTAAGTAGGACAGAGTGGCAACATTTAGTATCTCTGCTCTCTTCTTGCCTCTAAAATTCACAGTTTATGTGGAGAAGAAAGTAGGTGTGTCTATGCTAATCTGTTAATCCCCATCCCAACACTGAAAGATCAGGTTAAGATCCTCCAAGGCAAAGTACTATTCGAACTGTGATGATCTATTAATTTCTACAGCTGTGCACACCAATTCCTCTTACTTCAGAGGAATAAGTTATAGAAGTAGAGATTTGGAGGTGTTCAACCTGGTACTGACTGTGCAAGTGATGGCAATCACCTCCTTTAAGGATTGTTAGAGTATCTCACTATGATCCAACAAAAAAAATGCAAACAGCAGCACTCTAGCAGCTAAGAATACATTTTTTTGGTGAAGAGCAGTGAAGACTGCAAGGAACTGACACAGAGAGGGTAAAACTACAAATCCCATCACCTAGCACAACATCAGCATTAAAGGATAAAGACATTGAAGGGTAAAGACATTGTATGTATGTAGTTACACTGGAACAGTAAAAATGTTTTAACTAGAACCTTGCTTAAACTAAACAAATGAGTTTGAGGTCTAGATCATTCAGAAACCATTCCTTTGGGGTTCAGTTTCTTCCCCAGGAACACATAGGAACAAACCCCAAGATTCCTCCTGACCTCAAATAAGAATCAGGCTTATTTTTGCCACTTACTTCCTCTGGTGGCATGAACTCAGGGTGCACAATAGCTCAAATTCATTAAGAGGGATTTCTTTTGTCCAAGTAAGTTTTCTTACCCAAACCTATTTCTAGTCTCATGGTTAGAAATTTCCTTGCTAAACAGGTGACTGGATTTAAAAACACAAAGAGCAGTAAAGCAAAGGGGCTGGCCTCCTCATAATTAGTCCCCTTCAAAGGCCTTTGGAAGACAGATGTGCAGTTTCTTGATATTTAAAAATAGAGGTGCTTTGAGATTCTGCATGAGGCGGTTCTGTACAACAACATAAACAGAAACCAGGATAATGTCAAAGTCATGCTACAGTACTGAACGTAGAAGCCCCCAAGCCTCCATGCTTAAGGCAGCAGAGAATCACAGTTTATTATCTGACCTCAGACATGGTGGGTAACTTAATTCCACATGGTGTGCATCAGCTTATCCATTTTAACCCTTTTAGTTTGCAAGCTCAACAAGTTTAACTAGTCTTTGCTAAAATTCTGTCCAAGGCTCTGGTTCTGCACAGCACCTGAGGTCTACCTTCACACCTGCCACAGGCCAACTGAATTCAACTCTTCATGCACCACTTATTGCGGGGATGGCTGCAGCTCAGGCTGATCTCATGAGCCACCCACCATGGGCTTTGAATGACTGAGAACCTAAACTCTAACATGCAAAAAAGCCAAGGGGCAGCTCTCAGAGTGGCTCAGCTCTGGAGTAAGCTGTAGATGAGAGCCAGCAGTAAATGTGCAAAAGTGTCTTCATTAGAGGATGAGGCTGGGTACAATCAGCAGCCTGACCCAGCCCAGCCTCCTGCTGCTCCTGTTGCATGCATCTCAGAGCACCAGCTGGCCAACCTTGCACAAATCTACCCTTAAATCAGGACATGTGTCCCAACACAACGTGCAAACACAGAACAGAAGACCAGTTCCAGTCTCAGCAAGCCTGTGAGAAACACAAAGGGACAGTGAAGCACTGTCTGACAGTGAGTCAAACCATGGCAACTACAGATTAATTACTGATTATTTTTGAGTATGCCACATGGCAAAAAGAAACATGAAAGTGGAAGGGAGATGGATTTGCAGTGCTTTCGTTTCAGCTGGGGAGATTCTTCCTAGCATGAAAGCAGAATATGAAAAAGTATAAAGGGTCTTGCTAACATCAGAGGTCATATGGCAGCTTTTGGATGCTCAAATGAAGGAATGATGTAAAGCTTCTCCCATTTGGACTTCATTCTCTATTTATTCCTTCCACTCAAGGGAGAGAAAGGGTGGGATATGGACATGTGCAGAGTCAAAGGAGCAGTTAATATCATAAGGACCATATAACTTGAAAGAAAAATACCAAGATTACTGGTAATAAAAAACAAGTTTAAGAGAATAATGCAATTTTTTAAAAAGACATTATTTAATCAATGGTGAGATTCTTCAGAGACACACTGGAACTCCACCTGAAAAGTCTGGGAAGCAAAACTTAAGTCCAGATTTGAAATATATGTAAAGCAAGATTGCAGTCATTGAAAATTCAATGATCAATCCTGATGTGAGACAAGTCTCATCCCACTGGGGTAAGCCCTTGTAAAAGTTGAATTCAGTACCTCTAGAAAATATCCCTGCCAAGGCCAAAACATTGGAGCTGTGAACAGTGAAAAAACAAAGATTTTCTCAGCAGTAAACCCCAGAAGCCACAACTTCACAAACAAGGCTGCAGGATTACTCAATAAGAGACCAAAATTAATTTCCCACTCAATTACTTTTTGTAGAAATACTGGTGATTTCTAGATGTAAGTCAGTCCTCCAAGTAATGAATGACAGCAGCCAGTCAACTAGTCTAAATTGTTTCAGTAGATATTGATTTCCAAGTGACCTTGGCTGGCTATGTTGGCTATCGCAGCTCATTTCCCCATTCTGCCTTTACTGCTATCAAAAAGCTCCCAGAATAATCCTAACAACCTATCTTCAAGCAATGGCACAGAGAAAATTTGTAAGGTGAATGGAAAATAGCTGTCTGCTTTCTGCTCTTGCATCTCAGACAACAGATGCTTTGACCACCACTGTACACTATGTAATGATGCAGTGTAAGACAAATATTGTTCCAATGATCAACTGTGTCCTCCACATAACTTTGCTTGCTAGGATATTTTTGAAAAGGACAAATTGCCTTCATTAATTGAAGCTGTGCATGCTGCATTTTACAGGAAAGATGCCCCAACAAGCACGACCTCACTTTGCAAGGAATTACAAAGTTCCCACACAAAAGAAATGTTGTAAGGAGAAAACACAGGGACTCAACTAAAAAAAACCAAACCAAACAAACCAAAACCAACAAACAAACAAAACCCAAACAAACAAATAAGAACTTAACAAAGTTGATTGGAAAAGAACGAGCCATTTGGGATAGTTTTGAAGCAGTCACTGCTATGTGAACACATTTGTGAGAGACTGTCCTGAGGGTTGCCAAAAGGAAGAATATTCAGTTTCATTTAACATCTTTATTATGAATCCAGCTGAGGGGCTGCAAATGCATTTCTTGAGTCTGTAGCTGTATGTAACCAAGAGGCGCCCTGCGTGTTGAGGTGCTGATGTTGTGAAGCACACAAACCCAGCCTTAATGGTAGGTTCACTCACATCAATGCCAGGTTTCTCAGAAATCCTAAATCCTTGCACCCTTTTGACGGTCAGAGCTTTATTTCAGAGGAGCTACTCAGGCACTAGGGGTGCCACTTACACACACTTAGGTGTCCAACTCAAGAGTCTTAGGGAACCTGACCTAACGTCCCTTGAAAGCAACAGCAGAAGACTTGATCCATGGTCTTTGGACTCACCTCCAGTAAAATTCACATGGGAAAGTTGGTACTTCAGATGGAAAGTAAATGGTACACAGAATAGCCAACAACTCAGCTCTTTCAAGCTGGATGAAGCACTATGAACAGTCCTTTAATAAGAAGGTAATAGAGAAACTTTTTGTCCTGGCTTTGAGATGGGCGAGATAATCTGTTGAGCCATTTTCATCACTGATTTTTTGATGCTCTGCTTAAAATGAGCCAAAAAGCCCGAGCAAATACAAATATCAAACTCCATTTTGAGCCTGAGTAGCTGAGGTCATTAGAACATTCAAACATCATCCTCAGCCACCAGATACATGGAGCTTCCTAATCACACAGGAGCACCAGACGGGGTGACACACCAACATGAACATACTATCATGGGAAAAGGGGTTTTTTACTGAGCAAATGGCAATAGAAGCGGAAATACAACATAATTAAGAACAACGATGTTTTGTTAACTGTTTACGGAATTTATCCTTAGCTGCTTTGTCTTATTTCACACAGGACTGATTTGCCAAAAAGTCTCAATATCTCATTGTCTGCTGGTAGGGCATGGAGCAGCTTATTTAATAAGAAAACCAAACAGAACAACAGCCTTCTGCATGAAGACAGCTGCTTGTGCCAACAACCTCTTTCTTACTATACAGGACTGTACAATGCACCAGCTCTAACTTAGAAAGCATCCACCAGCTTAAAAATGTTGCTTATCTGGTTGCTGTCTTACTGCAGTGAAGGAGGCAACATTTTTCTCCCTTCACAAGAGCATGAAGGGCTATCCTTTCCAAAGGCATCACATGGTAATCTCCTAATTCTCATCCTGAGGATATGGAACAGCCACTTCATTACCCTCGTATTGCAGAGGAAACACCCCAGCCCTCAGCCGAGCAATCAAATTTAGACTGCAAGTCCCTTTGGTTACTAAGGCACAACCAGCAGACACTTGTGGCTCAGAGTTTAACCAGCCTGAACAGCAATCAACACGTTTAGAAAATGAACCAAAACAGTTCATAACACATAACCAGCCCTGATAAAGGGCAAACTAGAGTATGCACTGGAGGAGCTATGACTTACATAGAAGACTAAACTGGATGTTCATACAGCATCCCTACTAGTCTTAAAACTTCATGTTGCATTTTGCGAAGACCTCTGCATTAATTCCTTTTTAACTGCCAAAACAAAGTTTCACTGTAACTAATATGTCCACTTAGCAACTCTTAGGGCCTGCTGGCTCAACCTGTGTTGTTATAAAAAGCAATTAATATCCTTTTTGCCACTAAAAGCACTAATACATTACTAACATAACACATTTGCTTAGAAGAGCAATGAACACAAGGTGATTAGCTTTGACTCCAGCAGCAGCTCCTCTAACGAATGCATCCAGAACGTACATTTCCCAGCACAATGTGAACCTGACCCACATCATTTCAGCAGCACTCTGTGGGAATTTAAGAGGAGACCATGACTCACAGAACTGCTGCTGGTGGGTGTCTTCAGTTTGCCCAATAGCCCTCCAGGCATTTGTTTACAGGAGAATGTTTGCATTCTCCTGGCATTTGGTTTTCAGGCTTGAGTTCAGTTCCGTTCCCTCATCTGCTCAAGTGGGGATTCAACTACCAATATCTACACTTCATACTGCAGGACATCTACAAGTGACACTCTCTCAGCAACTCTGGGTGAAGCTATTCCACTATAGATAAAATACCTAAATATTAATAGAAAGTAAAACAGAGCATGAGTCTGGCTCTCAGCATCACCTGTAAGGATGCTCACTTGCCAAGCAAAATCCTTCATTCTCTGCTTCTGTTCTAATCCTGTTTTAGTTATTTATACAAAATTTAAAGAGAGGGTTTTATGAAGATTACCCAGCTCCAGATTAGTTTTCAACTTTGTCATTAAAGTGACTAATGGGACATATAAAATTAAATAAGCCCTCCGGAAACAGGGGAAGCAAATGCAAGTTTCCACCTTCTAGGTGACATCATGAAACAACAAAATCCTAAGAAAAAAGGGGCCATGACCATTGATTGTTTTGTGAACACAGGAATTTCCTTCTTTTGTTTTCCAAGCAGCTGCTGGAAAGAGTGCTATATGTTTTAGTTTAAACTGATTGAAAAGTGTTTTTAGAGAAAAGGGGAAAATTTTATACTTAACAAAACAAAACAACCTAGCTGAGGTTATGCTGTTTTGGTTTTTTATTTTATTTTATTATTCAACTCATTTGACATATATTTTTAAAAATTTAATTATCTGGACAGGCCAGTTATGAACATTTGGCATGTTGCTACATCTACCCTGAGCCTTGCATTAGACATATACTAACATCGACAGATGTCATGCATGCAGATCAAAGGCAAATATCCATTTTAAGTGTAACCCTGAAGCAGCTCTGTCTTTGCAAGAAGGCAAGAATCCACTTTATTCTTGTAAATCCATCTGTCATCAGAACACCCCAAATCTGCCATGAATATGAACACCACAAATGAAAACATACATGGGGCTTTACTTGAACAGATGATAGTCAAAGAGCTGCGTCTCAGCTAGGGGTAATGCTAAACATGAGAGAATAACCCACATAAAAAAATCTCTGGTTTGCACCAGAAATTATGCCTGTTTCCACTAACACAACTGTGTTAACACTTTGTTTTTCACATGGAAATTACTTTAATGGGCAAAATGTAAGCGCAACAGGAGACACCAGTTTCTGTCAAGTCTTTGCAATGACTCTATGACCAACTGGACTTGGTAAATCCAAGCTCACGATCCCAAATCTGACAAGGTTCGCAATACTCCACACATGTCTCAGTAAGGCCTAAGTGGCACTGAATTATGTACAGTGACCCCAAACACAGCCAAATTAGTTTTTTTCAAGCTTATCAACACTGAGGTTTTGTATAACAAGTGCATTTACATACCTAAGTTATGAGACTAGGGTTTTACACACTAATATCTGGTAGTCATGTTTTCTCACTTAGCAGCACAATCACTGGCTCTCCTGATTGTTTTCAAGACATTTGTTGAAGTTGTATCTGTTGTATGACTTCTTATTTTAATTTTCTCAGTAATGACAGAGATATTTGCTAACATTCAATATTCAGTAACAGAACCCAAATACAGTGCCTTTTTGTCACATAGCATACACGTGGGTAGCCAGGAAAACAAGTTTAAGGCTTTGATTGCACAACCTTAAATTAATTTGATGATTAATATCTGAATCTTGGGAAAATGCATCTGCCCCTTGTATTGTTGTACTGACTCAGATTTCCTCCTAAGGCATCAAGTACCACATTGGAAACACAAGATCATCCCAAACATTACAGAAGAATTTTTAGCCTTTTTGGTTTGGGTTTTTGTTTAATTACTCTTAACCCTCATTTTCCAGGTGTCTGACTTCCATGTTATTGGAAAACCACCATCTAGATCAGGCAAGACAACGTCTGCAAATTTCACTTCTCCCAGCACAGCGAAAAAACTGGAAAGATCTCCAACTTCCATCTTGAGTCACCTCCAGGACAGACTTACCTTGTCTGTTGTTTCTTTAAATCTATTTTAAACAAAATTGAATGTCTTCATTTGGTATTTTAAAAGAAAATGTTTGTTGCTAATATCAAAACAGAACCTTTAAAATACACAGAATAACCATGCAAATGAGAAGCTTGCCTGACAAATATTGTGTGGGTAATATTTATGGGAAAACCAAAAGCCTAGGCAATGCAGTGAAGACAGACCTGAAATACAGTGCTTTTAAACACTGGCAGTCTATTATCACTGCCAATGTTATTTCTAGGACTTGTAGAAGAAAAAATCTTTATATTACAGCCTGCTCTTGTCTCACTGCAGTGGACTAACTCAATTTTAATGCTGTGCAAATAACACTGATCTTTGTGAACAAGGGACCTCAGGTGGAACTTCTTTATCAAGAAAAACTTGGTGATGCCCCACAGTGATTCACAGCTTCTCTTTTACTGCTGGAATGCAGGAAATCCATAAGTCCTTTTAACTTCCAGCATGCAAAATCCTTCACTCCCCACTGCAAGGGGAAAGGTCATTCTTCTATTAGAGAAAGCTTTGCTCTGATCTTTAAAATACAACTGCAAAGCCAGCCACAGCCGTCAAGACAATGACAAAGGTGCTACATAAACTCACACACCTGATATTTCCAGCCCTTCAGCTCATTAAGGGAGTGTATCCCAGGTCACAACACATTATGACAGCCCAATTTCCCAAGTATAACCATTTTACAGCTGGGTGTAAGGTACACCAGACCATCATTGCGGGGTCCCAATGCAGCCTGCACACCCATTAGGCAAGGCTTCACTGTGAACAATAACAGTCACAGCTCTGGGGAGGTGAATCCTGTGATCTGCCATTCAAGAGGCTGTCAGTCATTGAGCAGGGAGGGCAAAGGGCAGAAATTCAGATTTAAAAGGAAAAGAAATTTGTGGGACAGGGACAACAGTGGGACTGAGTATTATGATATTAATGTCTGGTGCATAAAAACCATGTGCTTAGTCCAAGTGCTATCACAAGCAGTATTTTACTGTACTTATTCTGCTCTGAAGAACAAAACTTCAGAGCTTGGCTTAAGAAATAATTGGACACACAGATTATCATTTAACGAATTTCATTGATGGAATAATCTTTCCTAAATCCAAAATCCAGTGGATGAAATTTCGATTTCAACAAAATCAGATACTTTCTAGAGATAACCTGGAGAGGCATATGAGTGTCTAACAGCTATATTTGTTACACCGCATAAACTGAATGTGGCTTTCTTCTTCGCCTCCAGGTAACAGTCATACATTTACACAGCTATCTCATGGATCTTTGCCAGCCTCTTCCCAAGATAAATTTTTCCTACCTTCATATCAGCTCAAAAGATTTTCTCAGGAAGGAGAAGAGAGAGAAAAGTTGTCTGGGCATCCCAAGCATTATCACATTCAAAACGATAAGGCACAAGCACAAATTTGTGTGCAAAGAGCTCTCTGTCAGATGCTGCCAAACTGAAATAACAAATTTTATAGAGGTACTGCCTACACTGTTACAAGACACTCTGTGTGACATTTTCACTCAGTGAGAGTCTGAGACTCATGCTCAGGGCAAGATGTTTCAGGTTGATTACCCACTCAATTAGAGTGTACTATAACCAGATTAAGGAGATTGCTCTATCCTTGATTACTTAGAGTGGTTTTGTTCATACCACTTACAGAGATTTGGACAACTCGAATGAATGTATTAAGTTTCCTGTTACTGTTTTCATTTTTCCAAAGAAATATCCCAAACTAATTGAAACCATATTTTTTTTCATAACCAGCATATCATAGCTGTTCAAATTGGAGCATGCAATAGCACTATCACAGCATCACATCTCTCTGGCAGTCAGAAATTGCAGTTTCAGAGAGACATGCCTCAGGATGGAAACTTTTGTGAGAAATTTGGTGAGAAGAAGAGGAAAAGAGTTAAAAGGGACAAAGGGAGAAATGTAACTATATTTTAATAAATTAATAAAAATCCCTAAGAATTATTAGACAATACATAGTTGAAGCTCCTGAGCCAGAAAGTACTGCAAGCTGGGAGAGTACTGGCAAAGGACCATTGGAAAGCCTGGGACACTCTTACCTTTCATTACATAGAACATGTTACTGGCTCATGAGGCAGGAACTACAGAAGGGGGACTTTTCCATCGGATCCAATACAACTGCTCTCAGGCTTCCACAAGGAACTTCACTACTATGCACCGTATCTGTTATTAAGCTTCCTCAAACTTCTTGTCATACAGAGGGTTTTCAATTGCTCTAATTATGAACTTAAGTGGGTTAGACTCATGAAAGCAAATTAAACTTGCTAGGTCTTTCCAGCTTTAATGTTGTGAAATATTTTTTGGCAAAACAAGAAATGAATTGAAAATGTATTCACTTTGATTACAGAGCCAGACATCTCTGCCTGTAAATAGGACCCCAAAATTCTTGGTTTTCAGCAGCTCTAGTCTACAGCTATTATGCATTCATACATTATATGAATACATACAGAAATGTGTATTTGTTGTCCCATTGAAACGCATCTTTCAAAAAGCACTCTGCATTATACCAAAATCACCTTCCAGAGAAATAAATGTATAAAATTTTCTTGATATGAGTGACAGTGCTCTTAAGCCAGTCATCCAAAAGATCCTACTTTGAAAAGCATAGTTTATACTGGATACTTAAAAACTCAGCAGAACAAGGCACATTGCAATTGTGATTTTACATGACAGTGCCAATAGAAAAGCTTCTCCTTTATTAGAGTTATGTACTCTGCCTTAATACATGGCACATCCTTGCCTCTAAATGGCAAATCTTGCAAATCAAGAAACATCACAGCTACCAACAACAGAATTCATACACTGTTAATGAATCATTCTGTCTATTATTTATTACTTTGCTGCAATACTGTTCATCTTCACAATACATTGCCATGCTTGTCCATCACTACAACCTACCTGTCTCCACAAGCCTTAAATGGCTTAAGTGATTACAACTTTTACCTTCTGGTGTGGGCTGGGGACAGAGCTGTCGTCAGAGCTCAGTGCAGCCTGGCACTCAAGATAAGGGAGGTGAACATCTTTGCTGCACACTTGCAATGGAGCAGGAGGGCAAAGGCAGCTCCTGGCCAGAAGCACAGAAATGTTCATCCCTACAATAAATCTACCATGCACACTGTTGCCACTCAGAATCAGGCCTCACGTCACTGTGGCAAAGCCATTTAAGCGCCACTGGTTATCAATGCATTATTAGCTCCATCTTTTGTGGACACAAAGAAGTGTTTTCACCCCTCACAGCTCCCTTCATCAGCCAGTGTCACAGTAAAAAGTTACTGTGTGGGCACAGCCTTTTAATTAAAAGCCTCGTTAAGCTCTGCACAGCGCTTATTTTTAAAGCGGTGCATGAAATGAAAAAGGAATATCTCCCAGCACAGTGTATTCCTAGGAGCCTCTGATAATTAGGGCAGTAACTTAATTTTCACATTTTGGTTTCTATTGGGGTATGTGCCAATTAGGAAGCTTCTGTGACATTCCTGCCTCCCCAAATTTTTCACCCTTCTTAAAAATTCATGCATAGCTTATGTACAGCTGCCTGCAAGCTCCATTTATGCTACAGCAAACATTAAAAATTAAAGCGTTCATGAAGAAGTATTATGTAAGCTGTCACCAATTCACTGGCACCAACCACTGCCTTTTTAACCCACTGATCCTGGCACAATACACCTCCCATTCGGAGCCCAGCCCACATATGATGCCAGTTTAGGACAAAAACCCAATGGGACCTCAACGATGCAGCCCTGGCTGCTGAGACATGGACATCTGCAGCTGCACGCCTGGCACCATCCCTGGCCACTGTCCAGGACACTGCACTCAACAGCCTCTGGACAGCACAGGCAGAGTGCTCCTTATTTCCCTCCAGGGACAGCCAGCACTCTTTCCACCTTGCATTGCCTTTGGTGTCGTCTCACACTCTTTGGGACTTCACTGTCTCACTGATGCTGTGCTCTCTTCTCAGTCTGCAACTTCCTCACCTGTCCTCTCAGCCTTCTCTCATGTAGGATCACACAACCATTTAGGTTTAAAAAGACCTCTAGGATCATCAAGTCAAAACATTAACTTAGCACTGTCAAGTTCACCACTAAATCATGTCCCTAAGTGCCACATCTGCAAATCATTTAAATACCTCCAGAGATGGCAGTTCCACCATTTTCCTGGGCAGCCTGCTCCAATGCTTGACCACACTTTCAGTGAAAAAAAATTTTCCTGATATCCCATCAAAACCCCTCCTGGCCCATCTTGAGGCCATTTTCTCTCACCCTGTCACCTATTACTTGGGAAAAGATACTGACACCACCCCCACCGCTCTTTGCAGGTAGTTGTAAAGAGTGATAAGGTCTCCCCTGAGTTGCCTTTTCTCCAGGCTAAACAACCCCAGCTCCTTCAGCTGCTCCTCATCAGACTTTGTGCATGTGCAGAAACAGGGTAGCAGCTCATTTGCTGAAATCAAGCCCAATTCAGTACTATGATTAAATATATGCTTGAATTTTAAGTGGCATAACTGAAGTATAAAATTTAAACACACGTAGAAGCTTAGCTGTCTTTATGAGGATTATAAAAGAGAGATTCTAGCTGTTAAGGTGAACTTTTCTGTAAAAATGAGTAACACAGGACTACCACTCCTCAGAATAACTCAGTTTTGTCATTTGCTTGCATCTCTAATTAGGGCAAAACCTCAAAATACCAGCATTTTTAACAGAATAAAGCATTTAGAAAGTACTGTTTCAAATAGTAAGTATTCCACTATTCCCCAGCTGAATGCCTTAGCATTACGGACTAAATAGCAAAGACTTAATTTAAACTGGTTTGACATTAAATTGAACTGGGTCTAGACTGGCCCCGAGGCCACATTCGATGCCGCAAAGCCTCCCAATAGCATCTCCTGACCTTCTTCTCCCCCAGAGGGCTGATCTTCCCAGCCACTTTACATCTCACTGCACTCAGCATACATGGAGAACCGGTGATCTATTGGGAAATTGTTCAGGCATAAGGAAAGGCAGGGAGGTTTTTTTTAATTAATTTCTGTATTCTTCCCTGAGTATACATTTTAGCAAAACATACAGAAGGACTAAAATCTTGGATGTGGCAAAAGCAATGCAAAATTTGAGGAGTCATTTAAATTGTTACTTACATCATAAATGAAAATACCTGTTACAATCTGTCTTTAGTGTGTTATACCTTTGCTTCAGATTTCGAATTTCTATTTCCTCTGTACATATTGAGACAAAGATCAAGTCATCACTCCAGTTCTCTGTGATAAGTGTATCAACATGTTAAATGGGTCCAGCATCTCCAGGTTATCAGTCCCCTCTGTGAACTCCTCCTCCTTCTCCAAATTCTTTCAAAAACTTTCCTGCCCTGTGGGCACAAAAAGATGCAACACAGAAAGAAGTGGAAGCCTTCTTTATGGCAGCAGTGTTTTTCCTATTTACCATTACATTTGGAGGCCTCAGTTACACAGTTTGTATGTGTTTAATGTGTCACATTGATTCTGTATCAACCTAGTGTCTCAATCAAAATGTTGTACAGCAGCAAGAGAAATGCCTTACAGTAGTCTTGGTGTATTAAATCAATTGCATAACTTTTCTTAACATCAAACAAAAAAAGCCCAATTTGACATGATTTTTTTTTGTACACGTCAAATCCCAGATGGGCTAGCTTTCCTTATGCTACCCTTCCTTAAGAAGTATAAATTGCATCCCATTATTTCTGCTTGGCATAAATAACAGGTAATAGACAAACAAGTGCCTGAGTTGCATCATTCCTCCCTCAGTATCTACAAAAACAAATCTCTTCTGTAGTTTTCCTGAACCTCTCCAGGGCTCTGATACATAATAAAACTTGTATTAGTGGCCTGCACAACACACCAGTAAGCTCTTTTACAAATAACTGATCAAAGTTTCTGGATTTGTTGACTTCCTTAAATGCAGAAAGTTTCTATCCTCTGTTCCCCACAGGGTACCATATAAGCAATATGGCCAAGAGACATACACAAGAAAACAGACTCTGCTTAAGGCTGAGGTCAAAATGTTTTGACCTGGATGAAGCAAACTAAAGCAGGTCAGAAATGGGCAGTATTCCCCCTGCCCTCCAGAAATCTCCTTGAGGAACATATGTTAAGAGCTACACAATTTTCTAAAAAATAAACCCAAATGAAAATTCCGTATCTTTATTCCTAAATTAATGATTATCTGCAGATAATCTATATAATATATAATTTATAACCTTGCTAATTTCCTCCCTTATTTTGCCTCCCTGTCTTTTATTATCTCTCATCTCTCTTTAATTTTTAAATGGTCTCATACACCTTTTTTGAGTCAACAGAATGAGAATCTGTACAAGGGGGTGGAGAGAGTCATGTCTGGTGCCCCCCAGAAAGGACAGTCCTCTTGCTCTGGCCATGTCGCAGCGTGTACCAGTGAAAACACTGTTATGTTTTCTGTCATAGAGAAAAGCTCTCATTGTGCATTCCTGTGGCTAAAAAAGAAATCACAGTCACACACTAAAACGTAGAATGAATTCAGATTTTCATTAGATGTGGGTAGCCTGAACAAACAAAACAAGCTGTATGTTCTGGGCTGGTCCAGGGGAAAGAAGCTCAAGAAGATAAATAGTAGATGCCCAATAATGCTTCACTCTACCATAATATCATGGGCAAGTCAAGGAAAACAGAATATGGGCCTAAGATGTACAAACAGTAATAAATCCAGTTTAATTGGTTAATGTTAAACATGTTTTCCATGAAGAATGGGGGGAAAGAGTCCAGAGTTCATTTGAGGAAGACAAGAGCAGTGGCCCCAGGCTTCCTGTACAGGACAAGTAGTCAGAAAACTACTTAGATCCTCCCAATTTCCTGTGGCAAATTTCAGCTCATGATCAGAGATTCTCTCTCAGAACCTGCCCAAAGCCTTACCCAGGGAAACAGAAAAGGCAAGGACATGCGTGGAAAACAACATTAGTTTAGGAACATGAGCAGCAGTGCACAAAGCTACAGCAAAGAACAGCAGCTGAAACAGTACAATGCAGATGATTTTTGCTCATTTTCTGAAGATAGCAGAAAACTCACATTAAGAAGGGCTATCCAGTCCTTTCCCACCTCTTCCTAAGCCTATTCATCCCTTCTCAAACAATTAGCTGTGTAAAATTCAACCTTCACAGAATTTTATTATCCTTCAAGCACAGGGAAAGAATGGTGGAAGTTATCTGGACCAGAAGAGGACCAGATTCACCTCTCCACCCATCAAAGCCTCATTTATACATTTTTTCCACAGTAAAATGGAAAGAGATTGGTAAAAAATAAACGTAAAGGAATCTAATTCCTTGAATTCCTCAGATGAAACCAGTCAACACAGTGGCTATACATCTGCAGTTCTTCTCATACTCCTCTAAGTGGAATTTGAACAACTCAAACCCCTGCAACCCCCAAGCAAACTCCCACACCATTAACTCCTTTTATGCTGATATACCAGTCTTCAGGATTGGCTGCAGGGATTTAGTTACTTGAGGTTTTTCTTTATCTTTTTAGTTAACTTAGGGCATAGAGCCCACCCAAAACCCCACAGCAGCAGGACATAAATGAAATACACCACCACCTCCAGCTACAAGACTGAAGGGCAAACTTTTCATTGCTCCATACCATCAGATCTGTATCTGCTATGGTAGACAGGATTTTGAACAGGTTCACCACCTGAGCATGTACCATTCCCCCAGACAGGCACCAAGTGTGCCACTATGATCACACACTGCCAAGAGCACCTGGGAGAGTCACACAGAACCTAATTCTTCTATCTTCACAAACTAGTCCCTGCTGTGACAATACAGTACACTTTCACCACCAACTGATTTCCCTTGCTGCTACTTAAACCATGTCCTTCTCTCATCTCTCAACACTGTATTTTTCTTTACTTTTAAAATCTTCTCTATACAGTAACACTGTTCAGTGAGTCCATCATTGGTTAAAAACAACACCTTTAAGGATATACTGGCAAAAAAAAATTGTGAAGTGACAATCACAGTATCTATTTTAGAAACCTTCAGAAAGCAGTTGAAGTAAATTCAATGTGTTTTGGGACCCACCACTGTTTGTGAATAAAAAAGGAAGTAAAGTTCAAAACTCAAGAGATCCCTTTGGTCTATATCCCAAAAATCTAAATGTAAAATCACATAGTTCAACTAAATACACAGGCCAAGTAAGACCTGTGCCAACTTGTCCTGTGCCATAAACATAGTTCTATTTGGTTTCAGTAGAGATAAGTTGCAAAGTTTATTATTGCCAGCATCTGTATTTAAGTTTTTACCAGGACTGAGATTTGTTATCCATAATGTTTTTCAATATAGTAGAGACATTCTGGAAGATGAAGGAGATTAGAATATGATGCCTTCATGAGAATATGAGGCTTCATGAGAAATTCAAGTTAAATAGGTTAGTAATTCCCTTTGGTGTAACTACGCATGTTAGTTCAAAAATGCTGAAAGGAGAAGCAGAAAAATAAAAAGTGTTAAAAAGTGATCTGTAAGGTTGAATGATGGCAAAAGAAGGTAAATTAACATAGATTACTCAATAACCAGTTTATTATAATTGCTGTTGGAGAACCAATGAAAAAGAGTGCATTGTCTCATCACCAGTGATCACATCTCTCTTGAATCATGAAACACCTGTTTCCAGAGATCTGGAACTGCCTTGGCAGTTGCTACTTATTTCTAGGGACAATTAATCTTCTCAATCAGAAATTCAGTTTTGCTGCCCACTCCTTGTGTAAGTGAAGGACTCCAGCTCCGAGAATTTTTCTTAGCACCTGACCACTGTCATATATTCTGACACATAACCAGTTATCCTGCCTACAACATACTCAAAACAATTGGGTCTAGGGCTCACTCTTGGGAAGGTGTGCAGAACTGGCATCAGATGAATATCGGGACAAGATTTTGCACGCTGCAGGCCTTTGAAAGAGGAGTAACTCTGAAGTCTTTTCAGCATCAGACATTTGTGTTCTACTTGTTGAAACTCTAAGCCTTTAGGCAGGAAAAAACCAAATCCATTGGAATAGAAAAGCCAACCCAGAGATCTTTTATTTTGTAGCTCGCTCAGGATTAGGATGACACTTTGCTAGTGGTCCTCAAACTATATTTATACAGTCACTGGCAGCAGGAGGATGAGACTGCCTTAATTCACTCAATAGTCTAATGAAGTTTTCTCTTAAAAATTTGAAAAGAATTGAAAATGGTCCATGAGAAATTCAGGTTTGACAGTCATCTATTTTCAAGAAGTTTCAGAATCACTGCTACAGGAGATGAACAATACTATGTATGATTACAGCCTCTTGACGCTTGCTCACAGGTTCAGGACAAATTGATTCAGTGTACTAGTGGAAAGAAATCATTCCCTCTGAGTAAAAAAAGCCACAAGTTGCTCCTGAATGGGAATCTTAACAGCTGCAGTACTAGCACCTGTTATAAACAAAGGTGTGCCTTTAATGATCATTTTGCCTCACAAGTCTCATTCTCAAACTGCTTCATTTGGTATTGCAAAGTGACTCCAATTTACTGTTGGCATGTATAGTCCACACCGTTCCCATACGTCCTGACACTGCTCTTGTTACATCCCATTCTTTTGACATTGCTCATCTACAGAGGCCAGCAGAGACAATTCTTGAGTAAAATATTTGTTCACTTGGGGGTAAAGTCATACACACATATTTATGTTCTTGTGCAGTAGGAAGCAAGTTCTGCAGCTTTACAGATGTGGTAAATGCATCACATGCAGTATCCTGGAACTCAGGAAAAAAAAAACAAAAAAAACCAACCAAAACCAAAAAACCCCCCAAAATAAAGCCAAACAACCCATTGCAAAGAGGCACATAGCTAAAGAAAAAGTCCTAGTCAAAATTACAAAGTCTAAAGCAAAAGCACCTTCATAAATCACCTTGTTGGATTCTCCTGGAGTAAGAGGAAAAACATGCTTAGGAAATATTAACTCCTTTTCCTGTTAAACTCACACCCCAGAAGGTGTATGGAGCAGAGTAATTTATTCTGTTTTGTTAATAAGGAAGCATCTTGGCAAAATTGTTAATTATTTTCGTTTAATAACAGCAAATGGAGCATCACAGAAATACATGTCCTCTATGTGTCTATTGTAAGGCAGACAAGGAAGCCTGGCAGTTGCTCATTATTATTCCTCATGTTGCTTCTAATGAACAGATCTATGCTCTCACTTTTCATTGGCTTAATCAAGGATTCTCTATGATATGCAATTAATCTTTAATATGAAAGTGATTAGGGAGAAGACAAAAAATGCAGCTGAACACCCTGACCACTGAAAACCAGATTAAGGAATTATTTAAAATCCATTCCCTTTATATTGCATTTTTACATTTGCAAATCTCTTGATACATGAAAGCTCTATGAAACAAGTTTATTTTTATAACCCATGGAACAAGACCCAGAGTCTTCATTCAGATGGGTATGTTGGTAGTTCTTTCAGCAGTGAGCAGTGAGAGTGAACATTGCAATTTTAACACTCTGAAGAAAACTGGAGGAAAGAAACACATTATCACAGTTTACAGAAAGGTGTTGTAAGTACTTATTGAAATCATAATACTGGCAAACCTTCCACATCCATCCTCTCCTGGTCAAACATATCAAAAATCACCAGATGTGAGCCTAGGTTGTCCAGCCTCGCTGAACCTTACCTGCATCAGAGGTCTTTGAATAGAGGCTTAAAAGCATGGAAAACGACAGCTGGAGAAGCTGCACTTCACTGAGACAGGAAAGCAGCTAAGACTCTTTAAACGTATGGATGGCCTTGACCACCACTGCACATCTAATTAAAGCTTGAGAACCACTGACTGAGTTTGGCAAATCAGAAGGACAGGAAGGAGGCTGAAAATTAAGAAGAAATCAACCAAAGACAGATTTTCTGGGATCAGTGTGGAAAGGACTAAGCCCCCTGGAATGTCTAAGCAGGGTACAACAAAAACATCACGAAAAGGATGTTAAATAGGATTGTCTGAATTTTCCAATCAACACTCTCAAATGTCTTGAGATGACACATGAGCTGCACAAAAAAAAAATCAATATTGATATTTTGGAAGGTCAGTAGTTTATCACAAGCATTACTTTTATTTTAAATCAAAACAGAAGTTTAGAATAGGCTGGTTATACAGCTAACAGTGCTGTAAGCAAGTCTTTTAATACGGGTAGTCTTTGCATGCATTTTTGTTTCACCAGAAGCTTCAAAGGGCTAAAACTTTCAAAACACAAAGGTGCCTAAGAACTAGCTTTTGAGGAGATTTATAGAAACCAAGATCCTTAAAAAAATTCTCCAGTCACTTTTAAATAGAATAGTAATCACCTAAAATGGAAAAGTAGGCAATAAGTCATTACTATGTACATCTTTGACCATTTCATTCAACTCTGCTCAACAGACCATTTCTATCAGGAAAACTTCCTGGAGTCAGCAGAAAAAACCCAATTCAGTGAGACAACTCTTTTCCTTTCTTTCTGAAAAAAAACCCCACTTGAATATTTTGTTTGGTAAGCAGAGGTCTGCAGTGGATAACTCAACTTTGAATACTAATGTATTAAAAGATCCAGCCTTCTAGGACTCACTGGAGCCAGATACTATTCCCCAAGCAGGGCAATGTCCCCAGCCTGAAACCACGCCTCCAGAACCTCCCTCTATCCTCGCAGCTCCCCAGATTAATGCTGCCTTCCGCCTGCCACACCACCACCTGCAGCAATATATAATAATACATAAAAACCAGTATGCTCTATGTATTTCTTTTAATCAAAAGATATCTTTGATACTTATGAATTCCCTCCTGCATTTAGCCCTGTATAGCCACCTCTATAATGTTTTTAAATTAAAAACTAGAGAATAAAACCCCATCTTCCCATAAAACCTCACATGCATGATAGCACACAGTACTAAGTTTGATAGGAACCCTTCTGAAGTGACAAGAATAATGTGGTAGCCTTGCATTTCTAAACCAGGATCAATATAAATCTTCAAGCTACTTTTGCATTCTTTCCCTTTTTAAAAAAATCATCACTAACACACCTGAGAAATAGATTCTACTAAAACACCACCACCTTTCCAATGACATAAATGCAGTCTCTCCCATGCAATAGAACTCCATCTCTCAGAAATGGGAGATGTGCACAGCCCAAACAATTGAGCAGACCCCTGAGTATACCGATATATCCTTGCCCATACTCCCAAACCCTCTTAGTACAAATCCTCTGGCACCCAACTCAAGCTTCTATTTTCACATTTAGTTGCCAGCAGTGGTTTAGGTTCCTGACACAAACACAATGCAACAAGCTATTGCCTGCATTGTGCAAACCTGAAGAATGAATTATATTCAGTCTGAAATAAAAGTAAAACTGAAACCTGCTTCATACCTTGCAGTCCTTCCATATTTTCCCCCACGCCTTCCCTTCTCTTTACCTTGAAAGAGAAGTGATCTTAACTGTTTCTAAGAGAATCAGCCTCTCATAGCATCCTCTCTCTGAGGTTTAGAAAAGTATCTCGTGAAACAAAGAGGCACTAAACATGTGCTTAAACATGTTCCTGACTTCATACCATGGAAAGAATCTTTATACATTGTTTATTATATCCATCTAGCTTAGATACCTGTAATTCTATTCTCCAGTTCTCAGTGCACAGAGCTTTCTTCCAGGGACTGAACAGGGAGCAGCTTTTCACAACGCCTAGAGGAACTTAATTACCTCCTCAACTTTGACCCCTCTGTCAGATTCAAATAAGCTGATCAATGGGGGCAAAAGCTATGAGGTACCAATAGGAAAGAGACAAAGAGACAACTGGATCAGAGGGTTGTTAATCTGTAAGCCTCATTTCCTTCTGAAACCAGGCTAAAGAAGTATCTTGGGACAAAAGACTTGTGACAGCCCATCCCTTACCTACTCATGTGCAGGAATGCAGCTGGATAGCACGGTAATTATGGACCGGAGAATTTAGGGGGTTATTTTAAATGATGTGCTTACCCTGGAGCAAAAGCTTTGAAAGGACAAATTGGAAGAAGTCATTATCTCACCCAACTTCTTCCAGTATTTCCTCCCTTCCCCCTCTTTTTAATTTTAATCTTGATCACAGCCTGCTCCAACAGTCGGGCTTCTCCTTTTGTTTGACACTGTAGTAAAGTTGTAGAGCTGTTTGTGAAATGTGTTGCCATGGAAACTAATGTGTGCTGCCATGGAGATCATGTCAAATCCAGCTTCACATCTTCACTGCAGACTCAAGAAAAGAGGAAGAGAAGGCAAGGAAGAGAAATCCTTCCTTGAAAAACCAAATGTTTTGAAATATTAACAAAACTAACAAGAGAAGTGTCAAAAATCGAGGTCACTTTTAAACCATCAACATTAACTAATAATTCACACAATGCTTTCCAAGGTGCCACTTCTTTTAACAACGTTCTCAGAACCCACACAGTTCAGGGCTTCCAAGTGTTGAACAACATATGTGCAAAATCCTGGATTCATTTCTAAACTATCTAGATATCAAAAAAACCTTGCTCAAGAATTTTTCCAAGTCAAGTAATTTCAAGAAGCACAGAAGGAAGGAAAAAAACTCATAACTACAAAAGCTGCATAAAATGCATGTGTTTTAATAAGATAAATTAATCAATGATTCATGACATACATACATGGTCAGATTAAGACCTAGAAGAGATTAAGGAATTGAAGTTCATTCTAAAGAAAACTACTAAAAAAAAAAATCTAGACATCTTTTTAAAGTGAATGGTAGATACAAAATCTTGTATTCATTTCCCTGCACTTTAAAACTCCAATTCTTACTTTTCCTGTATTCTTCAAATGAAAAGAAGGAGAAGTTATAATTAAAAGTCACCAGGAAATTACTTTAAGGTTATGAGGTATCTTAAATCCTCCCAGTAGCCAAATCCTAAGCATTCAGGCTCCCTGAGCAAAATCCAATTGACACAAACTCTACTTTAGCCCATTCAAACAAACTGCAAGAAGAGTTTTTCTAATCAGTGTGCACAGTCTTCCTGCTTTAAAATTAAACCTATCTCTAAATCTTTGCCAGATCAGAGACAAAGTAAGTTTTCCTGGCTCATGAAACTATTTGAATTACTGATAATAAAATGTCAGAATGAGGAAACATATAAATTAATGTTCAAATACCCATCATGAAGAGCAATGCCTCTGTGAGTTAATACTAAATCATGTCAAATAAAATATCTAGTATGTTTTATGCAAGATATATTGCATCTCCAAATTATAATAGCTCTCCACACTTGATGGCTCTGCACTAAGCATTGAGGATTTGCAGATTTTATAACACATGAGCAAAATTATTTTGGTATTCCATAAATGCATTTTTTGTACAAACTAAGACTACAAATTTAAAATTCAAACAGTCATTTTCTGTGAAAGAAGTGGAAATAAGCACTAAAAAGCACAAATATGTCTTCTTCCCCAAGATGATGGACTCCAGGAAAAAAAACCAAAAAAACCCCATAAACTCTTGATGAGAGTTTTACAGCAAGTAAAACTTTGCAGATCCAAAGGATTAGTTTGAGAAAAACATTACAGATATAGAAATGCCTGAAATTCACCCAGCTATGCCTCCTCCACACAGGACACCCTCCTCTAAAATCTTAAGATCACCACCTTTTCTTATATATAAAAGGTATTTCAACGTGTTTTCCACAAAACTAGATTTTTAATCAACACTTCTATACTTGGTGTTAGCCTGCAGGCAGAAAACCTGCCCCATACCTGAGAAATCAAGGTGTGAGGCATGTAACGCTATTTTCAGAGTGCCATCAAGAATCAAACTGAATACAGCAGCAAAGTTGCACTGTACAAAACAAGGAGGAGGACTGGTAAAAGCCTTCCCCAACTACACAGTGATAAAGTAACTTTTAGTAAATAACACGTCTTTTAGATGGAATGACCTTCAGTAAATAAAGTATATTTTAGATTAGAATAAATTTTAAGGTTCATAGATTCAGCCCACAAAAGGTCTGTTAAAAATACACCTTAAAAATGGATTAATATCTTACACTGCTCCTGCTCTCTGAAAACAGCTGAGTTCTAACATCCACCTTGACTGGGATCAGCTGAAGCCCTGGAAAACATCTGTACTAAGACAACCTGTTTCACTGAGATGCTACAACTTAAATCGTATTTCTTTCTCACTACAAGCAGTTACCTAGACTTCTAATCCCTAAAGATTTTTTTTCCACACACACACAATATGAGAAAAAACCAGACCATAAACCTATAGTAATTTCATTTTAACCATATAATGAATCAATCAAAGTTTATAGTATATACCAGATCCCACTTTTTTCCTGTTTCATGTATTTGAGGAAAGGCTCCTTCACTTTTTAGGACAGGTTGAGGAAGCTGAGCTTGTTCAGCTTTGAGAAGAGACAACTGCAAGGGGACCTGATCAATGCCTGTAAGTATCCGAAGGGAGAGTGCCAAGACAATGGGACCAGACACTTCTGGCCAAGCAACAGGGCAAGAGACAATGGGCAGAAACTGATGCACAGGAAATTCCAGCTGAACCTGAGTAAGAACTTCACTGTGTGACTGAGAACTGGAACAGATTGCCCAGAGAGGTTGTGGAGTCTCCTTCCCTGGAGATATTCAACAGCTGTCTGGACACAATCCAGAGTAACATGTTCTAGGGGATCCTGCCTAGGTAGGAAGGTTGGAATAGATGACCTCCAGTGATTCTGTTATTTGGCTACAAATGCATAATGTATCAGGAGAAAAGAAGATTCTGTTCATCTGGAATGTTTCTTCAACTTGGGTACAATCTAAACAATATAGAAAATATTCCAGGTAATGATATAAAATACTCTTTCTAGCTGGCAACTGCTGCACAGATCCTAGGACCAGCTGGCACACTGTGCACCTGGCCAGTTTATTTACTTTCTGGATCTTACAATAGTCCCCAGGGAGAGGAAAAAGAAAAGCACAACTGATTTTTCTATTCCCTTGACACTGAATTTATGCAGCCTGCCTCAGAGGCTGCAAAGTCTAGACAAAGAACAATAAGTCTGGACTACAATCCCTCTTACAGGTGTTTACTCTGATGACAGTACTCCAAGAGCTCTTGGAGTGGGACAAATCCAAAAACAGCATCAAGATACTACTTACAGGAAGTAACAAGAAACAGATTAATCAAGAAAAGTCACCTCAAACTAATTTAATTTTCTTTCAGCAAAGTAACAGTTTTTGTGGCTCAGGAAAAAGCACAAATATCTTGACGGTAATTAAAGTTTTTTATGTACTTTCACATTTTTTAAAAATTCTTTTTAAAACATTTTTTTCAAGAAAATTTGGAAAACATGATCTAGATAAAGTTCATTCTGGATTCAGCAGTTATCACTGGTTCTACATGACTGACTGCTACAGGCCTGGATGAATTCCATGTGCTATTTCTGCTACATCTCTAAGTGGATGACAAGAAAGAGTCAACATATTCAATCTGTAGACCAAATGAAACAAAGAAAGACCAGAAGTGTGAGGGACAAGAATCAAATCCAATACTACTGGGGCAAAGTGGAAAAACTGGAAAAAGCAGGAAAGAAACACAGCTGTACACACTGCATAAATACAATAAGGAGAACTTCAAGCTAGGTGTTGTGATTTAACCCCACTGTGCAAGCTCTGTGCAGCCACTCCATCACTCCCCCCCGCAGTGGGATCAGGGAGAGAATCAGAAGAGTAAAAGCTAGAAAACTCAGGGGTTGAAATAAACACAAGTTTAACAGAGAAAGTGGAAATTGCACTCACAAGCAGAGCAAAGAAATTAATTCCCTGTTTCCCATGGGCATGCTGGTGTTCAGCAATCTCCAGGAGAGCAGGGCCTGCCCCATCAGGCGGAACAGTTACTTGGGAAGACAAATGCCACGACACAGAAAGTCCACTCCTTCTTTCCCCAGCTTTACATGCTGAGCATGATGCCATATAGTATGGGATATTCCTGTGCTCAGTTGGGGTCAGCTGTCCTGGTTGTGTCCCCTTCCAACTCCTTGTGCACATCCAGCATCCTCACAGTGAGGGTAGTACAAGAGGCAGAAAAGGCCTTGAGGCTGTGCAGGCCCTGCCCAGCAGGAACAGAAACATCTCTGTATTATCAACACTGTTTTCACCACAAATCCAAAACACAGCCCCAAGCCAGCTAGTATGAAAAAAATTAACTCTACCCCAGCCAAAACCAGCACACCAGTAAGAGTACTCAGAGAGAATCCTTTGGTAAGAGAGGATGACAATCTGAACAGGAGTTGGAGTCAAGCCATTGAGCACAAGGCAAACAAGCAGGCTGGAGCACATAAACATGACTGTGCCCCACAGAACACATGGACTTGTCCTTCCACTCTCCTGAGCATCAGCAAAGCTCCAGCTGCAGCACTACATCCTCATCTGGGTGCGGCATTTGAAGAAACAAATGAGCCAACTGGAGCAGGTCCAAAGAGCCACAGGAAAGAGCAGAATTCAGCAAAACACAACCCATAAAGATATACATATAACTGGGACTAGCTAGCAAAAACGTGGAATAAACGGGGAAGAACGGAGTGGGAAGAACAGTGCAAGTGACACCATTCAGTATTTAAGATGTTTCTATGAAGAAGGAAGAATATTTTTCTTATGCCCACAGTGGACAGTGGGTGGGACTGATTACACCACACCAAGAGTCAGCTTAGACATTATGAAAAAACTTCCTAACAATTAAGAGTGCAGAACAGGTGTCATATTGTAAATGCAAGGAAAACGAAGCAGCTCTTTAAAAATGCTGTTACTTTGGAGTAGAAGACAGTGGGAGAGGTACTGTATCTGTAAGCAAAATTTTTCTTCCTCTTCCATAAGGGATGGCTTGGAAATGGTCACTATCCCATTTTATCAAGTAGCTACTTTAAACATCACTTCTAACTGATAAATAAATAAAGGCCAGTTAAAATGACTGCTTGTGATGAGAATCTGCTTTCTTGTAACTACACATGGCAATGGAACAATTAAATATGGCAATGTACTACTTTTTTCAGCTGGCATTTTCTATTATTTGCATACTTTTAGTAAGACACAACAAGATATGACAGTTGCTACAATTTCTTGTCAAATTCTCTTTGTATTTTCATCTGCAATAAATGACAAATGAGGCAAAAGCAATGA
Organism: Illadopsis cleaveri; assembly: GCA_013399915.1. NCBI lineage: Eukaryota > Metazoa > Chordata > Aves > Passeriformes > Timaliidae > Illadopsis > Illadopsis cleaveri. The sequence goes on along the minus strand of VXBB01003074.1, from coordinate 89,261 downwards.
CAGGTACTGTCCTCACCATATGAGGAGGGGGAGAAAAATAGCATACACAAGTGATCCATTAGTTTAATGCAAAAGAGATTATGGAAGCAGTAGTCACTCAAGAGCAAAGGGATAAGTGATGTTCTCACAAGCCATTACGCTAATGGTGAGAGCAAGGGAATGCGTCTGTAATTGCCAGAGAGCAGGCTGAGAGAGACCTCTGGGGATTCAGACAGTGCACAGGGCAAAGGAGAAACTGCTCAGCCCTGGCAGAGGGATGACTGCTGACTTACAAAATCGCATGTGTTATTACAGACATCAGACCCATCCTTGCAGCCTTTACTTGTTAAATGTCAGTCCCTGGTTTGTTCAAGACCCCATGAGTCAAATGTATTTCAAAAACATTGCCTACGGGAGTAAAGCATCAAGTGTTAAGTTCCCTATATTCCCTCCTCCTCAGTTCATTTGCTATTTCTAGTTTCCCAATTCAATCCTCATCTGCGAATCCAGAGACAATCCTCATCTGTGGAGGCAAGAGCAGAACATGTATGCACTCTTCCCAATGCACAGCTCTGAGCTCTACAAAACCTGGTCACACAAAGGGAAGAAGTGAGCCACTTCCTTTTCATGCCTCTAGTAGACCTGGCCCAAGAGACAGACCTTTTCTGCTTCCTTAAAGTCTGCCATCCCATGTATGCCTTCACCCCTTGGCTGACCTCCCACCAACCACTTCACTGCCCTTCCATCTCCAGGGTTCAGCCAGTACCAAACTGCTTGTGGCCAGCACACATGAAAAATTAACCACATTGATTTAAAGCAACACAAATCTGCTAAAGCCTCATGGACTTACCCACTATGCTGCAGGTTCAACTCCACAGGAGGCTGGCATGGCTGATGCCCTGCTCTGCTTTAGCCAGTGAAGGTTAGAAATGGTATCTCTCAACTGTAGGCAACTCATTAGTATGAAGTCTAAATGAGGCATAGCCCAGACACACATGTGGTCACATGCCTTGACCAGCCCTGATTCCCAGAACCAGGGAGCCACTCCACAGACTCAATGTGACCCCTGCAGTGCTCACCTTCATCAATCAGGCAGTTAAACGCTGCTTTCAGACACTTTGTTGTGCATCATGTCTCACAGGCCTGGTACACTGCACAAGCTCCAACCAATAGGCACACACTGCTAACAAATGTCTCCCTCACCTGTTGGCTTCTTGGCAGCCCACAATGGGTCACTCTTGATGCAATTTCATTTCCTTAATTAAATCTGCCCTGAGGTATCATCACAGAGTATTATTTCCCTTTGATTATTTAATATTTCAGAATAGAGACAGTGTCACCCTGCTTTCATGGGGTGGAAAGTTTCTCCCTTGATTAACCCCAGAGATGACAGGATTTTTCTTTTTGAGTAACATTCACGTTTGTTAAATAAACAACATCTAAAAGGCCATAGAACAAGGCTTAGCAGAATATAAGGGAAAAAGTGAAGCATAGCCAAGTCAAAACCACCCCAAATAAATACAAAAACCCCTGTAGTTTCTTGCTATCTCAAACTTACAGAGTTTGTTTGCAACTGTGCAGAAAGACCCCCAAATCTAACCGTCTTCTAGTGAGAGCAGCACTTTTGGGAATTTAATAAAAACAAAGGCTTTTCCTAATGTTTGTAGTATCTGTAACCACAGGGTCAAGGAAAAAAAAGTCTCAGCTTTCCAGCAGTACAACTCCAATCTACACACACTGAAAATCTTGAACCCTGTACGCACCCTGATCTCATAGGAGAAAGTCTCCACATCAAAAGCCTTGAAAATTCCTCCACTGGCAGAGAGTCCAACTCCTGAGTTTTCAACACTTATAGACAGAATTATTGTCTGGATATGCGATTACCCTTTGCACTTTCCAGAAGTACATTGCTCTACATAGTTGTGTGCAGGTGATTGTGAATCAACCATTACTGCTTGTGACACCTTCCACTGAGCATAATGACATTCAGCCCCTCTGTTAAAGCAAAACTAAACTCTCCAGGGAGACAGACACAAACAATGTGAGCAACATACACTTCAAGGAAATGCTAATATGGACTACCACAGAAATACTGACCAGAAATTCCGGTCTTGTATTGACACAAACAACCCTATAGTAGATGTGAGGTGAGATTTACATCATCCAGCCCTAGTTGTTTTGCTTAAATTTGCATTGAGGCTTCCTTGAGAGAGACACACAGGAAATTACAACTTATCTTAAAATAGAGAATGGTTCATTCCAAGCCTCTCTCCCCACTACAAAGAACCCAGTTACTCCATTGGTATAAAAGGGCTCAATTTTAAACAGCTAAAATAAAGTGAGATATATTTAATACAGCAATGGGAGAAAGACCCCCAGAACTGCCACCAAAATCAACAGGAATCCCCAGTACCCTCTAAGAGCCACGATGATCCCAATAAGCAACTTGTGCATGAAAATCCCAAGCAGAACTTGAGGTCTTCTGCATTTTGGAAGATTTAAATATTTCATCAACTAATAAAGAAAAGTTAAAAATGTCAGAAACTTCAAAAGCTACTGGCTCACAAATGGCCGCTATCAGACACAGTTCTGTGAAATACAAGGTACAGCACTGAGCAGTGAATCATCCCTGTACATCCAGATCGCTGTAACATGACACAGATAAGATGAACGTGTAGCAGTGGTTCACAGATATTATTGCAATGGACATTTTGTAGCAGCAAAGGGAAGGATCTGAAGGAAGAAAGTAACAAGCTACTCAGACAGTCTCTTACCACAGGATCAATGCGTGGAGAAAGCAGCTTGAAGTGAGTTGCCAGACATTGTTGCAAAAAATCAAAGTACTTCAGTCATGTTAATTATCTAGCAAAAGAAGAGGCAGAGAGCACAAGAGTCTGTATTTAAGAATAAGCAATATTTAGCAGATCCACAAAGATAAAAATAAGATTAATAGACAAAAAAAAAAATTGACCTGGGATTCAAATAAAATGAAACAGAGGAGAAAAATGCCCTTACAGCAGAGTTTTAACTTGCAGAAAGCTGATGACATTAAGATTACCATACAAAAGGAGAAAAATTAGCAAATCATGGACAACGATTTTTGTCAAAAGATAAACAGAAAATTACATTCCACACTAATTCAAGAACAGAGGTAAATTTGGCTTAATTAAAAAAAAAAAAAAAATAAAATACTACAGCTAAGTCCCTGACCAAAATATTGGTGCTGGGAGGAGACGAAGGAGAGAAAGGGGTCACATACGAGAAACTGGATTGTATCCAAATGAGACAGCAGTGAAACAGGACCACACAAGATACCCACAGCTACAACAAAAGATGCAAAGCTGTGCATTAGGGGGTTGGAATTAGAAGGCAGTCTGGGATTTAACGCGGAAGGAGTATCCGAAAAATAGGAGTGCACAGTATAATGGTGAAAAATCAGAAGCAGGATGGTATGCAGGTACCAAAGATGAAGGCAGAGAAGTCTAAGAGAAGATTCAGGGAAGGACAAAAGACAGCTGAGGGAAGATATGAGATTCACATGCTCGAGAGAGGGGAGAGAGGGGAGAGAGGGGAGGAGAGAGGGGTTATCAAGAGAAAGCAGTAGGAATCAGGTTCTCAACATCCTAAAGGAAGTGATTCTTAATGCAACAGTTAGTTGAGCTGTGAAATTAAGTTTCAAATACAATGTAGGTACAGATAGGTTCAAAGGAAAGCAAAGGAAATTTCAGGGAGCAGATCTCTGTTGAAAGGTAATAAATCCACAGAAACACAAGCAGTTAAAAATGTTTCTGAGCAGCAAATGATTGGGGTAAGATTAAAGAAATAATACAGAAAAATGTTTTTTCTCACAGAAAACAAAAATTCCTGCAAAACACCATCTCCATTAGTAAGTCTAGACCAAAGATTTTTACTCTTAGGCTTTCACATCTGTTCACAGTCCAGCCAGGTGATGACTGTCACAAACACTTCAAACCAGCTAAAACTGACACTTCCACAAGGACAAACACCTTGCCTTCCTCCCACTTCTTATTTCCAGTCTTTGCTGGATGTTTACTTGCATTGCCATAAAGCCTTCACGGCACACCCCAGAAGACCTCACTCTGGGTTAAAAGCACACAGCATAAAATAACTGGTTACTTCTAACCCGGGTCACTTCCCTGACACAGCTCTCCAAGCAGGCACACGAGTGTATGTCCTGACCCAAGGGAATGACTAACATGCAGAAAAGAGTGGCTAGAGAAGCAGAAGGATGCACTGGGATTATTTAGCCTGGAGAAGAAAAGGCTTAAAGGAGATCTTATCAATGTGCATATATAGCTGGTGGGATGGAGTGAGGCAGACTGAGCAAGGCTCTTCTCAGTGGTGACCAATGATAGGACCAGAGGCAATGGGCACAGACTGAAATACAGAAAATTCCCTTTAAGAAAAAAAAATTGATGAAGAAAGAAAAAAGCCCCAAGCAACTGTGAGGCCCGAAGAATGCAGGCTATATAGATAATTGGATGGCAAATTTGACATAACATTCCTGTGGGAGATCACATCCATGCTAGAAGAGCATTTAGTACGTGAAAATTTCGGGTCAATAAACTGAAAATGGCCAAGTATTTGTGGCAGAGCATGACAAGGATCTCTGAAAGATTCCCATTTTTGTCCATGGACAGCAGAACATCTCTAAGGAAAGAGAAAGAACTTTTCAAAATATTTTTTTCTAAATATATACTTGGCTATTTGTACTCAGCCTAGAAGAAGACTAAGCACAGTGATAAAGCTTCTGCTAATTCACTTTTGCTTCATCTGTCAACAGACTAAAAGTTTGACATCTCCAAGTTCTGTCTAGCTAATAGAGCACTTCATGATTAGTTCTGCCTCCTGCTGTGTGAGTACCTTGACCATGGAACCAGTGGCACAGCAGAGATGCACCCTCCAATCCACCATCCAGCAGAAGAGGTGCTAGGCCAGGGGAAGACTGAAAGGTAACTGTACACACAAGATGTAAGGCAAGTGCTAGCAAACAATCACAAGAAATTTGTTAACTAAACAGAATCAGAAATAATCTCAGGATATTAAAAAAATCCATTAACTGTCTCTTTCTTCATCTGAGGAGGTGACAAACTGCAGTTGTTGAGCAGCATGCTCTGAACAAGGAACTGCTCAACTGTCAAACACATGCACTGTCACACTAAAGAAATTACTTTTCCACATTAATGTTTTGCCAGAATAAACAGCTGGAGGATGGTCTTCAACATGCCAGAGCAACCCACAAGGCAAAGCGTGAAGGTCTTTGAAGGAATGAGACAAATCACCACAAAAGTGCAAGACTTTAATTGAAGCTATCATTTTTCTGTCCATTGCACTAATGACTGGTTTGACTGCCACAAGAGAAGTGAAGCCAAAATGGGATATTTGTCTCGTTGATGAGGACCATTTTCAAACAATTTGGTGAGAGAGTTTGCCTTTGCTATATCCTAAGACAGCCCTACTGTGTCAAAATACAGGCCATTTGGCAAACAAAAATAAGAAGGTCCCAATACTACTGAAACCAGGAGAGCCCAAACAGTAGCACTATACTTAGTTTGCATCAGATGCTTGACAGCCCAAACAAGGGCTCAAAAAGCTATAAAAAAGGTGTTTGTGAGGTGGAAGGAAGCAGAGATATGAGAAGAAAAAAAATTGCTCCCAGCAGTGTCAGGAGGGAAAAAAAGAGAAACTCACTAGCATAACATTTGAATCTAAACTGGGAAAATTGGGAGCAGGAATCCTGTTTAAGGTGATCTTGTCAAGCCAAAAAGCAGCTGTGTATGTTTGGGGGATGGGTTTCCCTCATTGATGTGTTTTTGTTTTCCAGTGCGCAAGCATTAGAAAACTGCAAACTGAGAAATTTGTGTGGTCTCTGTCCCATGTAAATATGCAGTGAATATTTCCACAGTTATTTTAAGACTTCATGGGCCAAAGGCATCCCTAGTGCAAGATCAGTGACTTAAATGAACTTGGTGTGAGCAGAGAGATGGGCCCCAGGCTTCCATGTAGTAAATACAATAGTACAGTGCTTTAATGATGTGTGCTGGAGATGGGAGATAATTTTTAAGAAAGGGCTGTATTAAGAAATGGTAGAGTAGGTCAAGTCCATTCTCTGCACAGTGGGAAATCTAAAGATTTTGAAGTTTTCTTTATAGGTGAAACATAACAACTACCATCATGCCACACCTCCAGGTCTGATCTCTCCCAAGATCATTGAGATCTGGATCTGATCATTAAACAAGGCTGCAGGGCTCCAGATCCTCTGAACAGTTGCCAGATGCAGTACAAACATATTCTCATGAGGAACATTTTGATTCTGTTTAAAACAGCATTTTTTTTGACAGAAAACTGTTCCATTGGCAAATTTTCATGCAGCTTCCCTACTTAATATGCTTCCCCTCCTCCCACACATGCATGCTCCAGAACTACTTCAAGAAGATAATTATACTTCATGTTCACAGTGTATTGGATTTGCTCCTGCCAGGTCACCTGTCTTCACTGGGAGTGAGAGACTCCAAAGAAAAGAGTCATCAAAACAGGGGTGATGCAATGTCTACACATAAATGACACATCTTCCCCAAAAATACCTGCAAATAAAAATACATGGAGCTTTTGGGGGATGGGGGCTTTTAAGAGGCTTGATAGCCTCAGGGTAGCTCATATGGTGACAAATTCAGCTCTTTACTCAAGCAGCTATCTATCAGAAAATGAGCATCATAATTATTTCATCAATCTTGATCAACAACTCATGACTTGCTTGTGATTTGTGGGGGTCTCTAGTTTCCAGCAAATAATCCACCAGTGCTGCACAGATCTGAGTACGACTTGAATCTCCATCTCTTCCCTGTGACTCAGCATTCAGCAGGGCTGCCAAGGGCTGGTCCAAGTTCCTGAACCACACCTGAAGCTGGGCAAGCCCAGCAGGACAGCACTGCAGGGACCTGAACTACAGCAAGAGGAGGAACATCAGAACTGGTTAGCAGTCTCTGCAAAAGTCTTGTCAATGCCAGCTCTCCCTGCTCTAAAACAGGACTATTTTTTTTCCTCCACAGCAATTACATAAAAATGGTTCATTATGCAGAAGACTTGCTACCTCCAGCAGATGCAGAATTTGCCTGCTGACTTAGGCTGAAAGAATTTTTTACCTCCTGCTTCCTTTAAAAAAATGTGTGTATGGGGAAACAAGCAAACAAAAAAAACCCAACTCCTTAAAAGCTCCTACAAGGAGCAAACTTTTTCTATTCATTCAACATGAATTGCAGTTTTAACTATGTTCCTCAAATGAGAAATCTTCACTTGGCATGAAGTCCAACTGAGACCTCTGCAGCTACAAAGTCTCTCTCCCACTCTACCATCTATCAGAATCCGTGAACAGAGAATCAAGGGAAGTGCTTATGGAAAGACAATGGTTTTGGCTGAGTGGTGCACCTGGAAAGCATTTCTCAGTAATCTCTCACCTTCATCTTCTCACTCAAACTTAGAGGTGAGACCAACAACTTTCTAGGCTCTAATCCAAGGCCCTCTGAGGTTACCACATATAATATGCAGCTTATCAAAGCTCTGACTGAATTACATCAATATCCTTTTACATGGGTATTCATATTTGAAAGCTTTCATATTCACCATTAGCACAAGGATTCCACTGAAAAAAAACTACTGCATAAAACAAGCCAAATGAACATGCAAATTCCCACTGGATGCATCACTGAGGCATGAATAAAAACAGTTCAGAAGACTAAGACTAAACATAGATGATCAAAAGAATGGGGCTTACGAAAAATTTAGGCATTGAAGTTGAAAATGATACTCACTGCTACTCAGTCCTGCTCTCAGCATAAGAGGATTCAGAAACCTCGTGTTCTGCTCCTGTGCATCGCAGAAACACCAGTCTTGACAACCCACGTGCTACTCTGCATATAAAACACCAGAACCAGCTCTTGGTTGGCACACATCAACTCCTTGTCTACCCATTAAAGCAGAATTATGCTCCCTCTTGCTCTCTGGCTCAATGAATCTTCAAATCTTCCACGAAGAACATAACAACTTTGGCCAGATGTATGTAAAGCATGTCCCATACTGTCACACAATTAGAGAAGCTCCCTGGCTGTCAGGACACATTCCTGGGAAGCCACAGTTCTAGGTCCTAGATATAAATCAGGTACAAGAGAAATAGCAACACCCTGCCTGGGGAGGGCAGCTCCTCCCTGAACACCATGCCTTACCCAACATCCCAGTTCTGGAGTTCCTGCTTTTGAGGACCTGCCTCCCTTCAGACACTGTTAACCAATTTTGTACTTAATCCAGGGCACAATGACACTGGGGGGGCAGAGATGCAGCAAGCTACTTTTGCCTTCATTACACAGGGAATAAAAGCCCTGGGGATAGCTGAGTGCTGCACATAAACCAGTCGCACGCAGCCAACTCAAGATAATCTGTCATGCCTCTCTTTTTGGTGCAGCACTGCACGAAACATGGCTATAGTGTCCTGGATATAAACTAGTAAGCTCACGATATGCCGTGTACACTTAGCAGCTTAGATCTTCATTTGCTTAAGGCCCTCTTATCACTTTTAATTTCAGCATGTGGATGTCCCTCTCGTGGTCCCACAAGGATTATTTGGATTAGAAATGCTGCATTTATATCCTTTTTGGTCCAGGTAGCTAAAGAGATGAACTGGGCTTTCAGTGAGTTATTAGAAGGCCATCAAGTAGACTGATCTCCTGTTCATCTCTCAGACCATTGTGAGAAGGTCACTATGACCCTTCCTGAGCTGCCAGATAATTTATCAGACTCCTCCTCAAACACCCTATTCCACATCTTCCCCTTGCTGAGCCGGCTTGACAGCCCATCTCATGCAAACCCTGAGCCTACTACCACCACTTACACACCAGCTTTCCTAAGGTGCCTTGTCTCTCTAAGGTCAGCGGGACTCCCTCAGAAGGAAACATCATGTGTGCACACACAGCACTGGCAGAATTAGGTTGGGAAAAAATAGGTCAAACTAAGCATATATTTAACTTGGAGACCAAACCTCAGAATTGTATTTTCTCAACAAATAATTCATACACATGTGCACAAAAACCACATTTTATAACCATTAGAAAATCATTCTTATACGAACTAGGCAACCAAAATATTTTACAGAAGCAAGGACTCTACCAGAAACATTTCTATTCCCACTCCAAACAGAGGTTTAAAGATACAACTTCTACCCCACAGCCCTACATCATCCTTTTGCTGTAGTCAAGCAAATTCTTTCTCTACTATTTTTTGGGAAGCTGTCACTAATTTCCACCCAGAGCCTTAGACATTTTTCAGGCATTTATTGAAAGATGGTGATGATGGTGCAGGGTTGAAACACCGCTGCAGGGAGCCTGGCCTAAGCCACTACCCCTATTCCAAACTTCAAAAAGTCACCTTTGCAGACAGGAGAAAGGGAAAGGGAAAGGGGAAAATCAGGGCAGCCAGTCCCTTTCTAGAAGTTCTGCAGCAACTTCCCTCGGCTTCTGATGATCTTCCAAGATAGAAAAGACAATACAGCTGACATGTGGCTCCAACAAGCAAGTTAAGCAGCTGCTCCTTAGATTCCTTTTCTAGAAGATGCTGTCCTCTTTCACCCTACTGTAGGATCCACCTCTAGACAAACCTCAATAACTCAGTTGGCAAGTTGAACATAGAGACACTCAGAACACTTTACCACACATTTGCTACACTTTTGCTGCATTTCTTTCTTGTGATTCTGTTCCCACATCCCAAACTTTTTCATTCCCTGCCCAGCAACAGTAAAATCTAATTTGCAAATTGCCTAAAGCACTTCATGATAAGCAAGTACCCTCTCTGCACCACGCAAAAGATAGCAATATTTAAGGACTCAGAGACTTACAATTAGGTGATACATGTTTTTAATTAAATGCCCTAATATAATTGCTCAAATACACATACTAAGGTTTTAGCCTAGATCATGTTATTGAGTATGGAGAATTAGTCTGAGTTATTAAACAGATTTTAATTGTCTGAAAGATAAATTTGCATGACCAATGCTATCTGTGCAGCAAACTGCAATGCAAAGAACAGTACTTTGAAATCACTTGGTTCTTGAGCAGGGGGAAGATTGAAGGAGCAGAACAGACTATCAAAGAGAATGAAAACACATATGCAGAGAGGGAGTCTTTGAAAATCTGCAGAAGACTCTTTGAGAGTGACAGTTCTGAGGAGCATGAAAGAATAAGGCATAGTCAAATTTCAAGAGTGAGTAATGCTCTACACCAGGATGCAGTTTCCTGACCAACGTAAGAACTGCTGCCTTTAGTCAGGTGAGAAATCTGATTCTTTAATGGGAGCTTTGTTCACATAAAAACTGGGTAATTTCATACACAAAGCAAAATCCTTAAGGAACATTAAGAAGTGGAAACAAAAAGGAAGGTAAATCAGGTAGCCTGACTCTTACAAACCACCAAAGTGTTCGCTCTTGGAAAGGGTCCTACCAAAGGACCATGTGTTTCTCTACTGAAATCATTTTCTAGCCTAAGAAGTGGAGGAGAAAATACAGTTCAGCTCATTAGTCCTTAATACCTGGTCTGGGTAGTAACTTCTATGGCTGTATCTGCTTTAGCCTGCTGCTCGAGTAATGAGAAAGAAATGTCAGTGCTTCACATTGGCACAGGACACAGCCAGCTTCCCTATGACACTCAGTCATGTTAAAAAAAAAAATCACCAGAAGCCTTGCAGCACATCCTTTCATCAAGAAAAGTTCCAAATAACTTTAGAAGGAGTATTGTTCATTCTTAAACCAAACTCAATACCACTCTATCTCGGCATTGTGGCTTGTCTGTGACTCAGGGTACGTATGTAATGTTTCTGAATCATGACCTCACGTCGGCTACCCCTTGAGAGCATGGTGCAGTCAAACTAGGCAGCTTAAGAGTTCATGGAAAGACCTTATTCCTTATCTCTACACAGCTTTCATGGGCCTGTAACCAAGCATAGGAGACAACCTAATGGCTACTGGGCATTTCATGAGCCTCGAACAGCATCATCTCGGAAACGTGTGTTCTGACTCCAAGATTAAATATTTCATCTCCTTACCCTGCTTTCATGGTTAAGCATGTGGCAACTAAACTTTGAGATTTAAATCAGGATGTGCTCTCAGAGAGCAAATCTGGCATTTTCTTTGCCTTCTTAAGGCAACCACACAGTCACACACAAAACATACCTCATTGAAGAAAAGTGTATATATATTTTTAAATTAAAAATCCTAGGGCCTCTCACATGGCTTTTTTTAACACATCATTGGAGACAACTGAAAAATAACCCAAAACTTGAGGGATGTTCTGCATTAAAATGTGAACTTTAAATTTAAATTTTCCTGAGACTGCATTAAGACCTTGGAATAAGACATTATCTCCTACTTTAATGACACTATCAGTGTTGAAAGAGCCAAGATTTCAAGCGAAAAGCAGAAAGTTTCCCATCTAGGAACATCAGATGATCACATTCATCCCAGTAGTTTGTCAAGCACTTGTAAGAGTGCCCAGATGCCCAGACAGGTAACCCCATACACCTGAGTTGTTGCATCCAGCCGGAAGGACTGCAGTTCAAACAGTTCAGGAGGTGTTTTATAACAGGCATATAGTTCACATGCAAAGCTAGATTATCCCCAACTTCATGGCTTCTTACCTAGCTTAGCGAAGCCTGGACAACATGTAATGTACATGCTGCCAAGGAGACAGACTTTGGTAGGATAGCTTGTTCTGGGGAGGAAGAAAAGTCAGAGCAACTCCTAAGATCCAGAGACCAGCTCCTTGACCCATCCCTGTTTCATACAACCCGCACTCTGGCATTCACCAGCACACAGCAAATAATAACTTGTTTGACCATCTCATCAAGAATTTCCCCCCTCCCTCTCTTGCTCTCCTTCCAGCCTTGGGAAAAGCAGACAATTTCCTGTTCCACCTCTTCTGCTTACACATGTTTCAGAGAGTTATTCCTAACCAGTCCTCCTCTCTGTATGCAGTGAGAAGCACAACATCGGATCTTCCCCAGCTTGCAGGATGCGATCCTAAATTCTACATGGAGATGTGTGAAAGCATTTTGTTGGCACCAGAAGTACAGCAGGCTCCTGCTTCCTTTAAAAAAAAGAGGCCTGTGTGCTGAACCACACATTTCAGGACTGAGGAACCTGATTTGGTAATTGAAGGTGCACATGGCACACATTTTTCCTATGAAATGGAAAAATTAATTCTACCACATGACATATTTCAGTCCTGGTGTTCAAGAGTTCATTAACAAAACTACTTTAAAAGGTGCTAATAGAAACAAACCTTTAACATCACAGATTTCCCAGATGACTCCTGCTATGGAGACAGATGACAAATCACTCTGTCAGTTAACTCGAAATTCCATATTGACTACATTGAAGTAATTAGCCATTTATTTTTAGAGCATGCTCCATTTTAAACATAAGTGATTCAGTCCAAGAGATATTCTATACTCCATTGCTATTTAATGGGTTAACAACTCTCAATTGAAATGGATTTTGATTCTGGGCGAAATACTTGCCTTTTTGGTTCTGCCTCCAGACATTGGCTGGGAATTTTAATTCAGGCTTGAAACCAAACAAATGATGTTCTACAAGCATCTGCACAGAAATATAAAAATATCTGGAAAGTGTGAAAGAGCAAGCCTGTTTTGCTAAATGCATAAAATGAAACCTCAGCGTCGGTCTCAATAATAGGTTTCCTGGCTGCTGTGCACACGCTCACTCCCACAGACCTTCTGCTCTGCAGCAAGGGAACGCTGCCTGCACTGCTGTGTCCTCAGAGAGTTTTGCAATACAATGAAGCACAGCGATTCCCTGGGGAACACGGCACTGATCACTGACTTCGATATTTCAAACACAAGCACTAGGGCTTCCCCCTGTTTTAAGCTCTCAAAGAAACGGCTTGCCATATCACTCCACCCCAGCTCCCAAGCCATCTTACAGTTTATCTGCATTATAGACAATGTTCTGGACAAAAGCATGAGGAGCTGGGATCAAGCTAAGGCTGTTTGAACTCATGGAAAAGGAGGGTGAGATTATAAGTGGAAAGTTGTGGAAGGAGAGTCCTTAGGAGCTGACAGTGGTTTCTGTTGCTGCCACCACTGGAGGGAGAGGACAAATGGGAGCTGCAACAGGTACTGCAGCAAGGGAACCCCACTTCAGGCTCAGCTGCTGCTCTGCTTCAACCCAGCTCCTCCCTGTTGCAAAATCAAAAGCAGTCCATAGCCAGCCACTTGGCCCCAGCAGTCTGCTGCCTGGGACAACAGCCCATTTCATCTGTAGTTTGGACCAGCCTTTCTGGTCCATTTTCCACAAACATCTGAGATTGAAGACACCATCTTGCTAAGGGACAGCCCCAGCACCTTCTAAGGAGCCCCGCCCAAAGAACCTAAACTTCCTCCTGCAGAGCTAACGACAGGATACCCTAGCCAGACGCAGCTGATGAAAAAAGGCCAAGACTGACTCACAAGCCCATACAGCTGCCTAGCCACCATTCATTAACTGTAAGGAAAATGACCCTGGGCTCCTTGCATCAAAGAACCTTGCCATTTCTTCTTAATTAATTCTAAGCATCTTGCTGGCCTCAAATCTCAGCTGGAAAAAATCAACTAAAGTAGGTGGCATCTTATCTTGCCCTTTGCTACTGGCTGCACTTTTATTTGTTTCTGAGTTGCACAACCCCCACCCTTCCAAGATTCCAGTAAAAATAAAGTATTGCTGTGTTTTAGGACAAATACGTAAGCACATAAGATCTAGTCTGTTTTAAGCTTTATTAGAATTAATGGTCATGATATCTAAGGCAAATAGAAATACACTTCTAAGGAATTAAGCCTGCAGTATTTGCCGTTCAGCCACTGCAGAATCACAACAGCACATGAAATGTTACAGGAGAAATGGGTAAAAAAAGACTTAAACAGAAGCAAAACTGACTCATCTCCTTATTGCCAAAACCGAGAAAGCCACTGAGTGTAAACAAACAACAGACATCCTGAAGAAAAGGGGGCGTCACAATTCCTTTTCCGGCTAATAGGCAGATACACAAACCCGTATGGGCAGGATCATCCTCCAGCTACTGCAAGCCAATCTGAGGGAAACAGCCAACGCTACAGCAACATTCCCAGCAGCACAGGTGCCACTGGAGGCAAGGGAGCATCTGAGGTGATGCTGACTCCCAATGCCATGATGGTTCATAGCTGCATCTGTGGAAAGCTGTGGCAGCTGCAGGCATGTAAGCCACACGTACATATCCATACCCAGCTGAACTGTTTGGGGCAGTCTTCACAAAGGCGTAACTTTGGCTTAGGCTGGCAAGCACCCTGTCTACAAAACAGGAGCCAGAGTATTTGTTTAAAGCTTGAGTTCTCCTCCCTGTCTCTAGAGGCCCACAAAGACTATGATCTAGACATGCTGAAGCCAGGCTTTGTGGGTGCCCCTAACTTTGAAGGAAACTACATAGGGAAAGACATAGGAACGTAGAGATATTTAGAAAGATCAAAAGTCATAATGAAGACAAGCTACGTTCTCTGGCAAAATCTATCGTCACAAACTAAGATATTTTGGAATAATTGCTTTTTTTAGTTACTAAAAACCCTTCTGTTTGAACTTTGCAACTAGTGTAGAAATGAGGAGGCTGTTTTGCTGGGTATTTTTTACAAGCATCTTTCAGAGGTGAAACCACAGGGGCAGCCTTAATGCCTGTATCCACAAGGCAGATCCAACAGCTTTAAAACACAGACAACCTATCCTCAGTGTTAGAACAGCTCCTGGCCCAACATCAGCTGTTCAATACCATCACTCTCACAACTTGAATCCTCCCCACAATACCACGGCCGCATCTTTTGCAGTATTTCAAAAGGCAGCTAATAAGCTAAATTTCACTCTCACTATTTTTCCAAGTCGCTGCACTGTTTGTAAGAAGACTATTCAAAAGGAGACAAGGAGAAGGATTTAACACTACCTTGAATGAACACTACTTAGCATCCAACACAGCACGTGCAAAACTCCACGAAGCTTCACAGGGATTATCTCACAATGGCAAAGGATGCAAGATCACATGCCATGTACATGAAACACAAAGCCACTGAAAAAATGCACTTTAGTAACAAGTCTTAGCCAGTTATTCATTGGAAAACAGTAAGGACCATATTGTTTATTAGAATGCACTTAAAATACTGAGCATATGGATTTGGGATGAATTCCTTGGGATGTTCTGAGCATGTGTACACATCCTGCTTTCAGACAAATCACCATCACATTCAGATATTGATAGTTCCTGATAAAGCCACTGAGTGGATCAGTTCATGCTCTGGCCTGCTCTGGTTTCAAATGAGTAAGCTGATTGATACTGAATGTTTAGGAATCCAAAGCTCAGGTCACATTAAGTCAGAAACACGTCAACACAGTATCACACAAGTGACAAAACATACCATCCACCCTTAACTCACATGCTGCTCACTGCTCACTAATGCTGGCCATCTGACCAACCACTCTTTGTTGTGAGCTAACTCCCTGCTCACTCTCCTGAAACAAAACAAGTAAACAGACACCACATTTCCTCTGTAATAAGAACACATACTCTTTTCCCCTGTACTAGACTGAGACTGCATTGACAGGATGAGTGGTGTGGGTTGACTAAGCATGTGCTGCCTTTCACATCTACTTCTGGTTCCAGCATGAAAATCAACATTGCACCTGTGTTGTCCAAACTGGGTGTGCACTTCAGAGACAGACAGAAGTGAAGCAGAGAGAGCAGCCAGGATACATACCATACTCCACTTCTTCACAAAACACACGTACTACACAGAGAAATGATAATCCCTTCTTAGTGGAAAATCCAAATTTTCAAAATGAATCCCCAAGCCAAAATGAATTACTGTAATAACTGCAATCCTCACATGAGCACTAATCAGAAAAGCACAGCTGGCCACCTGCTATGTGCCACCACTGGCACAGCAGCACCTTGCCCCTAATTGCTGCCCTGTTCAGACAGGCTAAGTGCCCCACAGAACGCAACAGTGGTGCTGGTAAACACAGGGACAGGAGCACAGCCTGACTGACTGTTGTACAGTCTCACTACGCACTTCTGCTGAGTGCAGCATAAAGAAAAAAAAAAAAAAAAAAAGGCACTACTGCAGCTCCAAACAGCAGGATGCAAAAATCTAAACCCAGGCTGAGTAATTTCTTCTGCAACGACAGAGAAACACATGGGAAATGATGCTAGAGAGAAAGAACAAAATTAATTGTACTGCCCGTGTCAGTACAAACCCATTATCTATGCAGGCTGCAAAATAAGAAACGCAGCATTTGACAATGCTACAGGCTAGGGCAATGTTCTTAACATACTTATAAGTTATTTTATTCAATTGCTAACAAAAAATGCAGTTACATAATAACACAAGGTAATAACCAAAATATGAAGTCATAAGATTGGCTTACAGCAACAGAGCACCGGGGGGATAGAAGCAGTTCGTGCTTTAAATTTTGCTGCATTGTCAGGGAGCCAAGAACCAGAACTGGGGGCTTCTGTTTTTACAAGGAATGGATGTAACCACGAAAAATTCGGCACGGGACTCTTCATCATTGCCGGCGTGCATCCACATCCCCAAATGATGTCAATCCCCACCGGCACGTCGCTCATCATAATTCTACACTATTTGGTGGTTAGTGGAATTCAGCCGACAGGCCGACGGCTCAGCCTGTAACGCACCGGGGCCCTATGAGCTCCCCGGAGGGCGACCCCTGCACATCGCCCCCCGCCCAAGGCAGCGCTCACGGGCACGGCCGGGGGTCCCATCCCGCACGGACCTCCGAGGCACAAAGGCGGCACGGCGCAGCCAGGCACGGTGACAGCGCACACCCACG
>VXBB01003074.1:60610-72326 GCA_013399915.1 Illadopsis cleaveri | reverse complement strand
GGCCCGGCCCGGCCCGCCCCTCAGAGCTCCTGCTGCCCGCTCGGCGCTGTCCCCGGCCGCCTGCCTGCGGAGCCCGCTCGCCTGCTCCTCTCACACCATCCTCCCCCGCACAACATCCCGGCTCTCCTCGGCTGATCCCACGGAGACATCACCGCACACAACCCAGCTCACCGCACATCGGGCGTGGAGGAGGAAAACATCAACGTGTTCTCCTCTTTGCCCCTTGCAAAGTCGGGACTGCCGCCCTCACACCAACTGCTCACCAGTGCCAGAGCCTCCGGGGTGATCATTAAAGCCTGTTTTCCCCGCTCACCTGAACAGAGCTTGGGCGGCACTACTGCTCTAGCAGCTGTCTCCTCCCCTAAGGAACATGCACTTTTCACACCGTCATCTAGCCTTTCCTTCTGGACAGGGGTTTATGACTTTAACCCCCGACAAAGTAAGTCAAAATACCACAGCTGTGAAAAGAGCAAGTTTCAAAATGCAGTTGAGGATGGGGACAGAGGTGCTCTACGCTTATTTCTCCGACAGGTCTTGCAAACCGGTTCACTGAAAACAGACCACGAGCTGCTGGGACTGCAGGGGATAACAGCTTCCAGCAGCAACTTGCTGTGTCTGCATCCACCAGCCAAAAGGGCTGAAGAACATCTCTTCTTGTCAGCTGGCAGAGGGGAAAGACAGAACAATATCCTGCAGAGGCCCACTTACCCCCTTGCCTCATTTTTCTAGATAAAAGTTTTTTTAAAATAGCACTTTTTAAAAACCATCCTGTTGGAGTGGATTCACACCCACCCGTAACTAAATTTACCAAATTTTCAAGACCCTTCTGGATCTTGATTTGTATCCCAAAGCAAAAATATGTTGATAAAAGCCACAAACGTGTCCAGTACCTTCACAAATGAAGCTAAGTTTGTTTCTAAAACCTTCTTTGCAATATCCTCTCTTGCAAGTTTCTTTGGATCTGACACTTACTGTGCTTCGTATTGGTGCAAGAAATACTTATTTTAATTTGCTAATCAATTCATTCCAAAATACTTTCAGACACAGTGTGGCCTCTAATTTCCACTTGATCATCCCATTTTCTTTCTTAAAGAGGTGAAACTGGAGAAATTAGAATCCTGTATAAGCTGAAACCTCAGAAGAAAAATCAAATTGGATTTGGGGAAAAGAATGGCTTGGTATTTTGTAACATTAGTGAAAGATGAAATATACCACCAGTCAGAATTACCCACACACAATACCAGTAAATGGGCTAATTCCCTGTGCATTGAGAGTGGGAAGAAAGGGGTGCCCATCATCAAAATGCAGCTCCAGCTTTTCCCCAGGAGCAAGGCAGATCAAAAGGCATACCAGGTCACGAAGGCCACATGAGCAAATGTGCATCTCAGGACATGCTTCTGCAGGTGTTTGAGAAATTCAGGTGATGTTTGGGCAAGCACACTGGCTCTCCTTATCCAGCAAAGCCATCTACTGATCATAGATTGCAGTGGGCCATGAGGACAAAATCCTACAGGAGGCCTCCAAACGGATATTTTCCTCCTTGTTTTAAATCCATATATCAACATTTACACTGGAACTGCCTATAGTAGGCATGTGCTTTTGCCTTGCGCTTTGAAGACGAAATAGGAAAGAAAAAAAATAGAGATGAGAGGGAGAGTCAGAGGAATGAAAAGGTGAAGTTTCCCCAAAGTTCACGTAGTAATTTTCTGGAACAGAGTAGAGAACTGGTCCAAGCCTCCTCACTCTTGATTCATTGCCACCTCAGAGCTTTTAGCCAGCTCCTTCTGCTCTTCTGGGTTACTGGTGTAATTCTACATCATGTATTAAAATGAGACATGCTTCTCATCTCCAAGGGTGGACACATATGTTGATTTTATCAAAAACATTAAGTTAGTGAAACCAGGAAAACCTGATAAATGCACTCGTTCTAAAAACAGTCTAAATCCAGCAGTTCAAACTTCAAGCTTGATTATGAATTTCAGAGGCAGCTTAACATTATGGGTGTGCAATGAGGAGTCAGAATCACCATGAACACTTTTCAGGACCATGAGATATGAAGCACAAGACCTTGTCAGGCACTGTGGACCTGGGGAGAGGGCCCCCTTTAGGGGGAGGGAGCATATGTTTTCCTCTTTAGAAGCTACCACCCCGGTTTTCCTTTAAAATTGAAAAGAACATCCTGGATCTCCTATAAGAGAAGGAAGTTAAAAATTGTCCCCTGCTGGAATTTATGTAAAACCAGAAATCAAAATTAAGATCAAGAGGCAAAATGTGTACCCACTTCCAGGAGACATACACTCACATACTGAGCAGAAGATAAATGTGACAATTGGTTCAGAAAATGAACCAGGCTTTGAAGAGGATATTTTGCCCTGCTGTCCTCAAAAGAATGAAATTATACATATTGGAAATAAAGTGGTTTCCATTGCAACTTCGCATTTTGCTGAAAAGGAGGGTTGCATAATACATAAGGAGCTTTAAAATTAGACTAAATTTTGGCAGTTCAGATTCTTATCTATATAATAAACAAACCTCTGAATTTCATGTGCCTACCTTTTATACACTCCCCAGCCTCCCACAGACTAAGCAGAACAGCAGATTTTGCCATCCCACAGGCTTGCTGACAAATCCTGGTGTCTTTTCAGACATGAGCTGAGCCCTATTCATGCCTCAGGACAGGTCTGTAGGCAGTACAAGATGAAGATGATTTGGGCAGCAAGTGGCCAAGATGCATGTCTGTTTTGCAGGAAATTTTGCACAATTTTGACAGCCAGAGTGTAGTTCTACAAAAGCAGGAAATGGTAGCAAGAAAAATTTATCTTGGGGAGGGTATGGACAAAGCAAGATGAAGCAAACATGTCTTTCTGTACCACATACTTCTGAGGTACATAGACACACACTCTTGACTTGGCACAGGACAGATTCCATTGCATTTCCAAAATCTGTCATTCCAGTGGCTCATGCCTGATATATATCGGAGGAATGTCTACTTGGTATAGTATACTTTGTAGTTATTTATAAGTGCTTTGGTCAAATAAGTGGGAAAAAAATGAGAAATTTTTGTTATTCTTAAAAAATATCAAGCACACCTTAATCTGGAGAAACAGACAGCTATGTTGGTTGTTGTGTTACAGCCAATAAAAAAACCCAGAAAACCCCACTGATGTCCTTCTCTTCAAGACTCGTGCTGATCTGGGTAATGATAGTAGGACTGAGTAAGGCTCTCACAGAGTGTACTCATACCTTGCATTCGTAGGGGTACAAACGGACTCAAATTTTCCCCAAGAGAGCTTTTCTGAAAGAAGAAATGGTCAATCTCTGAATCAGTGACTAAGCATGCTCTTGCCTTAAAGCTGTATGAAGTCCAAGAGTAACTTCAAGCTGCTTAAACTTTATATTGCCCCTTGAATCAGTCAAACATAGGAGTACAGCCATTATCCTGCCACTGGCTCTGGGTGGCCTTTGAATAAGTAAAGACTGGATGATTCATAAGTGGGAATCCACCACTTTGGCAGAATAGGGTAATTTAGGAGTTCACATGAACATTTGGACATATACTAAGTTTTTTATGCTGGATTCGTCTCCAGCTGAGCTAGATGTCACATAGGTACATCTCTGTTCTGCAACTTAGTATTCACTAAATTTTACTAATAAACACAATTTTCACCCAGTAAAGAGACTGCCACTCAGATGATCTAGGGGAGCATATCTTGATGCTAGGCTCATTTTGTTCAAGTGATATTCTCAGACCTGTCTTCTGTGGCTTCTGACTTTGGATTATTCACTCTGTTGGGACTCAGAACTCTGTTACTGACATACAAAGACTGTCTTTAAAGAGGCACATGGCTGATGATGTCTAATTTTTTTTACTGAATTTTGGCTTACATGCATGGGATTGCCCATGTCTCAGCTGGATGCCATGCTTATGCATATCAGTGGGTAGTTGTCTGGTGTAGGTGCTCAGATTTCAGGCCCTAACACAATGCTTTCTGTTATCAGCTCTTGGGCAGGAGCTGACTTTTTCTTAGTTACTGTAACCTTCCTTCCATTCTGGCAGCCCAGATCTGAACATTCAGGGAGTCCATGATGGATATTCTCCTAGAACAGATGACCAAAGGTTGTAACTGTTGGACAATAATATGGGGCAGGTGTAAAAGTGATTTCTGTCCTAGCAGGACTGCACCACCTATCAACATTTTTCCTCAGAGGAGCAGACAGCATGCTATGCAACAGCCCTGACCCCATCCCTGTTTTATCCTGGGCATACTGAGAAGTTTCTTTACAGAGGGCCTGAATTACTGGAGTATTTAACCAACTTGATCAAAAGAATTCTAGCCCCTCAGCTCTAATCATTTGCATGGCCTGATTTTTGCAGTTTTACTTAATTGTTTTACGTGTAGATATACACTAGTTTGACATTTGCCCCTGTAAAGTTCATTTTCCTCTACCTTGGTTCTCTTTCTGCAGTAAATCATAACCAGCTTCAAAACAGAAGTAGGTTAAATATTAGCATCCTTGACAAAAGAGAATCAGTGATTATGAAACATTATTCTACGTGGGCAAACACACTGTATATTTTTCCTGCATAAAGCCTATGATAATGCTACTAAAAGACCAATTATTTTTACAACTAAGGCTCTACTTAATGAAAAAAATTCTTAAAGCATGTTCGATGACACAAAGATTGAGCCCACAAGTTGTTCTGCTACCAATGAAATTTTCTTGATGAGTGTTCCTGTAGCTTCTTTGATATGTTCTCAGTGAATGGTGATTTCACATTACAGCTTTGTCTCCCATACCAGGAAGTGGGGGTGGGAATCAGAGTCTCTTCTCCTCTACCTGGCTGTCATAAAAATTAAAAGAACTCAGTATATTTGAGACTCCCTCATCTAATATGTATGAGAGATCTCAACCAGTTTAAAGATTGCATGGATTGCATGGAGTTGGACATTCGGAGTATATGTACAATATATATACTCTGAGTGTATATATAGATAGTAGTGTGTGTATATATAGGAGTATATATATTATCTTCTTAGGAATCCCTGCTAGAAGAGGGGGATAGTTGCCTCATTATCCAGGAAAAAAAGTTGACCCTACATCATAACTACAATACTTAAACCAGGTGAGAACAAGAGAGCCCTGGAGAGTCAACACCATAGGGGTTTGGCTTAATTAACATATATTTAGTTTTAATCTCAAATGGAGACCTCCTCAAAAGGGGCAAACAGAGAAACTCTAGTTACAGGAATGGGTTTTGAAGGTACTCCCCCAAGAGGACTAGTTTTGATGAATTTCACCAAGTTTACCTTTCACACCGGCTAAATTACTTCTAAATTACTGCTAAATTACTGACCAGCAACTATAAATGTGTTTAGACACATGCCTTAACATCATGCTAGAACCCAACCAGAGCAGATTTTCTTTTGATGAGAATGGGTATTCAAAAGGGATGAATGAATCCTTGTGGAAAGGGGATGCTTCTGGTTTTGCTGTGTACCCAATTTCTGATCTGATGGTCCCACACCTTCTCGGTTGAGGCTTTCCCTTGTTCCTTCAGTACCCACCATTTACTTGGTTTAATTTTCCACTAGCTGAACAGGAATCAGACCCACAGCTCCCACTGGTACACTACAGAGAGGTGAAAGCACGTGCACAAGCAATGCTTCCCAAGGAGGAGAAAAAAGTTGAAATTTCAGCTTTCATGAGTAGTTAAGCCTGTTGGATCTGTTCAGACATCTCAGAGGATCTCTCCCAGACTGAACTGGAAAAGGATCAAGCCCAAGAAAAGCAGGGGTATTCCTCTTACCTAGTGAAAGCACACTAAGCCAAAAATCACTGTGCACTCAGTAGGGCGGTGAAGATGAGATTATTCCTGCCTGCATCCAGGCCTTGAAATTTTTTTTGAAGATGCCAAATGCTCAGTTGTTTTGGCCTCCCTCTCAAAGATTTCCAGAAAAATCATTAATTACTTACATTTTTCTCAATACTGACCCACCACTGAGTAGCAGGCCTGTTTTAACTAGGTTGGAATGAATAGAAGAGCTAATCGTCCACATTCATTTGGCTGATAAACAATTCAGTAGTAACAGAGGGCTGAATTAACAGATGAAGGCAGATGGGCTTATGGAATAAAGAAGGGACTAAGAGAGAGGTTATATTGAGAGAGCAGAAGGATTGGAAAAAGATCAACCAAAAATGGGCCAGCATGGTAAGCCATATGTCTCTTCTAAATGTTTTTTTCTGCTCTTGTTGTTTGATTGTCACAGTGCTTCATAACTATCAGTTGTTTTGTTCTGAGTTGTTTGGGTTTTTGAGGGGTTTTTTTACAGGAAATGCTTCTCAAGAGTCCAAACAACCAACAGCGTGGACACACTATTTCATATGGGGTGAAGAGCTATGTTATTTTTACAAATCTATAAAATCAAAATTACATTAATATAGCTATAGTAAGCACAGATTCACAGCCACCCTCAGTCATTCTGTAATGTCAGATCCACCTCCCCATGCAAATGCTGTAGAGATAAGTCTGGCATGGCTTCAGTTGCCACTGTCTTCCCTCATCTGTCAATATGTCCTACTAGTAGAAGGGAAAAGAAGTGGATATTAACTTAAATAGCATATCCCTTCCAATTGCAGCCAAAAGAACCTACTGTGACGTGTTGTAATCATTCAGGACAGATGTCCTGAGATACACAATCTTCTACAACATTTCTGACAGCCTTTGGTTGATATCAGCCATGCCAGGTTTAAACTTCAGTGGCCAGTAATAAAACATCACCTTGAATCCCTACTCCACTACATCAGTTTTCTTAGCAAATTACTTTAACAATGGGAGAAAAAGGAGAGAAAGAAGACTAAACCAAAGTTGCATTATAATAACTTACAGCTTTTTTCCCTGGCACCTTGGCGTAGGCTGTTTTCTCATCTTCTGTACTATCAATCCCTTTTCAAGTTTGCAGTCAGCAGGTCCCAGGGCTTTGTCACCTGCAGAGGAGGATAACAAGGCTTTATCCAAGCTGTTGCTGGCCCTATTGCATTAGCTGATGCTCCTGGCCACAAGTGCTACCTGCTCTCCTGGTTGAACCTTACACCCCTGTTTGAGCCCTGCCTGCTTCTCCAGCTCTGCTCTTGCACATCTTGCTCTTGCCCTTGCTCTGCCGGTTCTTCTAGCTCATAATGAAAGCTTTGCTTATAGATATTTCTCTTTTCTTTCAGCATTTCAACTCCGAAATCTCCCTACCAAGGTCTCTACAGACATTGCAAATCCTTTTAGTCCTCAACTCCACCTAAAATCATGTTCACAAACTTGAAATTATGCCACCACATTGCTGTACCTGCTGGATACTGAGAAATGACTGCTCCATATACATAATTTGCCTTACCTCTGCCTTTGAAGTGCAAGTGGCATGACTATGACAGAGCTCACTCAGCTAGAGAGTCTGAGGGCCAGGTTTACAAAACTTAGATGTACCAGCTGGCAGAAGCTTTTTGGCATCTACTAGGTTTACAGAGCACCTTTCTCTGCCTTTAAGTGCTCACACAATTTCTGGTCTCTACTTAAAACCAGCTCATACATATTCAAGAAATTCTTTCTGCAGAGGAGTCCTTGAAGTTTTCATGCATAACTCCCTTTTCTTGTAAGTTGCATTAATTACACCAGAAATATTCATCAGCCTCAGTAATCATTTCAGCAGTTTTAAACTGGAAGGTCAGCCTGAAAAACCCCACAAGCAATGCTTTTATGCTCTGTGAGAAGTACAGCTAAATCCTTTGCTTTCAACAGTTTGTCTTAAAAAGACATTACCATTAGCTGTCTCAGCTAATGACTAGAAAACATAGCAAAATTATATTCCTACATAAAATAAACATTTATGTTATGTACCACTGAAAAATACATCAATATGAGTGATGCATCAGGTCTACGCTTGTGTACACAAATGCAGAACAAATCCTGTCTTCTTATGAGTACATGTGAAG
Source organism: Illadopsis cleaveri (assembly GCA_013399915.1). Taxonomy (NCBI): domain Eukaryota; kingdom Metazoa; phylum Chordata; class Aves; order Passeriformes; family Timaliidae; genus Illadopsis; species Illadopsis cleaveri. The sequence goes on along the minus strand of VXBB01003074.1, from coordinate 64,346 downwards.
CAGCAGCAAAATTTAGGCCTGAGCAGTTCCGTGTAACTTGAGTCACACCTGGGATTTCCTTCTGTATTTATGATGAGCCTCTTTAGTCCTATCTGTTCTCTGAAGCACGGCATTGAGAAAGTCCATGTTCATGGCTCCAGTTCACATCTAAGGTAAACTCTAAGAGCTGCTCTTCACCCAGCAGCCCTACATTCAATGCAGCATTTCGGGGATAAGCGAGGCTGATACTTTGCTCACACAATACTAGCAGAGACTATTCTCTGCAGGGAACTCAGCAAATGTGCTGTTAATAACTTGCAATTCAGCCGTATTGTCTCTGCAAAGCTTAACAGGAGTAAAAAGCATTAAAAACTGTTTTGACATTGTTAGCAGATGTGAATGACTACACACTGTTCTGTTGAGAAAGTTGGAGTTGTGCATGTTACATCCTAGAGCTTATCCATACATGGTTTGAAACAGAAGACGCAGTGATAGAATTATGGACAGGTCATGCAGACCAGCAGCTGAAGTCCCCTCTGAGCCGTGTGTACTGGACAAGCACTTAGAGTTGATTTCTGAGCCCTGTAAATCAGTACAAGTGGTGTAACAATGCCTCTACAAACTACCAAGTCACCTGCAAGGAGTCATCAGAGATTATAAAATAGTGGTCTTTCGTGCTGTGCAGTTTTAAAGGGGCTATTCCCAGGTTCTCCTGTCCCTGAATTCCCTCCTATTTTGTTGCATAAAGGGTAGGAATTCAGTCTATATTGCATCCCATCTCCCCCATCACAGTTAATTTTTGTGCAAGGAGGGAATTCCATAGCAGTGATTCTTTCTATAAGACTGATGTTACAGAGTGCTTGCATTTTCCTGCCAACATAAGAGTCTTCACAGAATGGACAAGAGCAAGTGCCAGCAGCAGGGTCTGAATCCATGGTAAAAATGACATCTGGTGGGAAAAGAAGGCTTGATCCAGAAGTCATAGAGGACAATTGACACATGAGCAAGAAAAATGTTGTAAGAGGCCCTGAACACCCTCAGTATGTGCACTTTCATTGAAGTGTTCTTTTGCCTTTGAGATCTTCCAGTTTTTAAAGCATTTTAACCTCCAGTTGAAAAAAGCATTATTCCTGTAAGGCTAAAATCAGATATATCACACTGCTTTATATCCAGAATAATTCACTACTGAGACCAGAATCTGTTTCTAATTATTATGAAAGAAATAGTATCAAAGTTCAGCACTACATTGTTTGAGATCCACACAGATGAACAGTCTCTTAATTACTACATAAGCACCCATTCTAATACTCTTGCGCTTCCCAGTCAGGTAGTAAACTTGCTGGTTTCAGTTTTAATATTTGAGATAAAATAACAGCAACATTTCTTAAATTTTTTTAATGTTTTTTAAAAAGTCTACAAAAAATTTAATTTCCCCGTGATTTATATCTCTGAGGCTTCGTACTTCAGAGGAGGTCTAAGGAAGTAGCTGAAAGGAGGATGTCTGGCTTCACTATAACCCAAGGATTTTCCATAGAGCTTGTACACATCTGGCCACGAATGGATGCCATTGTATGTATAATCAAAGTATTTAAAGAAGCGAGCAAATATAATCTCCACCACTGTTAGTCAGAGCTGTCTGGCTAACTCTGTAGAGCAGAATTCCTTGTGGACTTCAAGGACTCACTAACCTTTGTCCCGTATCAAGACTCTCCAGAGTGTCAGGTGGCACACATGTCCTCAGCTGTGGTTTAATATGGCAAGAATTTATCCTACAACAATTATTCAGCTGCATCCTGTTGGCCTAGAGCACTCTTTTTCCACAGAAGTTTTTCTCAGTTTATAAGATTGCACATTCTGGGCCACTAGTGCAAATTTCCACTCCTGGGAAGCCTGGGGGAGCTAATGGAACACAATCTGTCCTGATAAACTGTATGTCATTCGCAATTTTTTTTTCTTTCCTTTTTTTCTTTTTGCAGAGCTGATTAAGTCTGGCTGACCTACAGAAAGCTGCAACATTTCTGTTTGAAAATGACTCCTACCAAAAATAAGTCACTACCAAAAATAAAACTAATAATGCAACATCCCTTTTACTCCTAAACCTAGCTGAGACACCCTGTCTGATGTTCAGGCATTTCTGGATAGTGCAAGAGCCTCAGGACAGGAGTTATTTTTCCCATGCAGCTACTTGAAATAGTGTGGTGATATTTTTAGTTTTACTGTACCCACACTGTTTAAAATTGTATTATTTTAAAATAGCTTCTGCAGTACAAGGTTCCCTGCTGTGGAAAGAAAATTGAGTTAAACTTTCACACTCAATATTTCTATAAATCTGATGCTTTATACAAAATAAACTGTGCATCCAATTATCCCTTTCTCAGATTTATCATTTGATTAAAAAAAAAAATCCCTCATAATTTTCAGCTTTTATCCAAAATGTGACTTACAATACCTAATATAAGTCAAAGCAAGCAAGCTAAATATAATCAGGAGTACAGAAAGGGAAAGAAGGATTCTTGCAAAATCCCATAATGGTTTTTGCCAGTGCCTAGAGTCAGTAATATAATTTGCCTACAACACTATACTTTTGGTCCCATGGCAAAATTGATCACGTCACCCATTGTTGGAATATGCTAGAAGATAATGCAAGCAGATGACAACTGATGTCTAGTGACAATGCAGCAACTCCGGGTACTTGAAGCCAGGTCCTGGCTCTGTCAAACTTCCCATACAGCCTTGGGTAAATCAGTTTACCTGCTGTGTCTCTTCCTTAGGTGTAAAAGAAGGACATTGCTTTACCCAGGGAAATGTCACTAAGCAATAAAACAAAAAGGGTTGTGAGCATGTCAGGTCAGATTCATGTTATGAGTAGCAGGGATCATGGAAGTGTTTGGACAGAGAGGACAGGCTGAGGTGCACAAGAGCACAAGAAATTAACTTTTTTCCAAGGATATTAAAGTAACCAGTGTAATTAGTTTTGTGTGCCAGACGTTGCTTTTCAAGGTCTGAAAACAATAAGTTATTTGCAGACTGAAGCCAAACTGAAGTCTCATTCTTTATTATTAAATCAGTGTTGACATAACACAAAAGCAGATTATTATATACTGAAGATTTTTAGTTTGCAGTATTCTTAAAGTAAAAATTCATGAAATACCACAGCAAGATTTCTTCATGACCTCTAATATTTCCAAGTATCTTGAAGAAGAAAACAAGTGACAGACACAAGCTGCAGAATTGCAACTGAAAAATAAGCATTACTGAATTTCTCAGTTCTCCAAAGGCAGACTGCTTGAGTTAACTCAGTAATTCTGATTTCATTAGCTTAAACTTCCTTGATTTATCTCAAATATATCCCAGCTGTATTAGACAACAAGAAAAAAGAGCACATAGAGCGTTTTCAAGGAGAAGTGAAGAATAGAGACTGAGCTATGCAATCCCTGTTTTTTCTTGTAGTGTTTCAGCTCCTTCAAACGATAGATCTACAAATCTAAAAACCCTCAAATCGGGATACAAGCAGAAGATACATTCTGAAAGTTTCTAGAGTGTTATATTGGACAGAGGATACAACTAGAGCAACTTCACTGAGGTAGGCAAGTGAAATAGTAGGAGAATTTTGCTGTCTCCTCTTGGATGTGTAATTACAAGATAGGAGTCAGAGGCATGACTGCTTATGAAAAAGCAACATATCAGTGACAGAGCATTCATTCCCTTTGAACTTTGGGGTTTTTCAGATTTCTCTCTCTCCTCTCTCTCTCTTTTT
>VXBB01003074.1:3387-60597 GCA_013399915.1 Illadopsis cleaveri | reverse complement strand
TCCCCCCCCCCCCCTTTTTTTTTTTTTTTTTTTTTTTTTTTTTTTTTTTAAGTCATGGTGTTTATTTTTCTGCTCAACAGTTATTTTTCATTATCGTCCATATGGAAAATACAGTCAGAGGAACAGACCAAAACCCAGCTAGTCAAGTGTGTGCTTTCTGACTATTGTCAGGAGCAGATAACCAAAAAGAACCAAGCAGACAGGATAAATGCCACATGCAGTGCAGATCATTGCACTTCATGACCCAGTGATGCAATTTCATAGATCATTTATGCTTGTATAAAGATGCTGGTCTCTACCATAGGTGTGCTTATTCCCCTTCAAGCCAGTCTCTGCAAGGATATGGATCCCTCCTGCGTGTACATGGGCCTTGCCAAAATTCTCTTCTTCCTTTAGACATTCTTACAAGGTTTTATGGAGAATATACAAAAGAAATCCAAGGACTTACTCAACGATGCTTTCCTCATGTTCCTCTAAAAGCATAGGGAAGAAAACATTTTTAAACAGAATGGCTAAAAAAAAATAAAAAAATCAGGTTCTTGTCTTTCTTTTCACTGCTGAATCCCTGTCTGTTGAATCCCTGTCTCAGAAAATATCCAAAAGAATTTCTAAAAGGACAAGCTTTACAGCAAAGATAAGATTGACTTCCAGGGATCATTTGGAATAAATACGCAGATATCTAAAATACTTGGAAGTGCTGTTTACTACACAGGAATTATTTTATGTACATGTTCTTCCTAAACAGAGCCATTCTGTGTAATCCATTGTTGTCATTACTACCCAATCTGTTATGTCTCATAATACTTTCCTAATCAGGAAGTGTCCTATTTTATGATTAATCCACAGGAGATATTTGGAAGTGTTTTCTCGGAAGTACATTTTTTCCAATCCTTTCTTAAAAGCTTTTTTAAAAGTATAAAATAAAGATATGGAAGTGACCAAACTTTTTATTCAAGACTAGCTTTAACAAGGTTAAATTTTTCATGGCTCAACACTAGTTTTACTTGGGGTTAGGGTGTAAATTTTGGATAATGCAATCTGATTACTTTAACACTTGTTTCACAACTCAATCCATTTTGAAGAGATGTGGTATTAAAGTAGGGAAGTTGGAAGTATTTAAACTATTTGAAAACTTTCTTTGACCATAAAGAAAATATCTAAATTTGGGCTAAGGTTATTGTTTGATGGCTCAATTATTATTTTACAAAATGATTTTTTTTAGTGTATGCAAATAGCCAGACCAGAAGTCCTATGTCTTTTGCTGTAAAGCAAAATAGAAAATATTGACATTTATTAATTATTAATATTTTCCTGATTATTGACCTTCTTTGTATTATTTCCCTCATTATTTCACGTCATGGCTACAGCTCTTATTTCAGTCTCTTTCATATGAATACAATTCCTGCACCTGAGCTGTTCTAGAAAACTGAAATTGAACCAAACTATCAGTTTCTCTCTTTGTAAAAAGAGAGATATGGCTTGAAATATGGCTATTGTACAAAGTCAGTGACAATAGAATAACTTTGGAAATACATGATGTCTTATAGCAAGAATTGGATGTTATTCTCCAAAGTTCAGAGCAAACCTTTGGTTAAAATAATTATTCCTGTTTTGGCTGTCTTTTTTATCACTGACTCAAGAGCCAGTCAATTTGTGTGAGCAAGGAAAGGTTATTTAGAAAAGAATACATAGTCTTTCCCCAGACTTTGAAAGTCATAGCCATGGAACAGCAACAGCCACAGCTCAGGCTGCTTTGAGAAAGGTGCTCAAGGGACCCTATGCAGTGCCTGGAAATCCAGCATACTTTTATACCAACCTTAGGCAGGGTCAAGAAGCAATCTGTCAACAGATAGAAGTACACTGAAATACATAATGGATGTTACTGTCATTGAGTCCTCTGACTCAGCAGTGATACACACTGCTGGGTGCACTAGAGATTCCTCTGGTATCTTAGTGCTTAAATGCATTTGTTGTGAAATACTGAAGTGTCACTGGGACTCAATTTGAGCAAAATAACTGCTTTGCTGCAGTCCTGCATCTACTCTATCTCCCTCCTGAGCAGTATCTCCACAGATCCATTCCCTGTAAATGGCGTACACATTCAGATTGCCCCAAGTGAAAATGTCATAGCTGTAGTGTAGGAATACTTACCACATGAAAATGTGAAATTAGAAGAGTTGTGGAAACTCAGATGGAAAATGGGGGTAGTCCATTAGTGCTGAAACGTCCTTTCAAATATGCATAAAATTTAAATGGCAAGCCAAAAGCAGAAGCTGAGATCTTGGTCAAAACCAGTCTAGAAACCCAATACAGAAAAATGCATGTTAGTCCATATTTTTATGTAATCACATTTTAAATGGCCTTGAGTTCTGCAAGAAGCAACTTTCAAGCAAGTTGTACTAAGCTGCACATACATAATAGAGAGTAGAGACCTTATAACAGCAGGATGCAGTGAATCCCAGGTGCTGTACACCCCCTCTATGTTTTCTGACCATGTATGTGTTACTTAGAGGCATGTCCAGATATATAACAGTCAGCTATTTGATCAATCTGACGTCTGGTAGGACAGAAACAGTATACCCACGAATAGCTAGTTATGATTTTAAATCCACTGGAGTATTTGAAGAGTGCTGGTATAGTGAAAGCATATGGCAGAACAGTGAGGCTCTGTCACCATTAAGAGCAACTCCCTGTTAGGTCCATGGAAGTTAGGTACCTGTCCCAATTTCCTTTACACTTACATTTGTGTCACAGATTAGTGTAAATAAACCAGAATTAGTATAAATATGCCAGAAATAAAAGTTCTTCTTGAATCGAAAAACTTCCAAAGTCTCAGGATTCCTACAAGCAACCAGCATTTCAGTGGACTTTCCTGAAAAGACTTAAAATTACTGATTTTCTTTAAGCGCAAACTCAACAAGAATCTTCTCTCTTTACAATATCTCAAGGTACACCCTCACATGGGAAAGCCCTGCCATCCCTTTCCCATTACTGTTGTATTTGCTCTACCTTTGGTCTGCTTCTGAAGCAGCATTTCTTTCCTTGGCCACTTCAAAACATCTTCTCTAGAGTGGTCTGTTCCACACTTCAATCTTTATAAAGACTGAAAAACGAATGAGCTTCAAACTTCCCTTCCTTGAAGCGTTAGTCCTCTTCAACTATGGTATATCCACAGGTGTCCCAGATGCAGGGGAAAAAGGACGAGAAAAAGACTACTAAAAGGCAGACAAAGGGAAAAATAATTTCCTTTCACAATTTACTTGAATCTATCCCTCTGTTAGGAGATACGCTTCAGAGGGATATGAGCAAAAATCTGTCAGAATTTGTCACCTTCTTGGGAACATGGATATGTAAGTCTCAAAAGGAAAAAACAAATGGGGAAGTAACCTACTAATACAATTGTAGAATTTAATAGTTCTATCTCTTGGTCATTAGATTGACATTTCAGGATGAGGGCTGAGGGTAAGGGAGAATAAAAGTGCTTTGGAACACCTGCAATTATTATCCTGTCAGCTGGTCAGGTGAGGGTGGGGTTAGACTTTAAGAAGACAATCACATCAGGAACCTGTGTTTTGCTGACCGGATGGCATTAGAGCAATATGCAGGCAGGTGACTTGAGTCCTGCATACCACACAAGTCTCACAACAGGAAACATTGTCTCCACAGCATCATGTTCTGCCATTCTTCAAACAAAGTAGAACTTTGTCACAGTGCTGACTTATGCTGATGCAGGAATAAGATTTTCTAATTACTTAGACCTTCCTGACACTCTCTCACAAGTGTTTAGCCCTTTTCTTATCATAAAAATCACAGACTGGGTATCCTCTTGGTCCAAAACTTTCCTATTGTTACTTTGATACCCATTATCTTAAACTAAATTCCCCCCCCCCAAATGTAATAGTAATATTTCAGTAGCTATTTAGGGTGAGGTAGGTGAGCATTATTTTTTTACCAAAGTTAAAAGTTTGTTTCATCTGGATAAGCAGGACCAAAAATTGAGAATAGTGTGCTAGCCTGCCCTCAGAGCCTTAAGATAATGGATAGCTGTGAAGTGAGGGCAAGCAATGATAGTGTGAAATTTGGATCACATCTCAGACAGTTGAAGTATCCTTCCTGTAAGTGACTCTGCTGGGGCACATACAATAGCTCAGATCATGCCAAAAATTGGCAAAGAAGTTGGAGCAAGAGCAAAGTAATTCTAATTCTCTAGTTCTTCTGAGAGAGATTTAATTTTCTTCAGATAGCATTTTAAGTCAGAAAAGTGAAAATTGGTGAAAACGTTGCCCTTTCTTTTTGAGGTACAAAAAAGGTAGACATTAGAATGTTTCCTTCTCCTCTCCCTTCAGCATGTTCTTTCTACATCTCGAAATTTGGAGATTTGTTGTTTAATTCTGGCTTACAACTTAGAATTGCAAGATGTCATAAAATTTTGAAACTGAAGTAAATTTTTTTACCAGTTTAGTGGAGCAAGTCCTTCCTGGACATCAGTGATATTTCTGCTATAGTTAAAGTGTGTGGGATTTAGCCCAGTGTATATTTACTGATCTACAGTAGCTGGAACTGGAAAATACAATAGAAATGGATAACAAATCGGTAAAAACTATTTCAAGTTTGCATTTCTTTTGCAGGTTATAATTAATAGGGAAGCCCCTTTAGAAATTTTTAAGTTGTCCTAATGACTGTCAATGTGAATAAATTTAAAATTACAATTCTTTAACTCTCCTAGTGAAGGATGTGTATCTAACTCCCATCAGTATTTGTTAGCTGTCTTACTAGATTATCCAAGGCATAACAAGATATTTTTGCCCTTCCATTGCTTTATTTGGTGGAAATGCAATTTCCTTGAGCACAGTACTGACATGTAACAATAATGGCTCATAAGACTGCTTTGTAATACATTTGTCATAACCTATATTATAGGGCACTCAGCTCATTTATACTGACAATTTAAAACAGTTTAGTAGTTTCTGTGATTATCAGCTAGGAAAAAAACGCCTCAGAAAGATTTATTTTAAAAATATTTTCCATGTCATTCCCAAAAAACTTAATGTCTAAAGAGGATGGGATTAAGTTCTCAGGAGGGAGGGAGGGAGGGAAGGAAGGAAAGAAAGAAGGAAAGAAAGAAGGAAGAAAGGAAAGAAGGAAGGAAAGAAGGAAGGAAAGAAGGAAAGAAGGAAAGAAAGAAAAAGAAAGAAAGAAAGAAAGAAAGAAAGAAAGAAAGAAAGAAAGAAAGAAAGAAAGAAAGAAAGAAAGAAAAAGAAATCCCAAACCAACAGAATATTCTTTTATCTTGTCCTTCCCCCTTTAAAAGGAGACTAGCATACTTGAGTGTACAGTCTGCCTTACAGAGTTTGGGGACACTGGGAGAGCCCCCATGGCCAGTACTTCATATGCAAGCTAAACAGCCATGGATATCAACATCTGCTTTGAAAAACCACAGCAGATAGAGTATCTCTGTGGAACACGGAGCATAGATTTGGATTCACCATTCCCCTGCTCAGTTTTGCCCTTCTTAAATTATGGCAGGGTGCTCACCAGAGCAGCAGGGCTGCCCAAACCTGTCCTTGCTTCACCCCAGCTCCAAGCCAGAGCAACACAAGCTCTGCCAAGGCCATGCAAGGAGCCTTTGGGATCACAGAGACCTTGCGTCAGTTTGGTGTGTCCAGGTGGTTTAGAGCACTGGATTTCAGTCTGTCTGTAGAGGACAGATGGATTGTCCTCTAGTATAATCTAGTTTAAGCATAGACTTCATTCAGATATAATGTGTCCAGCATTTGGGGCACAATGTTGTTTAGGATGCTCAGTCACAGCAGTGTCCAATATGAATGCACCAGCTAACTTTTGCTGCTACCTCAAGCTGAGGCATTCCAGATTTGGGCAACAGTTTTTAGCATGCTTATGTTTGTTTTGTTCAGACACTTTCATAGTCCACAAAAAGACCTGTATTAGTATGCAACAAAAGTATTACAACAGTGCTACTTGAGTATCTCCCCATCCTTCTGGGGATACTGAAATATTTTTCAAAGGCTAAAAACATTTTCAATTAAAAATAATTCACACCAGCATAAAGATGCATGAGAAGGTAAAGCATTTTCCAGGATACAGAGCAACTGTAGACATCACGTAGCTGGGTTATATGTAGCAGCTACTATAGACACAGAGTTGAAAGAATAGTGCTCTTTGTGAGCTAAACCCTTTCTTCTCCAAGTCTTATAGGAAGGAATAATGAGAAGCCAAATATTTCCAGTCACAGCTTTTCATTTCTGATCTATTTATTCCATCATCAGAAGTGTCTTGATAATGTGACAAACTTGATTCCCATTGCCCATACCATCTCAAAATGAACTGGTGCAAACAAAAGCCTGGGGTGTAAAGGGACATGAGTCTCAATCAGTGAGACCTAGAAGAACAGAGAGCTTCTGCCACCATATTCAGAGTGAAGAAAGCCTGAAAGCCTCAGGTCTTTGTCAGTCTCAGAACCTTCTCATGAAACGCCACAGCTCATCCCCAGCAGTGACACATTAGACACCAGGCTTCTGTACAAGTCCTGCCCTGGACTGACAGGTGTGGGAACCACACTATCTTTTACATGGGGGAATCTGAATCATCATAAAAACAAAATATACGCAGCCCTCTTGAAGATGGGGATGGGATTAGGGGCTTCATACCACTGCATTAAATGAAGAATTCATAGAGACCTGAACAGGCAACAGCTTTCGAGGCTCTGCTCTAGTTTATGCCTGAATAAATCTGGATGCAGCCTTAACACTACAAGTTTTATTGTTCCCTACAGCAGTTCAAGTGCATTGTGCCCACTCACTGCCTACAGAAGGTGTACCAACACAAAAGAGCCACAAGTAATCTACTTTGACAAGAACTGCTGTAACGAGTCACAAGTTCTTATCACACCTTTAAGCCACACCATTAGCTCCAGAATACACTGCTTTCAGAGCAGTAAGATGCAGCCTGCCCTTCTGCAGTCCTATCTATCTTTCAGAAATAGAGGATCCTTCCCATCCCTCTTTGGAAAGATGATTATTTTAGAAACTCTATTTATACCTCCATATAGTCAACTACATGAGTAAGATGTGCAATCTCTAAAATTGACACTGCACCTCCCTTGGATATGTCTATACTTACACTAGGTAGGTATTCTGTTCAACTGGCAATAAAAAGCAATGTGTAGTGCTCTAACCCTTTGGCCTGTTCCTGTAGAAACCCTGCTCCAGCTTCTTGATAGATGTGGCATACCTCGGCTCTGACAGAATTGGCATTCCATGTTTTTGAATGGCGTTAGCTAGCTGAAGAGCAGTATCTTGTCATTGCAACATAGTTTACAAAGGGTTTGTGTATTGCTTTGGGATTTGTGGTTTTTTTGTTGGCTTTTGTTTTTTTTTTTAAATATCCTGTCAAATCATTGTACAAGAAGCCAAGACTCTGCTTTTCAGCTATCGCTAGTGTTTTTGAAAGCCCTCTGTGCGGATTTCAAAGGATCCCTTATACTGAATGCAAAATACAGAAGCCATCTGAAAGAATCACCCACCATCTTAATCACTTGCTGATGATACACCATGTGATTTCCTTCTTTAGACAACTTTTATTCCTATCATTCAGCTGTACTGCTATGTATTACTGATAGCTTTGCAATGCTACTCTATTGCCTCTAATAAGTCTTGCAGACATCTCTTTAAGCATCCTGCAGGTACTAAAAAAAAAATCATTCCACTTAGCTACATGGAAAGGTGGGATTAGGCAATTCCTTTGTTGGGATCACATACATAGCTTGGGTGGAAAAGTCTGGTTTAGATAGTTAGATCAGATTCTTGCATCTGTTAGCCTATCCTTCATTACCTGTGGCAGATTTATAGCAGCTAAGAAACAGCCTAGTGAATTTTAGCAAAACTTTTAATTAACCTGGGACAGATTCATACACCTAGATTTCACCACTGATTAAAAATGTGTAGCAGCAGTTAAGCATTGTGTTTAATGAGCATACAAATGCAAGGTTAAGTAAGAGCATTAGTTTGACTACCATTTTGTAACTCATTACATCAATCTTGTTTTCTTTTAGAGCACAAGGTTTTGTTTCTGCTCATGTCTAAATATATGTAGCCCCAAAAGCATTGTTTCCTGGAGGAATAGGAGAACAATGTAAGCCACTGACCTTTTTTGTGGCTTTCACACCAATTACACTAGTTGTGAGCTTCCACGTGGTTTGTTTTTTTGTTTGTTTTTTTCCTCAGTAGCTCAAGAACTCTAATTCAGCTTTTAGGTACAAGAGGTTGATTAATAAAAAGAGAGGGTTTTCACAGACACTTATGCAATTAGTTTCTGGAACTTTTATGCCAGAAGTTGTTTCATGTGAAAGGAAAAGAGATTTAGTCTGACATTTGCTGTCATGAGGGAAAACTAAGTAATGGGACAGGCTGCTCCAGATATCATTTTTGCAGGAAATCTTGTCCTTTCCTAGTATGTACAGGAACTTAATCACCAGGCCAAGCAGAACAGAAAAAGTCCCTTTTTTGGGCAGGAACAGACAGCTTCTTTCTCTGCAACATGAGCACAGTATAACCAGAATTTAAACTGCTCCCTACAAAAACCAAAAACCCTTCCAGTTTATTTCTCCACCCTCCCAGGTGCATTTTCCTTTGCTAGGAATAACTTCATTCTAAACATCACAATAATAATGCAAATTTACAGAAGAGCTGCTATTTAGAACAGCAAAGATGGGGAATGACTGGACTGACCCAGTCATGTGAGGAAAAGACAGGGAGCTGCCAATACTATCAGAGAACAAAGCATTTCAAAACCAGGATAAATTTGCTAAGGTGAGAAGCCCTAGTGAGAAATCCGGAAAAACTACTGTGACATTCTGTGCATTTTGGACCAGTTCTGCAACTGGTTCATTAATGGACTTAATTATCATTATTAACCAAGGATCCGTCCTTTTGGGTTTTTTTATTTACATGGAAGGATATCAAGGAAAGAGAATTTCAGTTTGGATGGAGGCTGTGAATGCATGATTTGCATACATAGCATTAGAGGCAATGCAAATCAAATCAATTTTCAAGACAAATTTCATTTGTAAGTGACATTTGAAAAGACGTTGATTTTGTTCAGGAGGTGGTTTGTATCAGCAAAAGAAATATTTTAGAAATATGTATCCCATTTAAACATGAGGTTTTCTGGATCTCACCCTTTTACTGAAATAATTCCTACTGCATCATGAGAAGAGTGGTCCACTGCAGCTTGTTCCACTGGTAGAAGCTATTCTACATGTCTGGCATCATCCAGGCATGCTGGGAGCACATTTGTGCTGTTAAGATCCTGAGGACAGTCAGACTGGGTCAAACCTGTATCCTGTTTTTCCAGCAGTGGCAGGTGCTCACCAGGGACACAGATAGTACCTTGCCATGAGGTCTAAAGAAAGTATCTTCCACTGCATTCCATGTGCCCTGAAAATCACGTTACCCTCCCCTACCTTCAGCTCCCCTCAGTTCATTGTGCTACCTTCCCCCTGCCTTTACTTCTCCCAATAGATTTGTTTTCACTGGGAGTTAGCAAGAGTGGTATTGAGAGTTCTTCCTCTCCATAATTGCCTCTTAACACTCTTGCTTAGGGAAAAATTAGAAACATGGCAAATACAGAGTAACCCTTTCTCTAGTATAAATCTTTTCACTAGGCAGTAAAGAGTCAAAGGACTTCTGGAGCTAAAAAACATATCTGTGCTGACACATTATGTTCAACATCTGCAGCTGGTCTTTTTTTCCTTAGCCCTTCTGTACTTCTTACATCTACAACATCCTCTGCTAATGGCTTCTGCCACTTCCCCATGCCCTCCCTGAAAAATGTATTTTTCTTTTTGAAGCCATGCTCCAACAGGAGAGCCTGATGAGCAGCATTCACTGCAGACTCTCCAATCATCCATGACTAAGACTATACCACATCTTTTCTTCAGCTTGAGGGAAAACTGAAGATTCTCAAATTGTACCTCCCTTGAATGAAAACAATCCTGTAGCAGGATATTCTGAAGAGACTCCCTCCCACCTTTTTCAACAACTGTCTCCTCAGAGGAGTAGTGAGACCTGCAGATCTGCCCACAGCTTGTGGGCACACCACACTTCATCTAATGGCATGACATTTGCTGGATTTTCTCACAACTCCTTTCCTATGGATTTCAAACACTTTATATGATTTTTAACCACTCCTGACACTCCCAGAGAAGTCTCCAGAGTAATACCTGAGCAGTAATTACTGGGAACTTACTTTTCTTACATTACATACACTATAGGGATTTCTTGCTCTTATCCCATTTTCTTTCCTATCACAGTAAGTCCTATAGTGAAAACTATCAGTATTTTTATGCCTGATTATAATCCCCAGCCTGTTTACCTTCAAACCACTGTACTCTACTATGGTGTCATTTTGGTGTGCCCTCATAACATAGGAGGAACCATGAAAAGGAAGCTTAGTAGGAGGTCCAGCTTCCACTGCAAGCTAGGTTGCTGCCACTGTGCAGTGTGGGTAAGCCAGACAGACAAGAAAACAAATTCTCTTTCAGGTTGCTTTCAGCTGCTCTGGGTAGTACCATTTCCTTGTCCATATTCCATCAGTAGTGCTGAAGGCAGCTTAAAGTAATTCAATTTACAAAAACAGGGGAGGACCAGTCACGTTGTCAGTCAAATCCACATGTGCAGAGCTGTGCCTCTACGTAGATTTTAGCATCTCATCTTCTAGCATAACAGGCCATGGGACCTAACTGAATTATTTCATATTCATAGAATTGTTAAGGATAGAAAAGGCCTTTAAGATCATCAAGTTGAACTACCAATCCAGCACCACCATTAAACCACATCAGGTACCATATCCACGTTTTTTTAGCAATTCCAGGGATAGTGGCTCCACAGCTTCCCTGAGCAGCCTATTCCAAAGCTTTACAACCCCTTCCATGTAAAATTTTTCCTAATATCAATCCAAGCCTCTCTGTTGCAACTTGAGGCCATTTCCTCTCATCCTGTCATTTGTTACCTGGGAGAAGAGACTGACTCCCAGCTTGCAACAACCTGCTTTCAAGAACTTACAGAAAGTGGTAACATCTCTCCTGAGCCTCTTTTTCTCCAGGCTAAACAACTCCAGCTCCCTCAGCCACTTCTTATCAGCCTCCAGACCCTTCACAGCTTTGTTGCCCATCTATTCAAATTAGAGTTTAGTCTTTCAGACAATCATTCATCCCTGGCTTAAGGATGCCCAACAGATTTCACAAGTGGTTAGTATCAGTATTCAGAATCAGAATTCATGCAGCTTTAGTGTTACTGCTGATATTTCTCATGATTTTTTTTTTTCTAGACACAAGTCCTCTAACTCTAGTTTTGTTTCCTGATAACATTGCTAAGCTCAAGAGGCAAAGTTCCAAGACTTTCACCATAAATCTTACTTTCTAGCCCTTCTGTAACTCTCATTGCTCTTTTCCCATCTCCCAGTTTCTCAGCATCCTTTGGAAGGACATCCTGTATTTTGACATGCTTGAATGGCAGAAACACCCTTGCCAGCATAACAGCTGCTCTGGCCTCACTGAAAAGTCCTTGAAAAACAAGGGTCAAAGCAAAAGCTCTTGGATAACAGCAGCCTGAGCTTGCATTCAGCTTATTGAACTTTCCTCACACCCTGCACACCATCAGCTCTTAGGTCTCCATTACTTTCATCAGTTTGTTCAGAGAGGTTCCCTGGTCAGTGCCTGCTCTCTCAGCTTAGATCAGGGTCATCTAATCCAGTGACCACCCTCTGATGACTGATAACTGATTCCTGTCAAGAAGCCAGAGACCCTGTCAGGCACACAGCCACACCTTCCTAGGATAATCCCTTCACTTCTACCAACTTCCTATTTAGGAGCTGCCAGAGCCAGCGCCTGCTCCTCTCATCTTTGCTGAACTACACGGCCAATAGATCAAGTTTTACCTTTTTCACTGGAACAAGCAGGATTTTTATTTTCTGTGTTTTAAGACTAATTTCCACATCTTAAAATGACATTTTAAGCAATAAGAAGAAATTAATACATATACTCTGGAGTGATATAGCAAAAGAAATAAATTGCATTTTAAAGTTCTCTTGAGGACAACTCTGCAGTCTTCAAAAAGCAGTTAGATTAACCTCAGGAGAACAATCTTCATAAGAGTGCTACTAAAAAATATTAAGTTGCCAATTTTTTTTAATACAAGTCTTACAGTTTAGAAAGACTCCTTCAAAATGTAGCAAAACTTGAATTATATTTACTATATAAATTATACTGAAGCACCTGAATAAGCTTTGGATATTTCTGCATGACATTTCCTTCAGCCTTGAGCATATATGAAGTCCTAAAGTGGTTCACTGCTAGGGAAAAAAACCAGTATGCCAGCCTACAGTATCTGTAAGCCTGCTGTGTGACCTAAACCAGAATGTAGAATTATTGTAAGGGCTACATGATTGGTGATCAGTACATTCAGAAATAACATTTGTTTTATTTAAGAGAATGGATGTCTGAAAGAGCCCTCTATAGAGATTTACCAAGTGTAGCTCTTAGCATACATTATTTAAGACCTTGTGATTGTGTCCAGTTAAAAAGTGCATGCTGGTTTTCATCAGAAAGCCTTATCTACTTTTCTAGTTTTGAATCAGTAATTAGAAAATTAAACCCAAAACAAAACAACAACTGAAAAATAAAAAGTATTGATCAATTTTGAGGATGTTGTATTGTCACAGGTTTCATGAGAACAGGCAGCACTAGGGGAGAAGGACATGTATTAATGACCTCCTAGAGCTTAAAGGCTGCAGCCAGAGCTCCTGCCTCCAAGGCAGCAGCAAACCCCAGCAGAAGTAGAGGCTATGCTTCCAAGTCCTAGTGACTTTAACATGTGTTTCAGGGCGAGGTTCATTACTGCTTCTACTAGTTACTATCCTTTCTCAGATGCCTATATTTCCCACATGACCCAAGAGTTTTGGCTCTTCCACAAGTTTATTTCCTGGAGTCATGAGGTTGTAGGAAACACCTTAGTCACTTAAAGGTAATGATGGAAAGAAACCTATAGATGCAAAACAATACAAACCAAATAAAACTCAGTCCTAGTATGGTAAATAATTTTGAGGACCTGAGAAACTGGCAATTTGTTTGTTGGCTTTCAGAATATAAAGAAATATGCTAAATCATTTTTTTTCTTAAAAAAAAAAAGTAAATAAAAATTTGCAGATTTAGTTATTTTAGCTAATTTATTGCAGTCCTCATCCCTTTATCCAGATTGGAGTAACCTAGGAAGTCATCTAATTATTTCTTTATGAAATATTTCTCTTTAAAACTGCAAATATAACCCAGAAGCTCCAGAGATTTGTTCTCTAGGAGATGAACATAAGCACCTGCCCCACTAGTACATTTATAACATTTGGTTTTCATTTAATCTTACCTAAGTAATATAAGATTTTAAGCAGTCACATTGAGCAATTTGTGGCATGCAACCCCTTTATGAACCCTGGCAAGAAACATTCATAATAACCACTCCAGAGCAGACATTACCAAGTATTACCAACCAGTTTGGCAAGTGGTACTAGCTTCTCTGTAGGTCAATTACTTGCCAGATATTGGTAATGCCTTCCCAAAAGCACTTTAGTGTGGTACATTTCAAGAGTTATTTCTCTTCTACCGGTGAGGTTTTTGTAATTAAATATTTAAATGCGGTCAGAGTTTTAGATTCGGGTATTTTCCTTATAATGCATACATAAATAATTGAAATTATTCGAGTCAGAACAGCTGGAGCCTACAGGTCAACAAGAGGTCTGGAAACTCAGGCTGTAAACCAAAACACAGCTCAGCAGGACGGTGGAAGGATAGCTCAGCACTGCTACACTTCTTTATCAGCAAATTCCTTCAGATGCCTTCTAGGACTAAGGACTAACTCAGGTTTGCACTTTCCTTTACCACTGCCTTATTTACATGTTGCAGTTAAGGCTGATCATGGAAGGCTAATGAAAGTAAAAATGGATTTTTTTTTTAAATGCACACCCACAATAGATATCTTCTTTAAAGCCAGATCTCAGTACAGCTTGTGTGGCTATGACTCATGACAGTCACTGCACTTCAGTGCAGTTGTATTTATATACCCTGTAGTAACAGGGGTCAGCAGAAACTCTACAGTGATAGAGTTGGATTATAGGCAGGGAAGGAACTGTGAGGCTTCCTGGCAATACAAACCATTTAGGACCCAATCAAACACAGCACATCAGATGCTCAGGAACCAAGGCCAAAACTGGCCAGTCATGCAGAGGAGAGCACAGTTCCATGGCCAGTAAAGAGCCAGAAGCAGTGCAGTGAGAGCGCTGAGCTTGAGGATACCTATGTTGTAGCCTCAGCCAGGACTGTGCTTTAGTCAATTAATATTTGGTGCCAAATAAGTAGCTCTGGGAGCAGGGGTGGGAACCCAAACTTCCTTCTCGGTGGGTGTCATATCCAAAAAATTAGTCATGACTTCTCATTTGTATTTCCCTACTACGAGTACCTCTCCCTACCCTTCAAAAGGGGAGGATGGGGGCAAAACAGCCTTTAGAGAGAGTTGTGGCTGTGATTATCCGGGGAATGCCAACCAGTCAGGATGAGAAGGCCCCCACACTGCAGGACTCAGGGCTCAACCCTACACTTAACACACCCTACTGGGTACCTGCAGACTTGATTTTCAGTAGTCTCAGCTACTGACCATGGTGGCAAGTCATGATCTCCTTTTGCAGCANTTATATACCCTGTAGTAACAGGGTTCAGCAGAAACCATGGTGGCAAGTCATGAACTCCTTTTGCAGCACAACCTTTCCTGTCCCTGACACATGCCAGGTCCCATTTCAGGGCTTTAAAATGCACTCCAGTATTTTGTAAGTCTCCTCCTACAATGCATGCCACTTGCCCACAGTGGAAAAAAGGAATAAGATGTGGTTGGAAGCCCTAGGGAACTCTTCCTTCTTACTCCTTCTGTTTGTTATGAAGTCTTCTCAAGCTTTGAGTTGTGCACTGTACATATGCTGCCAACACATGGAGTATTTACTTGTTTTTGCCATCAGAACAGCAATTCTGATAGAAAACTTCATTAAAAAATGCTTCTTTGCCGGTCTAACACATGTTGCTTCCCAGCCAGGAGCATTGCTGAGACTAGTCCTTAATCCCTGGCCAAAAGAAAACAATATGGTGCATAATTATCAAGCTGGAAGTCAAAGATGGACAATCTCCTACTCTTCACCTTTGTGGCCAACACACATACAGGAGGTGGCAATCTGCCTGCCTCACACAGGCAGTAAAGCTCAGTCTGTCACACTAACTCACCATCCAGCCTACCAGGCCAGCAAAGGCTTTTGTGTTCAAGAGGAGGAATGATGTTCCTTTTCCCTTTTAAAGGGATATGAATTAAAGATCAAGGTTAATATCCTCTGTGTTTTATTTCTTCTGTGAAAAAAGAAACGTATTAGGATTCATCAAACTGACTGAAAAAGATCTTATAAAATAATGACCAAAGCCTTCCAATTGCCATAACAGTGAGTGTGGAAAAAATGTGCAGACTGCATCCCTATTTGCTTAGCAGCATGAGGCCAGGTTGCTCACAGGAGAAAGTGGGAGAAGAAAAACAAGTACATTTGTGTTGCTCATGGCATTTTAGGGATTAAAAGTGTACATTTTTTTCAAAAGAAGTCCAGAAAGTTTAGTCAGATATCAAAGGGCTCCCAAAAAAAGTGGAGATTATTGCCTATTTAAATAAAATAGAAGATCAAAGTACTTCCAAATGAAACATTCACAAAAACTGTCAAGATTTAAGAATTATGAGTCTAATTCTGAAAATTGAGATAATTATAAATTATCCATGAATGTGAGTTTATTTTAGAGTAGTTTTTAACTGCAAGTATAACAGGCACTAATTATGGACAGAAGTCTTTAAGAATAAAAGCCAGGCCCATGGAAGACAGTATAAACTTCGGAAATATCTGAATAAACAACTAAAAGAAAAGGAGCAAAAATATTTAGGTACATGAAGAACTAGAGGCATTTGAATCATCACTTTACTTAAAGCTTAACTTTCCATCCAGACTCCCATGGCACAACAGAGGCAGATGTGTCAAGAGTGCCACCAACCTCAAAGCCTCTCCTCTGCTCCACAACTGTATGCGACTGGCTGGCAGACAGCTCATAAGACATTAATAAAAAAGCTTATTATAAAAATAGCTTCTAAACCTCCTTGCAGCTTGCATTTAAGTAGATTTAAGATCTATTTTAAAAGCCTACCAAGTGTAACTCCTACATATGTATTACAAAGGCAGCTGAAAAAAATAAACTGCCTTCTTTCAGCCCAGATATGAGACTTCTACATTTCTGTGGAATTTCGCAGGCACAGAAGTCTAGGAAAGACTAGTCCTGCCCTGAACCATGCAGTCCATATCAATGCTGACTAATCTCCACAGCTTCCTCATCCTAGACTTGAATCAGTAGACAGGAACTTAGATGGGAATTGGGATCTGTGTTCCCAGCTCCCACATTTTTCAGTCTTTCATGTTTGTAGCTTTTCTTAAGATTTCAGGTCTTGCTGTGAAAATATAAGCTTTTTAAAAATTATTTAAGGGAAATTTTTTGCCTTTATTTGCAAGAAAGAGAGGGCAGAACAAGCCAAATGAACATCATTTGGTCTGGAAACAAAAATCAAACAAAAAAAGGGGGAAGTTATGTGTATTTTTAAACTTGCTCATGATTTGTGGCTGACTCAGTTTTCACAAATGCTTCATGTAGCTGTGGAATTGAAATATGAATATCAAAGTACTATCTGAAAAGAAGATGGAGAAACTACTGCTGGTGAGAGTTTTGGTGTTAATTAGATTTCTTGTAAATGTTCCCCTTCCTTCTCTAGGCATTATACTAGTATTTCATCAGAAAAAAAAAAAAACACAGACCCAGTTAGCCCACGACTTCCTGCCCAGTTTAACATCATAAAGTCCACTTAAGTTTTCAAAGGCTTTTTTAGAAATGATATACCTAAAACTTGTTGGACCTGAATGAAGATAGAGAGGGAAAAGCATATCTTGTACCAATAAACAGTGGCATATTAAGTGCCAAGTTACTAAGGATGTTCGTGCTTGGTTTAGTTAAACAGGAGCTCAGTTTCAGGTGCTGGAGGCCCAACCTGTGAAGCTCTTTACCTGATATAACAACACTGAGCTTTGTGGAGTTCCTTCCCACTTGAAATAAAAAGACCCTCCTGAAGAGAAGCAGCAATCACTTTAAAAGGAAAAGCAGTGGGAAAATAAAAAGCTGCACAGAGATCTGGGGAAGTAGTGCAGCAGCCTCCCCAGCTGCATCACCACGGTCCTGTCACTAGCAAATCCAAAATCCTGACCTTGATTTAAATATAAATCAGTTCCTTGTTCAAGTCATTCCTCCTGTACAACTAGACGCCATTATCTCTTGTTTTCAGATCCACAGTGTCCCTGAGAGGCTAAAAGAAGAGCAAAGTCTTCATGTGGTCACAATTTCACTTGACACACCTGAATGACAGGATGCCATCCACAGGGCAGGCTCAGCAAGTGGCCCCATGGGAACCCTATGGGGTTCAACAAAACCAAGTGCAAGGTTCTGCACCTGGGTTGAGGCAACCCCTGCTATTAACACAGGCTGAGGGATGCGCAGATCAAGAGCAGCCTTGGGGAGAAGGACCTGGGGCTGCTGGTGGATGAGAGGCTGGACATGACCCAGCCATGTGCACTAACAGCCCAGAAAGACAAAGGTGTCCTGGGCTGCCTCCAAAGCAGCGTGGCCAGCAGGGCAAGGGAGGAAATTCTGTCCCTCTGCTCCTCTCTGGTAAGACCCCACCTGCAATGCTGCATCCAGCTCTGGGGTCCCCAGCACAGGAAGGACATGGACCTGTTGGAACCAGCCCAGAGGAGGCCAGCAAAATTATCAGAGGGATGAAGCATCTCTGCTATGAGGAAAGGCCAAGAGAATTGGATTTGTTCAGCCTGGAGAAGAAAAGGCTTTGGAGTGACCTAATTTCTGCCTTCCAGTACCTGAAGGAAACCTACCAGAAAGATGGAGAGGGACTTTTTACAAGAGCATGTAGTGACAGGACAGGGAGGGAATGGATTCAAACTAGAAGGTAGGTTTAGATTAGATATTAGGAAGAAATTCTTCCCTGCGAGGGTGGTGAGGCACTGGAACAGAATTTTTCAGAGAAGCTGTGGATACCCTATCCCTGGAAGTGCTTGAGGCCAGGTAGAACAGGGCTTTTAGCAACCTGGTCTAGTGTAAGGTGTCCCTGCCCATGGCAGGGCTATTGGGAGTAGATGATCATTAAGGTTCCTTTCATCCAAGGCCATTCTATGATATTTATAAAGTACAGATCTCCTCATTTATAGCCAGTATTTGAATGATGGGATTGTGGCCTGATCATGTCATAAGTGTTTGCAGGATTATACTACAAATGTTATGTTACAGAGAAAATGCAACCCCACAGTCCACTATTATTATGTTTAGGAAAATAAGGGCAGGGAAAAATTCCTGGTCCTGCTCCTGTTTCTCAGTGATCTACGTGTTCTGTTTCTTATTTTAGTGGAGAAAGAACAATCTATTCATCCTGGGACAGTAGACTGAAGTCAGAACTGTTCTTGGCCATCAGACTTTCTGCATGACCTCAGGCAACTCACTTATTGTCTTTCCATGCCCAAGTGCATTCATAAGGAAAGTGAGATTTTATTTAAAATCCCTTTCTAACAAGGATAGAACCATGCACTCCTAGAAATTACTGAGCATTAGTTAACAGTTCTGAAAAAAACCCCAGAAAATGCTTACTTAAACTCTGTGAGCAGAGCTGCCCCCTTATTGTATGTCAAGTTAAAAAGCATCTTAATACTTGTAACTCTTTTACAAAATTCAGCTTTTACAATGCACCTATGGAAAAAGGAACTAATTATTTTCTCCTTGCAAGAACGGGTTAAATGTTAAATCACTCATGAAAGATTAGAAAATAAGGCTATGTAAGATGAGAAAACAATTCTTATATGCCAGTCCTGCCTGTAGTGAGGTCCCTTGTGGAGTTCCCACATGTTTCCAGGGCATCAGAACAGACCCTTAAAAGGTTTCAGATTCCATTTCAGTGTTCATGTGATGGGGTTTACTACAACCTGAGCAGTGTTTGGTCTTTGAGAAAAGATGATCTAGAGACACTTAGTGTTTTGTAGTCTCTTCAAAAACTGACATCAGTGCAGGAGGCGCTGTTGTCTCCTTCTGACATATGAAGTGGAAATTATTTTGAAGTGGTAAAGTGATTTTTTAGAAGTACTCAAGCATAATTCTTTTAAAATAATTTTTTTGTTTATATCTCCTTTCATTCTATTGTATTGAGAAAACCTTGCATCGAATTATCTTTCACAATAGTTATTCCCAAGTTTGTTCTTAAAGATGACAGGTTTCTTGATTGAATTCCAAAGACAACAGGCTAGCCCAGTGTCCCACTTTAATTGTAGTTCTTTTAAATTAGTACTTCTAGCAGAAGAAGCAACTATGAAATTAATAAATCTAGAAAGTCATGAAATAACTATAGGCTTTCTGAAAAACAGTGTGAATTATTTATCACTTTAGTTAAACTACTTATCATTAGCTCAAGTGGCAAAAAAAAGAAAAGTGAAGACAGCTGGTGTTTTAAAATTTTAAGAAAAATGCATAAGATACAGCAGCATTTGGTCTCTTGGGAAATGAACTTGACTGTAGTGTTCCCTCCCTCAAGAATTCAACTCCTAAAACCCCAAGAACAAGAAAACACATGCCCTTTTGGGAATGTCTAACTCTGCATCCTTTTAGTAAGGCAAACTTTCTATTTCATTTGGGTTAAATTGGGAAGTTAAAAAGCCACACATCACATTTTCACTCTCCTACTTTAAAATGCAGTCTTTAGGTTCAAAGAAGGCACAGCAATCACTCAAAAATCCTCTAAGACCTTTCAGAATAGAATATATCAGAAAGATACTAAATAGATGCTTGATATCCAAAGCAGCTTAGAGCACAAAAAATGGAGGTTATGCAACTCAGCTGATGCTTCTGTAGATTATCGTTGTTCTGAAAATAAAGCCATTTTCCTCCTAATGATCCTGAGGCGAGCAATCATTATTGTAGTTGTTCTTTTTACTCAGTACTGGTCAATAGCTTGGGGGATTTGTTCATCCTAGTGCACAACACCCATCCTGGTGTACTAACTCTTCCCATGATTGGGCATCACATTTTGTTATCCTCTTCAAGCAAGGTTTTATTTCTTGAGAGACACTTGACTTCTGAATAAAACAAAAAAAAGGAGAATTTACACCATTTTACTACATTAAAAAAGAATGATTAAGTTGATAAACTCCTTCCTCCCTGGCTTTGTACCCAAGGAAGACAAAAAAAATCTATTTCTGCAGGAAGTTGCACTTAAAATGCAAAGAAATAAAATTTGACTGAGACATCTCAGAAATATGACATCAAGAAGTTAAAATGTATAAAACCAGCGAAGGGTATTCACTGTCAGCTAAGTACTTCACATTAAGCATTAGAACTTATTACCTTACTGTTTTTAAAACATTTTATTCTGGTCTAGCAATAAACAAGACATTTCTCTTAACAAGCAGCTCCAGTGAAGTTACACAAACCAGCATTTCCACATGCTTAGAAGCAGACCAAAGAAGGACCAGAAGCAAAGAGCTCATTTGGGCAGTTCTGCTCCACATACTACTCATTCAAAACCCATTTCATCTGCCCTGCCACTTGGCTAGGTTTGGTAATTCACAAAGAGCTTGTAGGAGTTTGCCCCTGAAATTGTTATTTGTCTGGTGAGTTTGGTTACATTGATCAGATGTTTCTCAAGTATTAGGGGAAGAGCTAAATGGAGAAGAGATGAACATCTGGAAAAACTATGTACTTCAAAAACCAGCCCAAAGTCAGAAGCAAAGTAAAACATCAGAAGATCTGTTTTTTACATAAATAAGTTACTTTCTCAAAGAAGCTGATAGATGCATTGCACCGAAACATAGAAGTTAAAATGCACACTGTTTACTTAAGTAAAGTCTTGAGGTAAAGCTTAGAAAGCTTCAAAATGCAAGAGTTCTTGACCAAATGGTTGCAGAGATATCCACACCAAGAATTCATCCCTGTCAGCATCCTGATTAGCAGCTGACACCTGCACATAGCCTTGGATAAAACCACATACCAGATAAGTATGTGGTCACATATCTCCAGACTACTAATTCAGCTTCCCTGGTCCAGTGAGCAGCAAGAACCAGGCTGATTAATGCAGAAAGATGAGCCTGGAGCTGAGGACAAACACGGTGAGCAAAGACAGCCTGGTGACAGGGTCCACCAACAGAAGAGACAAGGTAGAAATGATGAACTAGTCCAGCATCCAGGAGAAGCAGAAAACAGGGCTTCCATGTAGGTTGTAGGTCCTAGGTCTGTGCAGAACAGAGGATGAAAGGCAGGACTGCAGACAAACTACCAGCAGTATAGAGACAGCCTCCACCCAGAAGCATCACCCTCAGAGCCTCAGCGGAAAATGATACCTCCCCCTGGGCCTAAATAGAGCTCCTGGGGCAATGGACTGAGGATTTGTGGGAAGTTCATTTGGGGCTCTCCAGGCCCATTTACATTGATCGGTGCCCTCCAGCCCTCACCTACTGTGTGTTGTCTGTGTGTTGCTTCTTCTTGTTAGAATATAGATCTTGTAATTTCTTCTGACTACTAAAGACTCCTAGTCTATCTAATTGTTCTTCCTCTGGAAAAAGTGTGATTGTCTTTCTCACTGATCTCTCAAATTCTATATTCTCCTGAGGTGGAGGAAGGAGAGGAGAACTTCACATAATATTCTGGAGACAGATATTACAATTTTCTACAGAACATAATTATTACCTGGTGTTTGGTTCTCCAAGCTTTATTGGAAATTCAAAACATTTGGATTTTGCTGGTTTATTGACTACTGAGCACCAAGCTTTTATTTTGATAAGGCTATCTATTCAAATCATACCAATATCCTGAATAATAAAGATCTCAGACCCTTTTTTTTTAATGCACAAAATTGGGAGTGTTTTACTTTCCTTTGTATTGAATTTTCTCAGCTTTTCATTGCTGAGCTGGACAGTAGTTTGAGGTCTTTCAGCCTGTCTTCCTAGCTAGTCTTCCTCTGCACTTCCTTGGCTGACTGAAGATCTTTGACTTAATGTGTTTCTGGCTATCCATTTTCATTTTCTGACCATGGGACATTTCTGCCTTACACATCATTCAGACTGGGAGGGACCTCATGGTAAACCTGTCTGGCAGGATGTTTGCCAGAAGTCTCCACCAGCAGCAGACCTTTCTCCTAGCCCCACATCGGGCTCTGTGGGACCTCAAAATGCTGAGGCCAGGCAGCGAGGGGTGCAGTGGGGACAGGAGTGATAAGGCAGAGAGCAGATCAGACTGGAGCACATATAAAGGCTGTAGTATCTTTTCCCCTTCCTGTGCTAATCCACTCTGTATTGTCACTGTTTTGGTGGAAATGATGTGTCTGGCTGGCAGGCAGAGGTGTAGGAAGGAGACATTCTTGAGCTCTGCTATATATAGCACAATCTGAGGAACTGTTGCTATTAATCTCTATCCCAGGAGCAATTTTTCTGCAGCAAAGGAAGAGAGAAGTTTGGGGGCCATGCAATTCCCAGGATGCCATACATACATGCATATATATCATACCTCCTTACTTCTAAACTTTAATTTTAGCTTTAGGTTTTGCCCTGGAGAAAGCCTGTGCCACATCTCTCATTCTCACCCACAAACCCTTCTCTCCTTTTCCCTATTTCTTTCAATCCTTGTTTCCATGGGTCGGTCTCTTTGCTGTGTTATCTACCAGGCATTTACCAGTTTTGGCAGTTCACCCTCTCCTCCAGGTACCAGTGTGAACATGAGGCCTCTCCTCTCAGTTTTCACATCTCTTCTTGCAGCTGAGGAGTTAATCCAGGGATAGGCCCCTTCAAAAGCAGTGAAACACCTACAGCCTCAGCTCCCAGCCATTTCTGTTGTCCCTGCAGCACTCCAGGCTTCTCAGTACTATTTTAGGAGTGATTATCATCCCTCCATGGGTTTCCCAAGTCTTTGAAGGTAGGCACAAGAAAAAGAACAAATCCTTCCATTCCCACACAGCTCTCATTTGCTCTTGGGCTTCTTGGATTGTCATCCTTTTGCCTGGGTCAGCCCGTTTTCCACCTCTGTCCCAGCCAACAGTCTGCTGAATGCTTTCCTTTTCAGCACAGGTTGCAAAATGTCTGCCCTGCTGAGGACATGCAGTCTTCAACTGGAGTGCAGATTGGAGCCCAAATGCTGTAATTTACAATTTGCAGTCAAACACAACACCAAGCAACAGACAAAATATAATGTTACACTCCTTGCTTCCCCTGAACTCATCCCTGTGCAAAAGGGAATAATCCTTCCTTACAAGAAGTCCCACCCAAGCCTCTGACTTTGTTGTCTTTCCTGGCTGCTGGGGTCTTCTCTAGGAAAGCCATTACATAAAAGTATTAACAGCACTGCAGAACTGTAAAGCTGCTCACATTGGTGTGGCCACTAGCAGCTAAGTGCAGGCACACAAAGACCTGCCAGGTATGTGGAGTGTTTTTTTCAGTCATGTCTAGTGCATTAGAAGTTCAAAGGCCAAAATAATGACCCTTTTGTATCTGTTGAGAACAGATACAGAAGAACAGAAGAAAAAAGGGCCATAAGCAGACCTTACAAATGCTTTTTTTTTCATAGTGCTTATGTTCAGACACCAGGGTTTCTTTACTGTCTTAGAAAAGCTGCTTCAGGATTAAGAAATCATACATAATCTCAATCTCCATTATCTTTTATTAATGTATTTTCATTTTTCAAAGTTTCATAACACATACCAGTTAAATTGAAAAAAAATCTTCACATTATCTCTTTATGTCCCTTGAAAGAGCAGTATGCTATACAAAATGGTTGCTTTCAACAGAAAATACTTTAAAATAATTTATTCTTAAAAATGTCTTAGGTATTTAAAATTATGTTTTTCTCTTCTGTAAAGTGCTTGAAGTTTAAACAATGTTTCTCAGGTGAAGAAAGTAGCTACTATTACTGCTGCAGGTTTAGGTGAGTTGCAGGATGGGTAGGTGGAGAGAAGAAGAGAATGAGAAATTTAGGAGAGTCTTCATCATTTACTGCAAACCAGTAAGGTTGTACCATCCCTGTGGAGCTTAATGTCCTATGTGACAGGTGCCTGGGCAGCAGACATTAACACTCAACACTTACCTCTGAACATCCTACCAGGTGCTTGTTTCACTGACAGCTCACACTCATCTGTTGTGCATTTATGAGTAAGCTGCCAGAAACACAACCCTCTGATGCCCCGAGTCACAACAGGTTAAAACATCTTCTCCTCAAAATGAAAGGGGGATGAAGCATTTCCTTTGTCATCTTGTTTTTGATAAGTGCTTTTGTTAAATTGATATTTCATAAAAATTAGTGATGGGCAGAAAATTTGTGCACTTGCAACCTAAGCACCTGCAGGAGCCATCAAATCATGGGGCCATCAAATCACATGCTAAATTAGGGCTACAATCAGTTGAAAAGGTCTCTAATAGGTAGAGATACAAATAAGGGTGGCTCTGGGGCCAGTATTGGGAAATAAAATTGATGGTGCAGAGACTGTCCAAGATGCTGAGTGACTTTACTCCTTCTTCAAACCAAGGCTGCTGTTTCTTTATTATGAATGCAATCCTGCAATGTTCCAGGTCATGTTGAGCATATTCATTATCACCACTGTCCTCTCTCAATTTCTCCCAGGTAGTTATTTTGGGGAATGAAGGAGATGGCGCTTCAGGAAAAAGGGCGCATTAACGTCTGTGGGATGGAAAATGTCATGAAAACTGTCCATCAGGGGTGTCAAAATAAAGTTGTGGATAACCTTGGATCCAAAATTAAACTTTGCCACTTGTAACACGTAGCAAAATAAAATAAAAGTAGTATTTTTAATGCTTTCCAATTAAACGTGTAGATCTAGAGCTGACTTTATGCAGAAATCCAAAAATAACCTGCATAAGATTGTTCTAAAAATATCTAGCTTCTCAAGCTGGTGAAAGATATCCAATGACTAGTAAATATTTGCCTAATGCTTAGAAAAAAACCCATGTAATTCTTCTGAACTTCTCAAGATTGAAGTGACACTGCCCCTGAAAGTGTTAAAACATAAACATGCCTCATGATTTAAATGTCAAATGAACAGATGAGACATTTCTGGATACTTTGTGGGCCAGTAAGTTCTTTTGGCCCAACCAATTCATCTTGAATGCAGCCACATTAATTGCAGCACAAACACTTGGATGTTTACCCTTTGCTTTTCAAGATCAAGGCAATATGTAGCACAAAACTTTATGGATCAGTCACAGAAGTGAATTTATGCTTATCAGGTAAACCCGCTTCTCTTCAGACTTTGAGGGAAACGGTGAAGACTGGTTTTCCACTCTCTGCCGGGCTGTCTGTTTTAACTAAAGACAGAAACATCTTAGCTTGGGGATAAAGTAGTACTATATTTAATTCAGAAAAAAAAGATGGACTTGCAATTTTCAGTCTGGATGGCAGACATTTGTCTTCAATTTTTACCTCCAAACTAAAGCTTGCTACAAAATTCCAAGCAAATGGAATTCCAAGAAAATCACCTAGGCCCTGCCTTCATGTCCTACCCCACTAATTCATAAATACACCTGCATTTTCCTGTTTGAAGGTGTCACTGCAATCCTCTCTGTAGGGTGTTTTTTGTGCTTATTGGACTCTACCTAAAATGCTTTCTAAAAAACACAAAGGTTTATAAGTTCTCTGACAAAAGGCCAGAACATAGTAAATTATTGTTTTCAATTGAAGTCCAATGTATAAACATTTTATTTGTAACCATGAGCATGTGCAGCTACATTCCTCAACCTTTTAAACTACGTTATTAATCTAGGCGTGCAATGCCATGGCAACTGGCTGTGAGAATAACTGCGTTCACCAGTAAAACAAAAATGTGTGTGCACATGCATGAATATTTGCATTTAATACTGGAGACCGTGTCACCACTAATGGCATATGGGAATAAGATAATTAGGTTCTTATTATTTATTAAAAATAATACAGAGTTATACAATACGTATGAAATCAGTAAATTCCAAAGCGTAGGGTGTTAGTCATTTCCTCCAATAAAAGACCCTGTAAAAGTCTCACATTCCCTCTTCAGCAGCACAACAGCTTTCTGGGTAGGAGCAAAATGCCTCGCACAGTGTTTTGCCCGGTGACTGCGGTGGTCCAGTGTGTCTCGGGACCCCTGTCCCACATTGCCTGGCCAGCCCTGACACCGGCCGCAGTGTAGGTACGGTTCGGTATCCTGAGATACTCCCCCGATCCTGAGGGTCATTGCCTCACCGACAGCGTGAGCAACGGAGAGGAATAAAGAAAGGACTCTTGTGGGGAACTTCTGCTGGAGTTTATTGAGGCCCACGTGGGACCATGTGTCCAACAGAAAGTCTGCCCACGAGAGCGCAGATCTTCCTCGTGAAACACATTAAGTGTGGGGGTGGAAAAAGGGGACAGGGTACAGTGGGGAACCAATCAGGGGTATGGAGGAGGTGACCCTGTACATAAATGACAATCAATAGAACAAATCAATAATGCAAGGGAGGGAACTCCTTGGATCCTGGCCAATCATTCAACACCCTCACTGGAATTTTATAGACACAGGGAGAGGCCCCGAACTCACTGACAGGACTCAGGGGTTCCTGAACTGATGATTGACACATAACTATAACTCGGGGGAAACCATGATGGGCTAAACATGGGCTGCATGAAACAAACCATTACAACTTACAGAAAACAGTATAAAACAAGGAATAAATACATACAGAAAACTGATAAAACCAAAAAACACACCACTACAGGTGACCAATGCCCTATGAAGGGGACTTCCATCAGTTCACATGGAGTTGCTGTATATTTGTAATTGCCTTCATGCTGAGGCAGAGGTTACCAGGAAAACAGCCAGAGAGAAAGGTGTGAAGGAAGTGTCTGTACTGTTCTCCAGAGTCTGGAAGTTGGTTTCTATATAAATATAATCAGTGGGAACATTGCCATTTTTCTGTGAAAAGCAGAGGGAATTCTCCTGCCTTCTCAACCATAAAGCTGGAGTGAGCTTTGAGTTTTTCAGCCATCAGCAGTGCATGGAGGCACATGTACTTGCAAAATATCTGTGTGCTTTAGAGCTACCACCTGCAATTTCCTAGCCTGTGTCCTCAGCCCTCACTCTGCTGAGAAAGTTGTGGCCCCCACAGAGCCTGAGTGGTAGGGGTGAAGACAAGATCATTCAGCACTGTCCTCTGAATGCCAAGGATTTTCATATTGCATATAAATTTTTTAGCAAAATGCCAGGTTAATTTCCATCTTTCTGTCCTGGAAATGATCAGAATATCCATTAAAAGCATATTTTGGAGCATTTTACCACTGGAAACAAGAAGTGTTCAATTCCTCCTGGACTGGTCAGACACCAAATTTTTTTAACTCATGACATCATAAGCTCCATTTAAAATGTCAGCCTTGAAGACCAAACTTTATATTTTGTTATCTTGTTTAAAGCTCATTAAATCAAAATTTCAATTTTTTAGATTTAGGTACTGGAAATAAAGGATTTTGAAAATGTTTTTTCCCTTCTGCCTCTCCTTTCGTTGTTCATATCATGCAAAAGGCAGGAAAAATGCATGGGTGAGGGAAAGAGTCTGAGATGAGGAATGGGGAAGATTCTGCACATCCATTTCTTGCATAGGAATGAAAAGCAAAGAATTTCTTTCATTTGAGATTACTATTAAATACATACAAGTGCTTTGACTACTTAATTTCTGTGTGAGGAACAACTGGAACTGGGAGGGGAAAAAAGGCTTAACAAAAGCTGATGAAGAATGGTTTCTGTCTGAGAGAAAAGCTCTGAGATAAAACCATTTTTCTGTCTGTTGCTACCGAGGCTGTTAAGACCATGAGCTGCAGGTGCCAGGCTGCATCCTTATGACCTGAACAAACAGCATGCCCTGGCAGAGGTCATTGGAGCTGTGGAGGGAGGTTGGGATAGCTGGGTGCTCCCCTGAGGCAACTCCAGATGCCAGTCTGAGGCCCTGGGGGCTTTAGTGTCTACTACTAAACCCTGCTGGTTTTTACCAGACAGTGACTCACAGACTAAAGGAGGGCAGGAGTCTGGCTTTATGCTTTGGAGTTGCACACCCTGGCCAAGTGGTTTCCTTAACTGTGCCTGTATGGGCTTGACACTCAGCAGACACATGTTGTACCATATAAGCCTTTGAGTTACATCCTACTCATTTTCTGAGACTGCACTCTGACACATCTCAACATCCATGTGTTTAACCACTGGCACTGCATTGGTGCATGAACATGAGTTCTCATTATCAGGGAAGTTGCCCATGCAGAATTCATGAACAGAAAATTGATGTTCAGACTATGATGGATAAGAGCACATTTTACATGAAAACCATTGCAGGGACAGAACTGGTGAGAAAGCAACAGAAAGGCCATACACACTTCTCCAAACTGGCTGCTGTCACATGCTCTGTATTTATAGCAGGTTATTTTGGCATTCATTTTGCAAGATGCACAGGGCTTGAAGGGTTGGGCTGTGCATGAATACACATCCACATACAGGGATGCAATGAATATACCAAGCAAGGTATCTTTGTTCTGAGTGCATTTGCAAAACCATGCTTCATTTCACTAGTTTTACAGTATAACAAATGAGAGCTGACAGCAGTTCTCAGCAGCCCACCTTCCAACCAGAAATGAGGCAATAATGTATTTCAGGTGCTTTAAAAGGAAAACATTGCCTCTTATTAGTGACTGTACACTCAAAGATGACTGCCACTTTGAGTCACCAGAAAGAAAGGAATTATGAGACATTTGCAGGTGGTGGGGTTTTTTTCCTGAAATGAGACTTGTCAAGGTATTAAGCAGTACACCTGGTAGCAGCTGATTTCTGGACTTGGTCCTAAAAAAGATACTAATTTTAGAGCATTTTTTTCATGGTTTTAACTAAGAATTGCTGTGAA
The DNA here is from genome assembly GCA_013399915.1 of Illadopsis cleaveri. Taxonomy (NCBI): domain Eukaryota; kingdom Metazoa; phylum Chordata; class Aves; order Passeriformes; family Timaliidae; genus Illadopsis; species Illadopsis cleaveri. The sequence continues at coordinate 31,479 of VXBB01003074.1, read as the reverse complement.
ACCAGGTGTCCAGAAATACCAGCTGGGAGAGAAGAAGGAGGAAGAAATTGTAAAAGCATCAGGTCCAGTTTAAGCCAATAGCATCAGGCTTTAAAACAATGATGCAAGTTAGAATGAAGGCAGATGCAAACTTGTAAAATATCAGAACTGATGCTGCATTTTTCTAAATGGAATTCATTGCAGATTCAGAGAAATGTAGAAAGTTCAACTTTGTAAATATGCCACTGGCCTGGGACTTGGGCTAAGACAGTTCTTGGCCTGTAGATTGTCTGTGTGTACTTGGAGAAGCCAGATGTGAGCTCGCTCTCTTTCTCAAAACCACAGCTGTACAACAAGGATGCCTCTTCCCTGTTTCACTTCTTAGGGAAGAGGACAGGGGTTTTTGCACACACTGGAACTAAAGTCCCAGAGAGAAGAGAACAACTGTAAGGTCTGAGCTTACACATCTGGGGTTGGGGAAAAGGAACTTGACACTACATTGGATATGAGTGACATGGCTTCCAGGAAAAGGGAGAGGCTTGCCAGAGCTGTATTTAAACAGGTGGCTTAAAAACACCATCTGTGATTTCAACTGCCAGTAAAAAGGTGGGGTTTGAAGAAGGGAGTCACACAGTTATTAGCCCAAGGGGCATAGTTGTGGGAGGAGCAAAAAGCAGACAAACTTCTGAACACCAAAGTCCATGGCATATGCCACCTCATCAGAGTTCTCAGAGCTGTTAATATTGTGCAGATTTATGGCCACACACAGACTGCAGCTTTATAGCCACAACAGAAAACCTAGGACAGCTGGTCAGGATTGTTGGTTTGCATGACCAAGGATCTGGTAATTTCTTTAAAAGGACCTTTCTTTAATGGCCCAAATTGGTGGGAATTGTTAGCTTTGCATACAAAGGCATTGCCTTCTGTAACAGGGAATGTTGCACTGGGGGATGAGGATGGGGGAGGAGAGGCTCTATTGAAGCAAATAATGACTTTGAAATGAGTTTAGTAGCTGTGCACAAAACTGATCTAGTAAAATGCATCATCTTTAATTAGATTATTAGACTCTTGTGTGGGTATTCAATGAAAGCCTCCATCATTGTAATTACTAAGGGTGGAGTGGATGAACCAGGTGACAAGAATATTTCAGGCAGGAGAAAAGATGAATTCCCCAGTTGGGGCTAGGAAGAGGGGTTTAAACACAGCTGTGTTTTGAAAAAAAGTTCTAATACATTGAAAGGTATGATGGGGCAATTGCCTGCTCCTCATGCAAGGCTTCTTATAAAATGAAAGGAGGAGAGAATGAAATCACAAAAGACACTAAACACCATTAAGGATTGTGCTGCAAACATTGGAAGTGTTATTAACCTGCTCACCAAATGTGTGGGCACCCTTTTCGTACAAGTGGCTAAGTAAAGGGTACAAAGTAATTTAATTAAAACCTGAAACTGGGCTTTTTATTTTCTTGAAAGTCATGAGCACTCACAGCACCTCAGTCTCAGTTTAAATAGTTAAATTGCCTCAGGAAATAAAAAGATTTTAAAAAGTCTCAGACAGAATAGCTTTGAAATTTCAAGCTGCCTCTATAAAATAAGAACAAAGCAGACATATAACATCCCAGTTTTTCATATTTTAATTCATTTTTTCAGTTCATCTGGCATAATGTTCATCTCTGCTTTGTACAATCCCCTAAAGTCTTGAACTGTGTGACACGGAAATTTGTTTCTCCGAGCCTGTTCTTTTTTAAAAAGCTTCTAGCACTGCCCAGTAAAGTTGACTGACACTTTGCATTACAGGACACAGTTGCTTTTAGCTTAGCCAAGTGTTGTCCGTTGGACCAATACCACCTCTGCTGAATGTTTGACTCAGGCTGATTGTATTTAATTAAAAAAGAAAAAAATCAGTGAATATGGTTCAACTGTCTCAAAATGAAATTCTAGAAAAAATACTGGTTTGGACACTAGGGGAATCTTTATCTTTCTGTTTGAAATGCTAAGGTGACTTGCTATTTTGAAAGAGAAAATTGAAGTTTTTCAGAGATGGCTTCCCAGTCAGGCAAAGAAGAGAACTTGGCCAGGTTTCAGACAAAGAGAAAATAATATTTCAGAAATTCAGATTGCTAAATATTACACCCCTGATTAAGCATGCAGTGCCCCAGCACACTGCCTGAGTATCACCCTAGAGTATTTACCAGGGCAAGACAGGTCTTTTTCAAAAGCCCACATCAGTGAGGTGGCCAGTGGAGGAGCAGAGCCTGGGCATGCTGCCTCCCTCAGGAGCTGAGAGGAGGGAGCCATCTGCTCCAAATGCAGATGACAAGCCAACTCAGGTGGGAAGGGGAGGAGTGCACTAAAATAAGGAGTTAAGTGAAGGCTAGGAAAGAGAAACCACTGTTGGAAGCAGCAGGGAAAACTGGGCTGTGCAGGGTTACACAGGCTTAGTTCAGAAGCACAGCCGAGCTGTGTGGCTGCAGTGGTTTGGTGGAGGGAGGGGAGGGAGGCTGGACTGGAAAATGCACTGAAACCTCAGTGGAAATGGGAATGAGAGGTTAGGACTCAGAAAGCCATGGGGTTTCCGCTGCTCATAATTTAACTGAGTTTGGATGGCTTTTCAGGGATAGTGAAGGATGTGCCAGGATGTGCCACTTCCTGGCAAATCTCACTTCCCTGCTCCAGAAGTCAGGATTGCTGCAACTGGCTGAAATGCCTGCAGCATCCTTACAGAGTTTAGTTTGGGTCTGGTTTTACTACAGCATTGGCAGTTTATTGTGACCCTAAAACATAATGCCTTGATAGCACATTAAGACTCTGCAGCTATGTTCCTCCGTTTTCAAGGTCTACTATGTTCATATGGTAAATTATTAGAGAAAAGGGCTTTCTTACGTTACATATTGAGAGCTGAATATGAAAAGGCCCATGTCTTGATTTTTAGGTGCTACAGTAATAAAAACTTTTAATAATACCTCCATTTTTCTTGCCATACTGCGAATTTTATAGTAAAGGAGTGGCAACAGAGCCACAATGCCAGCCCCTGCTGAACACTGATCATGGTAAAGATTTATTCTATCTGGAGTTGTAGCTCACGTCTTTCCATCTTTTAGCACCACTTTCAGGCATGATATTCCCAGTATGACCACACAGAGATTCCATATGCCATGTGTATTTCAGCTTGCTGTGCCTTTTTAAGAAGATTTCCCCCTAGACTTTCCCCCACAGCACAATGAACCACAAAACTTGCATTGAAGAAGTCAGTGGACCACTTTTCCCACCCCATATAAATTGTTCTTTAATTACACTTCTCACTCCACAAACTCTTTTTGTATGTTACTTCTAAAACAGACAAGTGATTTATCCATATTTGATGGCATGTCTACTGAATGCTCTTGATCTGATGGTGGAGAAATATGATTATCATTGAAACTACTTCTGCAACCTCCATAATTTCAGCCACAGTACAAGATTTTGCTGAAGTCTGGTGAAATGATCTGTTGCAATGACAAGTCCAGCCCATGAAAACCATTGTCATCTGGGAGAATTAGAAGCCTTTCATGTCACATTTATATGTAAGTTTAACTTCAGCTAATCCACCTACATAGCAAGCCCATCATTTTTCCAGTGCAAGAGAATTCCCCTTCAAGTTATGATGATTCCTGAAAAAAAAGAGCCAGACTACTCATGTTTAAAAACCAGAATGTGTGGTCATGCACACAGTCTGCAGTCATATGGCTGACATATGACTTCTGCCAGGAGAGCAGTGTGTCTAACTGCAGCTTGGTTTCAACTGTGTTTGATTTCTTCATTACTAAAAGTTCTGATACTTTCATGGGAAAAAAAGACAAAATTGTTATGCCATCTTTGGGCCCCACATCATCACTCTAGAAACTCTGAGATCACCTAACTTGTAACCTATTTTGTCCTAAGTCCATTTGTGATATGATTTTTTTTACCCTATTTTGTACTCAGTTTGAGAAATTTTACATAATATGACCTTGCTGTCACTGTTTGTTCCCTTCAGAGCATTTGAGGTTTTAATAAAGATATACTTCAACAAAATGCATCAGATAGAAGCTTGAGGGTACAAATGCTTTAAGGACAGACCAGATTTAAACAAAACTCGCACACTCCATGACTAGCATAGAAGAAAAATGAATATCAAATTCTCAGATAACAGCTCAGCAGCACAATTCCCAGATATCTTTGGGCAATTTCTCATCTTGGAGAAGATGCTGCTCCCCAGCCAAACATTTCCAGGAACCTTAAATAAAAGATGCCTCTGATTTATTTTTCTACAAGGGCTCATGTAGAATAAATCCTATTATGCTCTAATCTGCACAAAGAAGCAGGTGGGCTGAGAGTTTCATCCCTGTAGTTCTCGGCACCATGTGTTACAATGCTCTGCCAGATTTAACACCTTCCACATCCCTGTCAGACAAAGATTATCTTCTAGGTGACAGTCAACAGCCAGCAGGCATTCAGGTTGTGCTGACAGTACCCATTCCTCATTATCAGCCTCTGAACTGCTGGCCCAGGGGAACATGTTTTTCCAAGGCAANAGAGTACATGAAAAAGTATCAGCATCAGGTTAAAGCTGAAAAAAACAAAATTAGTGACATGCTAGGGAGACAGTGCAAAGTGTGTCTGTCCTTCCCTCCCAGGGAAGTGAGTGCAGGACACAGGACGGGCAACACAGAGGCTACAGGTGTCCCATGGCTCCTGATGGGACGCAGGGAATAAGATGACATTACTGGAATAGGAGGAGAGGAAAGAGAACCTGAAGGCAGTAAACTCCGTGGATAAGAGAAATTGCTTGTTTTTTCAATACAAACCAATGAAATCTATCTCTTTGACTTCCCAAGCAAGTGTGAAGTCTACCTGGCCTTCAATGAGGTGTTCTTGTACAGGGATGTGTGGCTTACAGAGGCATAGTGTGTTAGTAATCTCTCTGAGGATCAGAAATGCTTGCCCTCGGTTTGGTGCTAGCCTCTCATTAGTAACATTGTGATAAAAGAACCAGTAGTTTGCCTAAATCCTTCATAAATATCTCAAACTAATCTGAAGTAAGAAAATTCAATCTTTTCAAATCCTCCCAATGCAATTCATAATCAAGAACTCAAGTCCTGAGGAGGAATGCTATACAAAATAACCAAAGTCATTTAATCAGATTATCCTGATGCCTCCTTTATGAACACTTGTCTTTCAATAGCTTTGCTAATTTTTTCCTGACTTATCTCCTTTGTAGACAAGATATTTTTCAGCAATAAAAGTAAAGGATTCGTGATTGACTGGTGCCCAAATTTATTTTTCCCTTTCACTTATTTTTGAAAACAGTGCGTCAATATGCTAAGGCAAATTAAAAAAGTAACTCCCTCCCCTATTAAAGACCATAACTTTGAATCTTCTTAGGTAATTTCTGAAGTAAGATAATGATGAACTCCGGTCAACAGCTTGGAGAGATGACACAGGCTCCCTAGCCAGGGCACAAGGCTTTGCTTTAGTTGGGTTTACTCTCTAAGAAAAGGTCTTCTGGATGATCACTCTCAAACCCGTGAAAAATTCTCAACTGCACTTTATTTTTGCCTGGCAAGTGCCTGGGCAAGTCATACCATCACAACATATATAGTCTCTGGTGAAATATACACTTCACATTACAAAGATTTTGTTAGAGTTTTCTTAAAATGTTGAGAGGTTTTGGTTACAAATATGTACAATCAAATCAAAATGACTGTTTGCCAGACCCTTAAGTGAGAGGTCTTTTATTCCTGTGTTACAGTCATCTGGTATAAGGTTTTCAAGGGGCATATTATTAACAACTGCTACACAAAACACAAATTTTGTGGTACTGCACTGTTACACAATCGTACATTTAAGTTGGTGGTACATACTGTATTTTCGTTACACATAGCTAACTGAGCTATTTGGAATAACCTTCTGCCTCACAAAGTTCCTTGTTGTAGGATAACGTGCTAGCAAGGGTAAAAACCACAGGAGATGTTTGCTTTAGCCTCTCTTACTGTCAGTGCTCTCTGCCTTTCATCACAGTCAAAAGATTCTCATTTTTTAATCTATATGGGATTAACCAGAGCATAAGTTGTTCCTACAAAAGTATGGGAGTTTAATCCCACTGATCACTTTCCTCCTTGGTGCACATTGTTCCATTCAATCCTTTAGAAAAACACTTATGATTCCCAAAACAAATGTACACAGTTCACATAATTGCACAATCTGCTTAAAATAAAGATAAAAATATCCAATTATACTTGTTGCACCCTCCTTATCCTTTGCTCCACAGGGGACCAAAGGCAAAAGATAATCATTAGGAGGAAACTTTTCTCTACTTTAGAGCAAAATCAAAGAAAGCTACTTTCTTTTTATAAGTTTTAGATCTTCTCTTTAAATGTCCATAATTCTGCCAGTGGCATTAGCCCAGTAAGGTCATCAACCAACTATCTTAAATCACCAATGATTTTTTAAATTTTTATCTCTATTGGCTGACCTTGATTTTCCTGGAGTCTTACTCAAATATGTATGCTACCATACAATAATTTAGGAAAAGAAGCACCTCTTCTGCAAAGACCATCCAGTTCCTGAAATACTTCACATAAAACTTAGTTCATATTGCATTCTAATTAGTCCATGAGTTGTGGCACAGCACTGAAGGGCGTAAATCAGTTTTCCATGCCTGTAATTCTTTAGGTCTTACCCACGTACAACTTTCTGGTACAAATCTCTGACCCACCCTCTGTCTACTCACAGTGCAGACCTACAATTCTAGTAACTCTGGGACCCATCAGTATAAAACAGTGCCCAGGTTTTGTACCATTATACAAGTCAATAAGGACACTGGAAAGCTTCTTGAATTTTTTCCAGCGGGATGCATGACCCTCTGCAGTGAACTTCAACAGCCTGAGACAATAGGCTTAAAAATCAGGGAATTACCTTCAGCCAAATCTTTTAAAACTACTCCATGGGGCACAGATTCATCAGTATTTACTTATACCTACTCCAGCCATGATCAGGTAACATGATAATACAGAATATTAATGACAGTGAGGCTTCAGCTGCAGATGGAAATTTATAGAGATGAGCAGTGCAAACACACATTGGCAATTACACTTCTGGATTAGAATAAGATTTTAAAACTTTCATTTGATTATTTGTGGAGATAATTTTCAAATTTGACTATTTATGGAGATTCTGTGTTTAAATGGGAGAGTATTTAAATATTGTATTTAAACTGGAAATGTATAAGTCACACTGTATTGTGATGAAGTCAGCTGCAGAAGGTGATTAAAAGGAAGCAGCAATGTTGGAACTGTAAGCTTAGATCTCTTTGCTTAAAAAATCAGTGGAACCAAGGTTTCCTCCTGCTAGGCGCAGAAGTCTTTCTCTCAGCTGGCAAGTTTCAGGCACACTTTCTGTGAACAGGCCATGAATCCTATGGTGGAGACAGATATACCCAAGTGGTGAACTCGGTAAACAATGACATCTTTCATGGCTTTAATGTCTGTAAATAACAGGAATGTTGCCAGAAGTATCAGCAGCCCTGCAGCCACACCTCACCCAAAAGATGCAAAATGTCCCTATTGGGAGTCATGTGTACAAATTTTATGCTGGTTTGCCTAGATGGCCAACTTCTGGTATCCAAGGAAATGTCCCATCTCCATCCCAAAGGGGTTTGTGGGGAAAAGCATTACTTCTGTATCAGAAAAGGAATGGCAGAAACGAGGGGAACTGCTACAGCTGTGCTGGGCACAGGCCAGGACCAGGAAACTTGGCTGGTGTTAGTGTCATCCTGAAAATGCACACATCAGAGCAGCTTCTTTTGGCTCCCGCTGTTTGGGTCATACAGCCAAGGAGAGCTCTGTCCCGGCAGATGGGTTGGGCAGCAGAGAAGCAGGGGACCGTCTTCCCACCCTAGGCCAACACAGCGCCCTCCTCCAGAGCTGAGCAGAAATCTACATAGCCACAAGTGCTTGTGGCATAAGTTTAGCTAAGTTACATAATTCTTCCTCCTTCCCTTCCTCTCCCCTTTCTTCCCCAAATGCTCTAACATCGGGAATTAGAGCAGTTCCAGTGGGAAGTGGAAGGCTCAAATACTATTACTTTGGTACCACAAACTCATAAAAGAATAGCAGCCCAGGGTAATTAAAGAGTGACAAGATTAAGTAAACTCTCTAAAACACTATTTAAAAACCTATATAGACTAGCCTAGTACTCAGGCAGTTTAGACTTCTCTTTTCTCTGGCACAGCCCTGCTATATAAGCAAACTACATTCTAGTTTCATATTCGAGTATGGAGATGCTAAGTTAAAGACTTTTTTTCAGAAGCACTGATTTACTAGTCTCTACACTCTTCTGGTGCTCTCGTCTCATGCAGCAAGATTTGTGTTGCATTTTCTTTAATTATCACTTTGTTACTAGGGTTTCCGAATGAAAAGTAAAGATAGAAATTCACAAAGAGCAGATTCACATTAATGTACTTTATAGAAAAAATAAAAATATCTTTATTGACAAGATTTTCTCCTGTAGCTTCTGACAAGTGTAACTACCTAAAGTATCTAATAAAGTATATAATATAAAATATAAACAAAGAATATGAAGTATGTCATAAACTGTAAAGAATATGAGGCATATAATATACTGTGAGCCTGAAATATTTTAACTTCTTTCCCTCATCTCACACAAAAAAGGTTACAACAAGGCGATATAACCTAGCTGGCTTTCTCTTCCAGTCTGTACCAGTAGAAGTCTGGAAAGTAAAGCCTGTTTTCTATTGTCCCCTCAGCATTTAGCCACTGAATGGACAAAAACCTCTGCTGTTGTGAGGCTCTTCAAAAGCACAGAGCTCATGTGCATCTCCCAAGATGCAGATGGATAGGTTGATTCTTCTGTTCTTACTTCACATATAAATTTGCCATGACCACACCACATCAAACACAGCAAAACAGATGATCAGAGAGCCTCTGGTTCAAACCAGGCCAGTCTGCTTAGGGCCAGGAGTACAACTGTGACACCCTAGATGCCCTGAGCACTACAGGACTCCCAGTACAAACTATTTTCACAATTTTTCCAAAGAACTCTGTCAATTAGAGCTGAAAAATCCCATCTCTACTGTTTGCTGTGCCTGGCACATGATGCCTGGCCAGCACTGTGTGCAACGCAGCATTTCATTAACACATCCAAAAATGCAGTTTGGATTACAGCTTGTGGAGCAATAGTTTTAACCTTAATGCCTGACCCTTTTCTTTAGCCACAACAAAATGAACAGAGCTGCCTTAGAAAGAGAGCAGAAAATATATTTGTAAGCATAGTAATCAGCTTGTCCCCCACTTCTCCCCCCACTTCTGCAAACACAGCCTGACTGTGAAGTCTGTCGTGAAATCTGTATGTGCTGCATTCTGGGAAGAGAGTGATGGGAGAACATCCTTTTCATTTCCTAAATTAAAAACAGTGATTGAATTAGCCCCCCTCGGCACCACCGCTGCCCCGCATAGCGTGTGACCGAGCTGGATGCATCTAAACAATAGGCCCATACAGATGATGCACAATAATTCTCTGGATGAGTTGGGATCTGTCTTCTCAGCACCTGCTGCAGCTGAAGCGCCCATCTGTGCTCCCCAGGGAGCTACGACATGTCAGTACTTAATGTGCTTGGTGTCACTGCTTCCTGAGCTCTTGTTTTATACGAATGAGGCAGAATTTGGAGAGGAGAAGGTTGGAGGGGGTGGGAGGGGGGGCAGGGGGAAGTGCTCACAAAAGCTCACGCACACAAAGAATGTGAGTTTTAATTAAAAAGCAGACTGGGGGGACACCCACACTGTGGGCAAACACTTAGTGCAATGCAGAAGTAATTAGGTGCACAAATCTCAGTTGTGAACAGACTCTTCAACACCTATTATCCTCAGTGCTGCACAAAAAAAAAGCAGATTCCTATGTGAAAGGGCCTGGAAAGCTTAATTTTCACTTCTTTTTATTCAGGTGGATCAATGAAATGGAGAAAAATAACTGGGAAGATACAACCTTGGGCAGCCAGGATCTGAGTCCCTCTTCACCCTCTTTGCTTCACTCTCTCTCTATTTACCGCAGCATCCTTCTTGCCAAATACATTTATTTGCTTCTCCCAAGCTATGAGCTTATTTTGTCCTGGGTCTGTCACCTGCTTTGCTCTGTTTCCTCCCACTACCTCACCTTGTTACTCCAAGCTTCATCACTCTTATTCATTACTGCAGTGTATCCACAGGCTTTTCTGAGAGGTAAGAGGACAAAGCCCACATCGTTTTTCATTTCTCTCTATAGTCACAAAGCCACGTTTTTATTTCCTTTCTCACTGTATTGAGCTTACTTGCATACCTAGTCCATATGAGAAGTGATTACTCTGCACTGGATATGCCAAATGACAGAAACTTGGAAGATTCTCTTTGGCACCAATTACTTCCTGTCACTGCTTAAAAAGCCCAACTTTCCTAATATTTCCATTTCAGGGACTCTCAACTATTTCGTAAAAAAGCACCTGGGAGGGTCATTTTATTTACACTAAAGTTTGAAATTGAGGGTAGCTATGAATATAACGTATACACATTTTAGCACTGAAAAATGGTACAGTGTAAATTAAGTTATCAATTATCACATGTCACATTCTTCCCCCTTAGTCACTGGGTAAGCCAAACCCCCTAACTAGGACCTTTCATATACTCTGACTGTTCTGCCAGAACAAATCAGAAGCAAGACCCCTGAAGACATGAGATAATACCAACTTCCATGAGCTAGATCATGTGGCATCCTGGATTCACATGACTAAATTCTGTATCTCCCCCATATTTTAATTTTTTTTTTTTTTTTACTAAAAAGTATATAAAATCTCCAAGATTTTTTTCTTTACTTTAGCTGATGGGAGCCAAATGCCTGCATCTGTGGGTAGGCATGAAACTGAGTGTCCTGCTTTCTGTCTTCACCTTGCACTTCAGAAATAAAAAATTCTGACAGCCTACCCAGGTAGGTAGTTTGCTGCTCCACCAGCCTCTAAAATACAAAGGAATTGCTTCTTTCATGTCAGTAAGACCTGACAAAGTTCCTGTTGGACCAAACTTCAGGCACACAGGTTTGGAAATAGCAGGGGGGGTCCCAAAAGGTCACTGAAATTGTCACTGGAAGAGTCAGGAAAAAAGCTGAACAGCTTGGTCTTCCAGGTCTGCCCTTGCAGACCAATAGTTCAGTGGGAACAAGTGACAAAAACCTCCCATTTGCATTGTTCTGCTCTTTGCTTTTAAGTCCATTTTGTAAGCAAATTCTCTTTCCAAGGCTAAGAGTGTGGATCCCATAAAAGAGGTAAGGTAGCACCTACGTAAGAACTGGCTGTGAAAAATGTTCCCCAAACTACAGAGATACTTGTATAGGTGCTGAGGAGACTTCCTGTGCAATTGCACAATATGGTACACTGAGGCATGTGTGTGCTACACAGTGACCTTCTCATCGTGGTGAGTCTAAGCACTGCTGTGACAGCCCTGTCCCTTGGCCACACTGCAATCCTAACGCCTGTGTTTACCTTCTTCAAATGAAAGTGTGGAAGTCAGTAACTTATGTAAACTGATGGGCTGAGACCTGCTCACAAACACGCTTTCCAACACAGTAAATGCCACAATCAGAGCTGAAGGTTTTAACAGGAGCTGTTGTAATGTGCTGCAGCAGCTGTTTAATGCTGCCTGGTGAGCTTTACACTGTATTGAGGTCCATGAGCACCTTCGCCTCAAGTGTGGGGTGTTTTCCCAGCAGGAAATGTTCCTTCTTGATTCACTTGCAGGCTGCACTATTTCAATACTAGAAAAGCTGAGTTCATGCTATCAATTACATTTTCAAAGCCACTTTATATTATTTGAGAGAAGGGCTAAGCGCATAATGTGAAACCACAAAAGTGCTTTTTTGGCATTCTTTAACTTAGGAAGAAATGGGTATGCTAATTTAAAGTTGTTGTAACTGTTCTCAGACTGAATTTCATCCCAGCGAAAAGTTATTATTGCTATGTGCCTTTTGAAAAAGAAAAGAAAAAAAAGAAAAAGGGCTTTATTAGGAGGCTAAGATGACCTTCACCAGAAGTACTAGCCACAGTATCACCATCATTCTACTAAAGGCACACACAGAAAGAAGGTGCCCAGGGATAAGAAAATAGAAATAGGAAATCTGGACAGTTCAGTCAGTCCTTTGCTCTGCCGTTGACTTACTTGGCCTCAGGCAAGCCCAGGGAATTTAGTGAAGCATTTCCTCTGACTCAGTTGTCTTGGGGTGAGGCTCTTAAAAATCTTTTCTGTAGAACTGAGATATTGAATAGTCACAGAAAATATTTAATTAATCTTTGCAAAACACTTTCTAATACTTTGCCAAGACTACTTGCTGATTATTGCACACAGTAAGTGAAGTGATATGTATGAGTGTAGAGATATCATTATGTCTATATATAGGAAGGCATTCTTCTCCCTGTGAAATATTTCCAGATAAATTATTGATGTGTTTTTTAATGGCAAATATGCTTTTATTAATAAAAAGGAAAACACTTAAATATACTTTGACCTGTAGGGGCAATGTAAAAGACTCCTCTATCGTCTCTCAGTGGATCACTTTCACAACCACTTTAACTGGCTTAATGCCAAATGCAAACACCAAAAAAAGGTAGTTTCATCCTCTCCCCTACCTCTTTCTGCACACACTCTTGTGCTGGCAATGATTTCTCCATCATACGTTGACATCTCCCTTTAATTTTTCCCCTCCTCTGAATATTTTGCAGCCAGATCTATTCCTCTGCAAGGTTCTGTGACAGCATGGCAGCAGGAATGCTTGAAAGGTAATGCTCTACATCAACCCTAAGTCAACCTTTATCTCAGATGATGGCTTCAGGACTAGGAAAGTGATTTTGAACCAGAGCACAGAGAATCTGGAGTCACTGAAATAACACACCAACCATTTCCCAACCCTCCTGTGCTTACCAGCCTCTGAGCAGCACCAGGTCTGCCTGTCAGCTCAGCAGCAGCCCAGTCTGCATTTCTCTGTGGTACACGTGAGCTTTCAGCATTACCATGTGAAATCCCTCGCTGAGTACAAATACCACATGGAGGAACAGCAACATGAGCCTAGTGTAAAAGCTGTCTGTGGTGAGAGCCCAAATACACACACAAAAGCCCTAACAATACAGATTTTAAGTCAAGTAAGAAATGGCTCATTTGCCAGAGAAAGAAGAGCATTTACCCTGGCAGCACGTGTTTTATTTATAGTAACAGGTAATATCTCTGAGGACTGCCAAATACTCAGCAAAATGCAACTGACTGCAGTGCAACTATTAATAATAAATTTTAACTCTTAGTTGGTCAGTTCCCTCAGATTCCTTTGCTTCCCCTGTCAAGGCAGCAGAGCAAAGCATGCTGACAGCTTCCATAAATAGCAAAGATTTAAATTATTCAACAGCAGGCAAACGGGATGCACATTTATACAGAATGTGAGCATCTCCCTTGCTAGCTCTTAGAGCCCAAGATAGCTGAAGCATTTCCTTATAGACATCAGTCAGCTCCAACATAAAAGAGCAATACAAGAGCACAGAATCAAAGGAGTAGTTTTGTCTGTGGTTTTACACAAGGGACCAAAACTTTTCTGACTCTTAAAGTTGACTTTGGCAGCTACAAAACTTCTTGCTTATACAGTGCAAATAACTGTATTTGCCACTTGAAGAGCACTCTGTACTTTGAAAGGTGTTTAGAAGCAAGAAATCTGGCTTTCCAAGGGGCTCTGGGTACTTAGTTACACTGCTGAAATGTCACTGACATTCACAAAGCCACCCCTCAGTGACAACTAACCTTGTTAGGTATGCAATGGTACATTACAGTCACATTATATAGGTCCATTATAATACATATAAGTCCATTATAATACATATAGGTACATTATAATACATATATTATAAATAGTCATGTGGTATTTATAATGGCTACCTGCAAGTAAGGGAGCCTGGAGATAGAAGGTGGACTGCAAAGTGTGGGGATTCCCAGGCCAACACCTGATGCTTCTCCAGGAGGCCAAAAAGAAGCAGAGTAAAATGCCAGGGTAACACATCTGGGCTGCTTCCAACACCACATAGGCGTATTCAGCAATGGCTCAGATGCCTTCACATATCCTCACTGCTCAGGAGTTGGCCCTGCTGCCCAAAGGCCCTCAGCCCCAAGCCACCAGGTATCTGGTGCACGTCCAGGGCCCACCACGAGTGACAAAACACCATCAATCTGCCGATTTCATGTGCCAGGCTCAAGTCAGAGGGTGTGCTCTCCATGCACCAATCCCCCTGCACTGGCAAGTAAGTCGGCAGACACCACCACCGCTTTCCTCTGCTCAGTGGCTTAGGATGTTTGCCTGGAAGGCTCCAGGAGTCGGTGCAGTGTCTGGGGCTTTGGGAGATATAGATTAGGTGTTCTAGACAAAGGAAAGAAAGTTTCGAGCAGAGGTCTCCTATGCAGGAGGAAGCAGTAGCTAACAATCTGTTAGCTGCATGGGGAAGGTGCAATGCTGATTCCTTCTCTGGCCAGCTACTGGAGTAAAGCTGCCTTAGAGAGCAGACTCCTCACTTATGCTCAAGCAAAACTGGTTGTTTACAGTGAAGAAGAGATGCTACAATCCTAATTTGTACAAGGACTAAAATTTCCTCTGTAGTACACAGTCAAGTAGAACTGTCTCCACACAAAAAACCAGATCGAAGAATAAAAAATAAGTCACTTATAAATAAGTGAGCCTCATGTACAAGAATCCAGCATGGCCCTTGAATATATACAAATATTAATGTATCATGTAAGGACCTTTTGAAATGTGACTTTGCTTATGCTTAACATGAGGCAAGTATTTCTTGGATTCAGGGATTAAATTTTCTTCCTGCAATGAAATAACACCATGGCAATTCATAGAAACCAAAAAGAAATGTAGGCTACAAGATTGTTCATTTCAACAAAATAATCCTAGTATCTGAAACAGAATGCTTCAATATTCAACAAAAATGAGTTGAACAGAATGTGCAATCACATTGGGAAAATCTATTACTTATTCAGTGGCAAATGCATTAAGGATATCATCACAAGAAGTAGCACTGCCAAGTACTATTAAGAAGCCATGCATTGAGTCAGGCATCTACTCATAATTTATTAAATGAATGCCTCTTTCTTCATTCCAGCAGAGACTGGCTTCTGAGATGGTGATGCTAAGAATGATTGGATGAATTGTTTTCTTCAGGACAGTCTTCCAAAGAGTGATGTTTTCTATCTGCTTCATGCACTGTGGAAAAACAATGCCTGATGTTGATGGGATTCCCTGTGGGCCTGGCAGCCCCTCAGCAGTGTGGCCCCAAGCTCCAGTGAGGAGTTCAGAGCATTTGTCCTCTGTAGAGTTCTGCATGAAAAGTCAGCTGGTGGTCCCCTCACCTGCTCTGCTAGAGAGCTGAAGGCTGGGAAATCCCAAGGTACGACATATGAAATCCCGGATGGTTCAGGAGCTGGCACAGCCCTAGGTCCCCACATCAAGCCTAGAAAATATAAGAGTGTCTCTCCTAATCTCATTACTCATTTTTTTCTGATTTTCTTCAGGCTATTTGTAGCAAATGCCATCCAGAAACCCCAGACAGCACTGGCACAGGAGTCACTACAGCTGCTCTAACATGCACCATATGAGGATTCTCCTCTCCTGGAATCATAGACAGCTGCAGCCCACCAAATTTACATTTCCTTTTGCATCAGGGAGCCTGTGCAAAAAGGTACCTAAGGATAACAGGGCTTTCCAAAGATTACTTTGTATTATTTCCAGTAAGCACATACATTTTCACAAGTTCTGTAATTCAGCTGAATTGGAAAATGCCCCAATGAGAAAAGAAAAATGTCCCATGGGAGTGGAAGCAAAATCTCACAACCACAGAATGTTTTGGGTCGGAAGGGACCTTTAAAGATCATCTTTAAAGATCATCATAGCAACCCTCCTGCTATGGCCAGGGATTCCATCCACTAGATCAGATTGCACAAATTCCCATCCAACATGTCTTTGAACACTCCCAGGAATGGGGCATTCACAGTGTATCTGAACAACCTCTTCCAGTGTTTCATTACCCTCACTGTAAAATATTTCTTCCTTATATTCAGTCTAAATCTACCCTCATTCAGTTTAAAACCATTGCTTCTTGTACTGTCCCCACAGGCCCTGGTAAAAAGTCTCTTGCTATCTTTCTTGTGGAGATCCCTTATATATGGCAAGGCCCCATTACAGTCTCCCTAGATCCTTTTCTTCTCCAGGCTGAACAATCCCAAGTGCAAAGCCCTTTGTCAGCAGCTCTGCCATCTCTCCCAGCTGAGTACACACAGGTTTGGGCTGACTTCTCTGCCATTCTAGGCCAAGTCTTTAAAAAAATGCAAGATCAAAACAAAAATCAGGAACACCCTGAAAAAAGTTGCATATCCAGAAGCAGGTAACATGTCAATGCAAACCTTTTTAGGAGAGCCACACTTAATGCCCTGCTGCCTTTTACAACATTCTTTTCAGGCAACAGCATATGCTTTATTTTCTCAGGAATTATCTGCACTTTTATAGTTAATAATGCTATTACAGGAAATTATAGCTGTCCAGGGAACCTATTCTGTTTAGCCTCCACATAAGTAAACACATAATCCTCAAAAATTTAGTATCTACTCATATAGTTAATTAATTTGGGAGTATTCTGAGTTTGAAGTCTCACTATAAAAACCTCTTTAGAAAAAGCCTAAGTCCTGTGGGTTTCCCTTGTACACTGCCATAGCAAATTTTCAAACAGCCGTAGGAATTGAAATCTGGAATTTCACCATTTTGGCTCAACCTAGCCTCCCTCCTGTCCTCCCTGGAGCTTTTGTGATAAGCAGTTCGCCTCTATGATAAATCCTAATTCTTGGCCGTTCTGTACACAAACAAAAGGCAGTCCTCTTGATGGACACCCCCAACTTCCTGAGCCCAGAATGGGATTTCCCTCTGTTTTGGTAGCACACTGCCATTGATCTGCTCACCTCCCTTGAAGCCACCACAAATGCATCTAGCTGCTTCAGCAACCAGTCAACCACTTGCAGGGGGTTAAATTGCAAGGAAGAAGTGATCTCCATTTATTTCCATTCAGATGGGCTGCTGTAACCTAAACAAACACTAACCAGCCTCTGCTGGCTGCCTCAGTGCACAGGCAGCTGCCTGGTGACTGCCTTGAAGATGAACTTGCTTCTCACCCCTCCAGGCTGTGCCTCAAACCCAACTTGAGGATGCTACCAAGACCACAAGGGACTAGCCTGCACCAGCACTTTGTACTTTCCCAGGATAAATGTGAAACAGCAGTATAGATCTCAAATAAATCCCATAATTAGCAGACATGCGCTCATTATTTTGTTCTTCCTTTCAGCAATGTTTTTGCTTTCCCATCATAAAACACATCACAATAAACTATTAAGCTAGAGATTCAGATCACCACATTCCTCCCCATGTGTTTGAAAATCTGACAAGAAATGTTCCAAGAGGAAAATGTCTTTTTCTTGTTTGTCCCTTAGCTTCTCCTCCCCAACATCTTCATCCATCTTACAAAGAAGATCAATTTTTCATGCAAACTGTACAGCTAATTCGCTCAGTTGTTTTGATTTTACCTTTCTGAATTCTTATGATCCTAGTACCTGTGGGAAAAGTTCACTGAATCCAGATAAGGGATAAGAGATTTACCCCGTCATATTGAAAGAGGGTTGGCTGGAAGCTTTTTGTCTTTCCTTTTAAATTTCATTTTGTTTTTCTTTTTTTCCACTTTCAAAAAAATAGCAATGGAGAATGAAGACTGGAAAATATTACTGAAACATTGGGGGAAGCAGAGATTGATGTTCTATTTCTCATGCACCACATATTTTCAATGAGCAGGATAAGAGGGAGAGGAAGAAGAGGCAAATTATTTCTTTTGGATTATTTCCTCTAGGAAAATAAAGTTTAGTCTAAATTAATATGTTTGGAAACAGCCGCAAGACAGATACAGGAGAAAGACCACCCTGGATATATGAAATGAAATGAAAACAGGCTGGTTTCCTTTCTCATTCAAGGTGAGAATTGGTGTGAACGTTACTACCTTTGTCTTGAGCAACAGGTTTCTAGGAGAAGTGAAATTCACCTTAGCTGTAGGGATTTGTTTCTCTTTCCTTTGTTTCCACTTTGGGAGTACCCCCAAACTCCCAGACACAGATTGTAGCTTCAGGTTAAAAGTCACTCACCCAAACATGCTTTCTTGCTTGTTTAATAAGATGCCACTGGTGTGGACCTCTCTCAAGCCTCTCCCACACCTCTGTCAAGAGACTTCTCTTTCTCATTTGAGGTGGTCATCCCCACAACATCCTACCCATTCCATGGTCTGCAGAATGCAAACCTAACACTAAAGAGACACTGTGAGAGACGGAGACAAAAGCCTGCTGGCAGACTGTGCTAGACAGAGCTCTCCATCTCAGAGGCTCAGCACCAGAGATCAGAAGAGGCGGTATGTGATCTGGAGCTGTGGCTGCATAATTGTTGCATTTTCTTATTATATCTGGCAACAGTTTCATCAAGGGTTCAGTAACTTGCAAGGTTGGTGTGTCAGACCATGTATTTATTTCCCAAACCACCGTGCTGACAAAAACTCAGTGGGAGATGCTCTGCTGGTGTGATATGCCTCTGTGGAGAACAGCACTTCTCCCTTCTTCGAGTTTTTCTCTCAGCGTGTGCTGCTGCTTCTCATAAATGTGTCTCTCAAAATGCTTCAGGTCTCCTGAAAAACTTGCCAGAGCACAGTTTGGCAACTGTGGTTGAGATGCCTGCATCCCAGCCTTGATGACAGCAGAATGGAAGCTTCCCAGCCTTCACTGTCACACACCAGTAAGGCTGTGGGATGTGAGTCCGGCTCAGTAGGAAGTGACTTGGGTCTCTACCAGTATCAGCCATAGCTCCTCTGTGTTCATCCTCCCTGTTTCATCCTTTTTTTTGGCTTACCCATTCCTCATGATTCAACACAAGTTTTCTTATTCCCAGCATTTGCTTTCCTCACAAGTCTGGTAGCCTGTGTGACCTCCAATATATCTGGCAGCTGGCTCAGTATGCACTCATACATGATTTTACTGAAGAAGTTTAGTCTAGTCTAGTTTTGAGGGGAAGGTCAGTGGTACAGTAATTAGCTGAAACAAAACAAAGTACAGTGCCTTGTAGAAATGCATCTTGCCTCTGGTTTATCTCAAGCTGGAGGGGTAAAGACCATAAGCTCAGCACAAAAGTAGCAGAGAAGGAGACTTCTGGAAGAGAGTGAATTGAGGAAATACTACAGTTTATTTGGGAAACCTGTATAATTGCCTGAAGCACTCAGAATACTTGCTTTCAAGATTTTTCTGAATTATATTTCTGCTGCAGAGCCAATTTTATCTCTGCCAATTGGTCAGCAATTATCTAAGGAATCTCATATAAGTCTCACTTTTCCACTTCATTCTCTGTTTAAAGAAGTTCTCAGAACCCTTGCTAGCATAGACAATATGATGTTTGCCTTTATATACCTGGGGTGGGGCGGGAGGGGGGTGTGGTGGTGGTAGAGCTTAGCTTCTCTTTATGCCATCTCTCGTATTCCTCACCAACCCACACAACCACAAAATAAACCATATTTCACCTACCTGTCTCTGGCAACACTTCTTTATTCATTATCCAAGTGTATTACTGGTATGTCTCTGGTCATAGAATAATTGTTTGATAAACTAATTCACAATTTTCCCAGGAGGATCTAGACTACACAAACACAACCTACTGGGTGCTCTGTTGTCATAAACAGTCCAAAAACAGCTAAAAGTCAGGACAAATAAAAAAATTAAAAATATGACTGGAGAATATAAGTGAAATTTTCAAAGCAGCCTATGCCTATGAAGATAAATTCATTTTTATTTTAAAGTGCTTACACTGTGGGTTTTTTTGTTTTTGTTTTTGTTTTGTTTTGTTTTTTTAATTCCAAAGTATTTTGTTTCATTAAATTCTGTCAACTTCTCCATGCCTCTTCACTTCTGGCTTCCTCCCATGGCTCCCATTTTAGGTTTCCTCTACCATTCCACCCAAAACATAGCAGTTTCTCTGGCTATTAAATAAATCTAGGAGCTAAACTGTGACTTGGAGAAGCCACACTCTGACACTGGGTCCAAGGCTGCTTGGACACAGCTTCAAACACACTTGCAGAGCAAAGGCTGCTTCTGTATTGGAGCCGGGAGAGGCAAAATGGATCGTCATATTCTGCTGCTCCAACCCAAATTTTGAAGGGAAGGCTATACCAACTCTACCTTATTATTACAATCTTTCTTCTTCTCCAGAAGAAAAAGAATAGCAAACCCAAAAAATCTAACTGAAACCAGCTAAGCAGCAGAATTAAGGAGGGAAAAAAATATTCCCTGGAAAATGGCATCTCCCATTAACTATAGTCATAAACTCAAAGGTAAGGAGGCAAAGAAGGAAAAGATGCATTTTTTAGTTTCAAGTTTTGTCCCATAAGAGCTAGAATAACTTGACAGAGACATCCATCACAACTTTGTCACAACCACAGCTCTCAGCTGTGGAATGATTAAATCCCAGAATTAATGCAAGCACTTCCTAGGCTAAATAAAATTCCATCAAACCTGATTTCCATAGCTGGATTATGCCTTCTTAGGTTAGAGCAAGACAGACAAGATTAGCCAAAGTCTTTCAAAAAAGAAGGCCACCTAAAATAGCCTTTGCTTCATGATCAGGTCTAATTTGACTGAGTTATATATTTGTCACAACCCTAAAGAACTCTGCTGTACATAGGACAAAAATTTGAGCCCTTGATCTCTACCTCAAAGGAACTCTAGGAAACCAGGAAGCAGTTTCACAGCCTGTATTAATCTTTGCAGTGCAGAGACTGCTAAATTTTTGCATGCAATAGCTCAGTATTTACCCAGAGCTATATGTAGGGGTGTGACCTTGCCTTTAAACAGGAACTCACCACCGCTGCTACAGAAGATAAAGAAGTGGAAGGTGAGAGCTCATTTTTCCTTGTAGTGTCAGAAGTTGGCCACCTTCCAAACAGCTGTGTGGTTTTCCTGAAAACTCACTACCAGCATCACAACTATTGCCTCAGCTGTTTAACAGTGGAAGGGGGAGAAGGTTCAGGGTAGTAACTGAATTTACATGTGACATCTCATTTCATTGGAAACCCTTTATTTTTGTTAAGAAAATGTTCAGATGCTCCCCTCAACTACTGCCAGTTTAATTACACCTTCAATAATTCAGTCAGTGGTTGCTCAGTCTTTCCAGCTGAATTATTAATTAGCAGAGTGGAAAACCCCACAACAGAGCATGTGAGGTGGAGCACTCTAGGAAGGCAGCTATGGCTGCACAGACACAACATTTGGGAGAGTGAGTTCTGGACCTATTCTCCATCTGAGCCTAATCTCACATCTCCAAGCATACAGGCTCTGCCTTCTTCCCTCCATGCTTCCCCCTCTTTCTGTCTTTTTGTTTTCCTTAAGAACCCTTTGCATCACCTTTCCTGAACAAAGCTTTTGTGTGGCTTTCCCCAGTAAACTGAGTGGAAATATCAGGTCCCAAACACATTTCAAAGCAAGACATCAGAAGAAGGAAACATTTGTTTTCAGGAGCTAGGGAAGAAAGGCTATCTCAGACTTTTGTGGGGGTGAAAATAAGGGTTTTGTACAACAGCTAACAATGAACGGTTATGGTTGGAAGTGACCTCTGGAGATCATCTAGTTCAACCCCCACAATCCTTGGAAGAAAATATGGGAAGAAGATATCCCTCCCTACCCATGGCATGGGGGTTGGAACAAGATGATCTTTAAGGTCCCGCCCAACCCAAACCATTCTTTGACATAACAGATGGGTCAGAGATGAGGCTATAGTGAAACAAACTGGATAGCTTCACTGAGACAAAGGAATGTGGAAAGCAAGAAGGAGAACAAATTCGGGATTATACATGAAATGGCAGAGAGAATGTAAAAAGGCACTTTTAAATGACATAATTAACTATTCTTATGGCAGCTTTCATTCAGTTGCTAAACTTGCATATATGCTTTCTAGTTATTAACTTGTGACAAGGTCATCCACTTGAAAATAATTTCTGAATAAGGTAATGAAGTAATTAATTTCTCTGTTAGAGAACTTGTATAGCCAATAACAGTTATTAAAATATTAAGAAATTTTCTGCTACTTAGAAGAATATATGGAATATACATGTGAATAAGTAGCAGGAAAAAAATCTTACCCCTCAAGAAAAGTGATGGGCTAATTAAACCACTTCTCATACACAGATACAGTATTAAAAATTAATTAATTAAAAAACATGGCTTTCTGCTGGCTTCAAGAAAAAATGTGCATAAATTAATCAAAAGGTATAGCAGCCAGCTACACTCTGTGGCAAGGGAATCAAAGCTGTGATGGTCACTACAGGGTATAAAATCCATAAGTGGTGGTGGTGGTCCATAAGTAACAATCCACGCTGCCTTTGCATGACCCTATGAGATTAATGTGCTTACAATACAATCTTGGCACTTATGATGAGATCTCTGCTTTCCCTATAGAGCACCAGCACTGAGTACTCTCCAGCTGTTCAATCCCCTTTCCCCTCCATACACATTTCCATATTGCTATTTTTCTGATAATCCCCCACGGCCTCGAGACATCCTCTGTAGCTAAAACAAGATATAAAGCCACATTAGTCTCAGCATAATGAGTGATGGATCAGACCTCTTCTTCTATATGTTGCCAGCGTCTTTCAAGCTGATCAGAAATAGAAAAAATTGGATACACATTTCTGAGTGAGAAAATGAAGGCTCCTTCTCAGCACAGACTCTCCATCATTGTTAGTGTTACGTATCGCTGCCACTGGAGCTGTGCAGACACAAAGCTGTCTTTTGTAGGGGCTGAATGTCACTGAAGCACAATGTCCTTTTCTTCATAGGCAAATACAAACTGGAAAGAAGAAGTCAACAAGGTACAGGGAGTCCTCCATGTTTATTGACTGTCTCAGGGACTGAATGCTGAAAGTAATTTGCACCAAGCTGTTGACCAGTTCACAGTTCAGGAGCTTTGGCTCAGGATTTTTCTTTGCTGGAAAATCCCAGAGGAAGGGACAGGAATTGTGCCAGTCCAGGATTTCAAACAAAGATGGAGGAAGTCTCACCATAGTGCTTTATTTCTGCCCTACACAAATCCATTTTTTGCAAAATTCAGAGGGACTACTGCAGAGGCCAGCAATAGCTGGAAATACAGAACCATGCTTTTCTCCATGTATGCTGCTTAGATCAATAGCTTACCAAAGGTGAAATTAGCCCTAAGGCCATACACAGAAAATAGGAGAAGGATACTAGGAAAATCAGGCTGTATAAAATGTAAGACCTTCTTTTAAGAAAAATGCTGAATAGCTAGCATTTTCTTAAAATTTCGAATGGGGAAAATAAGTGGTTAGGTTGGGAAATCACAAGACATACCAAAGGTATGTGTATTTAAGCAGCAAAGGGGAGTCCACCATGGCCAAATTACAAATTACAATGCAAATGTCTAAATATTCAAGCATTGCAGTAAGAATTGCCTTATGGCTGGAGTCTGGGAAAGCAGAGCATGAAGAGGTCATGGAAGACAATAGAAGGCAGTTCTTGCAGCAGCAATAAGCCTCAAAGTTGGTGCCTTTGCTCCTTCCTACCTCCTCAAAGCTTAAGAAGGTCAGATAGTTGTTATTATTTATCACAACTACTCCTCTGAGACTTAAGGGAACATGCTGAATGATGAAATTTAGATCCCTATTACTTGACAAAAGTAACTACAGATTTCACTCTTGAAGTAGGGGCCTTGTAACTCACATTTTCCTCACAGCTTTTTCTGCTCCCTGCTCTTTTATGGAAAACTACTTGTAGCCATGGAAAACAGTGACTGTGTAAGACATATGCTCTTGGGATACAAATATAGTATGCACAAAAAGCATCCTGTCTAACAACGCTGTTTACAGCTTTAAATTCAGCGAGGAGCTTTTATCTTTTAATTTTTTTACCTCCACAGGCTGGGAAAACTCAGAGAAACATATTCAGCCCTGGTCATCACTTTTTCATTTCAGCTTATTCTTTGAAAAGAACGGAATCTTGCTTAAAATCTCAGATTCTCCTTCATATTTGTGAGACCCAAATGTAACTATAAGATCTGTCAAAGGTTATGGAGTCTTTTTTTTTTCCTGCTTCAAGTGCAATGTTCCTGATACAGACAGCATTCTTGAAAATCATATTAACAAAGCCAACGTCTACGCTCTTGGGAAGATACAGTCATTCCAATCAGGGTTATTATAACATCAATAAACTGAAAAGAATTAAATTACTTTTGATCAAAAATGACTATTCTCAATTGGTTGCCTGTTGAATTTGTATCAGCCTAATCAGCAAGATGAGGAAGATACACTCTGGTGGCTTGAAAATGAAGTGCAACTCTTTGATCAGAAACGGAAGGGAAGAAATTACTGCAAAATCTCTTCCTTCGTGTTTTTCAGTTTCAAGCGTCTCACAGGAAAAAGATTTCTTTGAGAAATGATCTAAAACAATTCTTTACACATTGGTCCTGCTGGTTTTGCTTGTGAATGATCTCTGGATCTAATGTTCCTGGGGTTTCTCTTCCTAACAATTGTTTGTGTTGCTTTTTTTCTTTTCTTTTTCCTATTAGACATAATGTCTTGTTTATAGCAGATAAAGAAGGCACCTTATTTCTGGACCAAAAGAGTCTAATCTGTGAAGAAGCTTTTACTTCTAGGATTACACTTATTTTTAAATTTATACATTAAAAATTCCTGGGGACAGATTCTGCCATTGTTGTCCAGCTGAGTCATACTTTTATAAATAACCTCACTGCACAGAATGGCCCTTCTTTTAGTGCAGACACTGTTTCTGCAGATGAGAAGTGATTGACTTTAGTCCTTGGAAGCTTCCTGCAAAAATCTCACTGTTTTTCCTCCTGTCTTAAAGTGAAGGGGGAAAAAAGAATCAATAAAGGGGGTGTGATTTAGTAATAAAATAGATTTCCAGTTTATCTGAAGGGCTCTGGATAAAGGCCATCATGAGCCTGTGTCCCATCAAATGTTTTCACATATGGTATCTTTGCAATAGTTTACTTGATTAGAACACAAACCAGGCCACATTAACAGTCACCACAAGTGATATTTGTCATTATTCCCTTGCCTGTGATAGCAGAGAACACAACACACTGATAATCTGCAAATAGCTCCAGTTCCTTCCCCTGCCACCAACTGGGGAGCAATTTTGAGGAATTCACTTGTTCTTTTGGCACTTCAGTTTGCCAGCTGTCATGTAGTAATCGTGCCATTTAGCTTCCAACATAACTTGCTACTACCAAAGTGATGTATGAGGGTGTGGTATTTGCTCTGCACCCATTTCTGCAGGGCCACACGCACCAGCACTTCCCAGTTACTCAGCTGCATTTCTTGCAGCAGCTCCTGTTGTGCTCCTTGTACCACACACACAGACACTGGATGCCTCTTACTTCTGCATACTTGTCAATGACTTTCTTGGGCTTTAACCCTTCCTGTGTTCCTTTTCCATAGTAACTCTGTGGTAATCTGCTCTGCACTGCACAAAAATAACTGACAAATGTTGACCTGGAGCAGGAGAAATTGAAATGTGTGAGCATTGTCCTGAACTCCTAAAAGATTACATTCTTTGTTCACAAATGGCCTTATCCAAAGGACTGTGGCAGATGTGGGCCCTTGGGCTCAATGATACATCATGAAGGGTGTTAAAAACGGACAGGCTTAATTTTTATTTCCTTGACTTCCATTTTAAAAATTGAAAATTTAAAAATAAAGTTTTCATGATCTCATTAATTGACTTTGTAACCAACAGCTTCATGTTTTATAGCCCGCCCCTCAATCACTTGGAATTACAATTTCATTTAAAAGAAATCCTATGGAAATCAATTGCTTCTTGAAGATCAAGATATCATTTCTCCTGTTTAAGAGAGACAGAATTATGTAAGATATCTATAACTGGACAGACTCCTGATGTTATTCACCTTAGATGCTCTGCTTGATCTGACTATGACTGAGGAGGAACTGTCAAAAGATGAATGACGAGGAACTTCCAAACCCAGTATATTTAGAACAAACCTTTCATATAGGACTGACCTGTCAATTTTGAGCCTTAAGCTATTCAGTATAGCCCCTTGAAAACCTCTATTCTTTGTATTTAATAGTAATCCCAGATTATAAAATGAAATATATATCTTTCCAACAGCCTATTCAAAATCCTTAGTTCCACTGAGAGAATGTCACATAATGTGCTCTATAGCTCCAGCATAATGGAAAGCAGAGCTGTAAGCCATATTGATAGACAAGCTGATGAGCTGTGTGATGGGGCTGGGAATAGAAACAGCTTTAGTATACCTTGGGAACGGATGTAAAAGCTGGCAGCCCCTTAAGTAGGGGCTCATTGTGCTTCCTACACCATGACACACACTGCATTTATGGTGCCTATTCCTCTTGCCCCTCAGTGAGCCAATTCCAAATTTAGGACACATAAAGTGTCATTCTACCTTACAACCAGGACATGTCAGAACATTTCTGGATGATTGTTTAGTGAGAACAGCTCCATCAGGATCATCTTGTATAGAGAAGAGTCTGTACTCTTTGGAAACAGACTTGGAAACCCTTGGAAACCAAAGGAAACAGTCAGATATGTGTGTATTTGGATAAGTATATCCCAATTCTTCAAAATCTTAGGATTAGTTTAAAAGAAAATTGTAGAAAAAAAATTGTAAAAAAAATTGTAAGCTAGGGCTGGATTTTTGCTGAGTGCTTTTCCAAATTTTTGCTTCTACATTTTCAACCCACGATCTTAGATCTAGGAAATTTGCTTTATTTTAAAAAAAAAAATTAAAAAAAAATCACAGGATTCAGCAGTGGCACTCCAGAGAATGCCTGCCATATTTGTATGCTGGCAACTCCACAAAAGCTTTGTTTTGGGTCTTCTGCTCCAGTTTCAGGTTTCTTTTTCCTAGATTTACCCAGCACTTTAAATATGAAATTAACCGTATAAACTTTCTGTAAGTATGTGTATTGTCCTCAACTAGTGAGGAAAATATGGGAACTGAAACTGAAATATAGGATGTTTGAAAGACACCAACTGATTAGACTCAATTTACTACATTCATCAAAGGCAATCTTAATTTTCAGCCGTAAATCAAATCTGTTTGGTGCCCAGCAGTAATTTCCCACGTACATGCTCTGCTTTAAATACATATGTATACTTGCATATATCCATATATCCACATTTCAGTACCTTGAACCAAATTCTCCTTTGAATTATACATCACTGACTTCAACAGAATCTCCTAGGAATATACATAAGAGTGTGCAAAACTAAATCCATCACTGCTGCATAGTCTACTTTCCTTGCATTCATTTCATGGGTTTTCCTTCCATTTGGCCTCATTCTTAAGTCTTTGGCAGGTTAAGAGTGAGGAAAATTATTTGGAAACATCTCGTATTTATTGATCTTTCTTCATAGCATAAATTACACAATGTGGTCATGTGAGGTGAAAGAAGGAATTTTGTTAATATCTTATTTAAACACTAATTCACAAGTTCTAAAAATACAGGAACCTTTATCACTCCTGTGCTTCTAAAACATTTCAAACCTTTGATGGGGCACAAAATTTTCTTTTCCCTTCTGAGCAACTAATACTTTTTGAACACCACACCGGTTTTCTTTTCTTTCCAGTTTCTGTCTGCTGTTTACAAATAGATCCTTACTGGTCTATGAATTCAAGGCAATTATACCTTGAAATTCACTGAAATGCCATCAGACCTATTATTTTTGGGACTTTCTAGCTGCATAAATAAAATGTCAACTACTTGAATATATAGGCATAGAAATATATAGGCATTGTTTTCTATAGGCATAGAAAACAACATGAAAAGTCGTCTGTAATTTAGGAGAAATGATAGGTAAAACTGCAATTTCAAATAATTCACCCAAAAAAGAACAGAATTGCATAACTATACACATATTTTTAACATATATATATTATATAATATAGAAAT